>JAJJXM010000002.1:1200000-1721477 GCA_024516155.1 Pyronema omphalodes | reverse complement strand
CCCTCCCGTCTCGTCACCATGCTCCGCTCCGTCAGAAAGTGGGTGCTACCTGACGACACCATCGAAAACACATCGCAACCCAATCCCGCCCCATGGGAGCGCCCCCGCCTCAAGATCAACATCACCTCCCTCCCGAAGCCAGAGGTGGCTACAGCACACACAACATTGCTCCAGACCCTCCGCGCAGACCCCCGCAACATTATCGCATACACCGACGGTTCACAACTGAACGCAAGAACCGGAGCGGGAAACTGCATCACCGACGGCCTACCTCGCCGAGTGGAAGAACTCATCACAATGAACGATACATCCGAAGTATTTGACGCTGAGCTTAGAGCAATACACGACTGCCTTACGACCTGTAAAAAAACTATCACCCTCAACAGACACACCGGCCGCAAAATACACATATTTACAGACAATCAAGCAGCCATCCTCCGCGCCCCCCGCTCCTCCTACGGTCCCGGCAAGGACTGGCCCTCTCGATCCTCACGACAGTGTCCGCTCTTCGCCGCTCCGGAATGTTCGTAACTCTCCATTGGGTCCCCGGCCACACAGACATCCCCGGGAACGACACAGCTGATCTCCTGGCATAAACAGCTACCTTTCTTAACCCCACCACGCTACCCCCAATTTCCCTCTCCTGAATTAGACGCCAGGTACGAGAGCAGTATGTTACCAACTGGGTGGACTGGTACTCTTCATCACCAAAACCCAAGACGTACGACGCCCCCCACCGCAAAAGACTCGACAACGCATACACTACCGTCCCGCGTAAGATATCGACGGCCATACTGGGACTTCGCACAGGCCATGGATATTTTTTGGACTGCCTAGCACACCCCCCCACCGCCAAATACCCCTCCCGCTCCTGTCACTGCCCACTACATCCCCCACGGACCCCCAAGCACCTAATCCTCTCATGCCCGAACTTTAACACACAGCGGACTGAACTACGCCGTACACTACACATCCCCCGACAACGCCAAGTGACCCTCCCAACGATCTTGTATACGACCGCCGGCACAAAAGCTCTGTCAACCATGATCTCGGACACCAAGGTGGCGACCGCCAAATGGGCACACGCGAAGTTGAGTACTCACCCCGCAGAGGAGGACACCCCTCGTACACTGAAGACAGGCTGGGGGACGCTGCTGGACCTAATGGACGAGCACGCGGAAACCCACGACAACTAATGGAAAAGGACAATCAAGAAAAAAAAAAAAATAAAAATAAAAATAATAAAAATAATAAAAATAAAAATAATATATATGTATATAGACGACGAGTAGGGCGAATGGGGGTCAAGTGGAAGCGGGGACGCTGTCGGAAGGAGAGGAAAGAGGACGGGAGGACCAGAAGGCGAGAGGGAGGAGACACAGGGGATGAGGAACGAGGCAGAGGGGGCAGGAGGAGCACCGGGGGGACGAGGAGGGGTTACTTTTCCTGTTTTCTTTTGTTTCTTTGGGGGGGGGGGGGGTGAAGGGGAACGTGAGATGGGCCGGGAGGCGAAGATGTAAGGCGCGCGGGAAAGGAGATCGCAGACGGTGACGAGTGAGAGGTGATGATGCGTGGAGGTAGAGAAGGAGCAGAGGCGCGGACGGGAGGGAGCATCGGAGAGGGATGTGAGGGGGAGAACAGAGGAGTTGAGGACGCCGACGGAGAGAGGGGAGAGAGGGGAGGCGCGGGGGTGGTGGCCCGGAGGAGTTACTTTTTCCTTTGTTCTGTTTTTGCTTTGTGGAGGAAATAAAGGCGGGAAAATGGTTAAAAATGGGAGGGGAAGGGTGGAGGAAATGGGGGATCGACCCGGCGAGGTGGCCTCCGAGCGAACAGGGCTCCTTGGATCTGACGACGCGAGATGAAAAACTGCACGGCGAGACTTGGGAGACTACACTCCCACCCACATAGACAGCTCTGGGGCTTACCCAGTGGGGACCTGGCATCACCCCCAGGTTCTCAACATTGTACTGAATTTGTAGATTCCGCCATAACCTTACGGTTAGATGCGTGTATGAAAAAATAAATAAATAAATAAACCCTCTGAACTCAACGTGAATACCAGGGTTAACGTAGGAATCGCCATCAACACCGCGTTGGCTAAGTCCCGGGCTCCACCCCACATGGGGGTAGCTACGATAAGACAAACCTCGACCGGGAACCTTATGCTAACCATGTCGGACAACACAACTGAGGCAGAGCTGATAGAGAACTTAGTTACGATACAGACAGCCACGCAGACAGTCCACACCTCCCTATCCGAACCCCGCCTGAACGAGCGTTGGTACAAGCTCGCAGTTCACGGCATCCCCACAGACTTATACCCAGACACCCCTGAGGGCATGCGCCTCCTCCAGGAAGAAATCGAACGCAACAACAGCCCTGTGACCCTGATGCAACCTCCCCGCTACATGACCAGTCCGGAGAAACGTGCAGGTAAGAGCGCATCGAGTGTGGTAATCGCAGTGAAAACACCCGAAGAGCTGGCACATCTGAAGCGCAGAAAGGTCATGGTACTCTTCCAACCCCGAAGAATCACCGAATTCCACTCCGCGAGAAAGACCGACCAGTGTCGGCTGTCAGAATCCGGCTACACACGGTCGACAGGCGATACAACCGTCGGATTGCTATGCAATCGGGTTCGGCTCTGGACTTCTAGGTGAGTTAGTCACGGGCTCAGGCAGTACTTACCTTGTACACAGGATGTCCCTGCAGCGTTGCCTCTGATAGGATCGTCGGATGGGGATCTGGGTGGGAGGATAGGTAGGTATTTGGGCGGGGTAAGTATGTTGGGATGGGCTGGGTTTTCGGTCACGGTTTAGATGATAGAACTGCAGTGTGTAGATAGATTGTGTAGATAGATAATTGATTGCGTACTAGACTAATGAAATACAAATGTCCCCTTATATACCTGTGTCCCTGTGCTCATGTGATTTCCCAACTTATCTGACCCGCAGATATTCCATCCATCATGAGACACCCTTCGCTCCACTGTGACTCCCAAAACCTAACTAAAACACAATACAAACAGAACCCAAAACATAATACAAAACATAAACAAAACATAATACAAAACATAAGCGAAACACAATACAAAACATAAGCAAGACATAATCCAAACCTCGAGGAAACCCTCCTCGTTCCACCCCGCACTTACCCCCTTGTCCTCGCTTAACCCTAACTCCTCTCGCCTAGCCCTAGCTCCACCTCTTCGCTTAAACCCTAACTGTGACGTACGCCATCCCCAGCGTCACACCCACGAACCACAGCCCAGCTGTGGTAACAATCCCTCCCAGAAGCATATCCCTAGCGGTTCGTGACAGTAGCTCCCCCCTCCAGGCCGAGACTCCGACGAGGCTTGTCTGGGGTTCCCCATGGGGACGAGGTCGGGGTTGTCGCTGCCGACGGCGATTGCGGTTCTGGCGGCGGCATCTGCCGGATAGTCGTTGGCGGCGGGGAGAGTCTCCTCCGAAACCAGTGCTGGAGTGCTCTGGCAACGAGGACCCCTCGAATGGCGGTGGGGTGTGGGTCGGCGGTGGCCCTTCTTCCTTTCCAGTGGGTGGTCCGTAGAAAGAGAGGTTTATTGCGAGTCGTTCGGGGTCCCTGTTCGGAGACATGAGGTAGACAGGGACGTACCTCTTCTCCATCAAAGTCTCGCTCGAGGTTTCCGAGGCCAGCTCGGGTGCTGTTGGTGGCTGTTCCCCGTTGGGGTGTTGCTGGTCTTTCTCCGGGACGGGGGTCGGTTCATTCGGTGTCGGAGCGGGAGCTGTCGAGGAGCGGGCAGGCCCTGTGGCGCCGCATCTGGCTTCATGGCCGTCCATGTTAACCAGAAACCCACAGTCGTAGCAGACCCTCTTTCCTCGCTGCCAGGCCCGACAAGCCTTCCGAACGTCCAGATGTTTCCTCCGGATCACAGCCTCTAACTCGGGATCGTGCGTCCGTCCGCAGTTGCATTCGTTGGTTCCTTCCCGCCCAGCGGTTGGAAAATAGTTGTAGTTTTCTTTCGATTGTCGATGTGTGGCGCAGTAGTCGTCGTAACAAAAGGTCCAGTGTTGGGCATCGTGTGGGGGATACGTGGTTGTCGGTGGTGGGGCATCCTGGCGGTACCAGCCGCCGGAGTGTTGGTCGTTCTCGGGGTTTATTGGGCTAGCCATGGTTTTTACAACCTTGGGGCCGGTTCTCTTGGGTAGGTTGTGTGAAATCGTCGGATGGCGTCGGGGGAATTCGTGAAGTTCTCCGATGGGTACCAAGTTCGGTCGGGATCAGGGAATCCCGTCCAACGTACACGATACTGGAGTCTGTTTCGATGATAGCGGGAATCAACTATCTCCTCCACTTCCCATTCCTCTTCGTCTTCAATAACAATTGGTGGGGGAGGAGGTTGGACGTGCCCGGGGATCGGTGTAAGAGTGGGTTGAGCCAGCTCGAGCAATGAGATGTGGAATACGGGGTGTATTTTCACACTGGCGGGGAGATCCAATTTATACGCTCTTGTCCCCACGCGCTCGAGGATGGTGTATGGTCCCATCAGCTTGTAATCCAACTTGCTGGATGGGCGAGTTGTCTTCACGTTTTTCCTCCGCAACCACACCCTATCCCCCTCCCTGAGTACGGGATCCGGGTGTCTCTTCCGATTTGCCTGTTCTGCCTGGGCAGCCTGTGCATATCCGATTTCTGCCTGTAGTTCCCGGTGGAGGTTGGTGAGGGCTGAGACGTATTCCGCCACCTCCGGGAATCCTCCTTCTATTTTTCCTAGGCTGGGTGCGAACCGCGGATGATACCCGTAATTCCCGAAAAAGGGGGTTACCCTTGTTGTCTCGGATTGAGTGTTGTTATAGCAAAACTCCGCCATTGGGAGTAGCTTTTCCCAGTCGTCCTGCTGGTAATTGCAGTACGCCCGCAGGTACTGTTCGAGGGTTGCGTTCGTGCGTTCGGTCTGTCCGTCGGTCTCGGGGTGGAATGCGGTGCTGAGCTTCCTTGACGTCCCCATTGCCCCCATCACTCGCTTCCAAAACGTCGAGGTGAATAGAGACCCGCGGTCAGAGACGATATCGCTAGGAAGTCCGTGGGCCCTGACCACATGCCTCAGAAATCCATCCGCCAGTTCCTTCGGCCCCATCGTGTCCGCGCAGGCCACGAAGTGAGCCATCTTCGTGAACCGATCCACAATTACCCATAGGGCGTTGTTTCCTCCTCTTGACGGAAGTCCGGTGATAAAATCCATGGACACCGAATCCCACGGCCTCGATGGTGGCTGTAAGGGCTTCAGGAGCCCGAAAGGAGCGTGCCTAACTGGCTTAATCCTTTTGCAGGTATCGCAGTAGTCTACGTATCGGTTGACATATTGGCGTTGCTGAGGCCAATAATAATTCCTACTAATTAGCTCCAAGGTCCTTGCCCGCCCTGGATGTCCCGCAACGAGTGCATCATGGTGGTCATGTAGGAGCCGTAGCCGCAACTCATGGTTGTCTGGTACCCATATCAACCCCTCATACAGTAACAGCCCCTCCCGTTCTTCGCAAAGTCCTAATGCTACCTTCCGGTCTATCTTCTCCCCAGCCCGTAATTTTCTTAATATCTCTTGTATCTCCTGATCCTCCCTTGTTTTCTGTTGGATTTCTTTTAACAATTCCTCGTCGACCTGTATTTCCATGACCTCGGCAGAGTTGATCCAGAAGGTCTGCGGCGGCAAAAGAACTCGTTCCCTGTTCTGCCGGTGTTTCAGCTCCCCTTCCCAAGGAGAATCTCCTGATTCTCTCGATAGGATGTCGGGCTTTCCCGCCAGTTTGCCGGGTCGATACGTTATTGAGAAGTCGTAATTCGCCAACATTTCCGCCCACCTTGCCTGCCGTAGGTTTAGGTCCTTTTTTGTAGTCCAATATTCCAAATTTTTATGGTCCGTTAATATAGTAATCTTGTGTCGAGTATTCTTGCAGTAGGTACCCCATTTATTTAGCCCTTCCACTATGGCGAGGAGTTCTTTATCGTGGATATCGTAATTTAGTTCCGGGTCCTTCAGTTTGCGCGAGAAATATCCCAAGGGATGTAGAATGCCTTGGTCGTCCGGCTGTGAGCAGACTGCCCCGATGGCGTAGTCCGACGCATCTGTCTCCAGGGTTAAGGGTTTTGTGGGGTCGAAATGTCGTAGGATAGGTTCAGAAATCATTGCCCGTTTCAGTTGTTCGAATGCTGATTTAGCCGCGTCGTCCCATTTCCATGTTACATCCTTCCTCGTCAGTTTCGTGAGAGGCGCCGTAATCTTGCTAAAATCCCGGATAAACCTCCTATAGAAGTTGGCGAACCCTATGAAACTCTGGATCCCGTTCACGTTTGTCGGTTCCCTCCATTCTGCCACTGCTTTTACCTTTCCCGGATCCATCCGTATCCCCGTTGGTGAGATGATATATCCCAAGTACTCCGTTTCCGTGGTGTGAAACTCGCATTTTGAGGCCTTGAGCCTCAGCTTTACCTTATCCACCCGTTCCAAAACCTTTCTCACATGTTGTTGGTGTTGATGCAGATCATCCGAGTAAATGAGGATGTCGTCAAGGTATGCCAGACAGAAGATGTCCAGATAGTCGCTGAGGACCTCGTTCATCCATCTCTGAAAGGATGCTGGAGCGTTGGTAAGACCGAATGGCATGACCAAGTACTCGAAAAGACCGTATTTCGTCCGAAAAGCAGTCTTCCATTCGTCCCCCTTTGCGATTCGCAGGTTATGATAGGCGTCCCGTACGTCGAGTTTCGTGTATATTTTTGCGTTGGATAGTCGATCCAACGCTTCCCCTATCAGCGGGAGAGGTGTTCTATCTTTCACTGTGATCTCGTTAAGTCCCTGATAATCCACACAGAGTCTCAGTGTGCCATCTTTCTTTTTTACAAAATGTATCGGGGCCCCCGCCGGTGATGTCGAGCGGCGTATCCATCCCTTCTCCAGACTTGAGTCCAAGTATTCCCTCAACGTCTTCAACCTTCCCTCGTCCAATGCTCGAAGAGGTTCGAATGGTGGAACCCCTCCCTTCACCAACGGAATCCGATGGTCGTGATGGCGGTGTGGGGGTCGTCCCGACACTTCTTCCCTATCGAATACATGCAAGAAGTCGTGATATTCGACCGGAACAATGTCACTAGCCGAACGCGGGGTCGGTTCCTGCTGTATGGCTGAACCCTGGGATACGGGCTCTAGCGATCCCATTGCGGCGTAAGCGATCCAGTCGAAGGTTCCTTCCCGTTCCTCCTCGTCTTCCTCCTCTTCCTCGTCTCCATAGGCTTGCATTCGAAAAGGATCCTTTTCTGCATCATCCCGGATCCGTTTCCGTTCCTCTTTTATTTCTTCCCCTCCCTCGGGCTGCATTCGAAAAGGATCGTTCTGCGCAGTCCCCCGGGTCCGTTTCCGTTCCTCCTTTTCTTCTTTCCCTCCTTCGGGCTGCATTCGAAAAGGATCGTTTTGTGCAGCATCCCGGGACTCTTTCCATTCCTCCCTTTTTCCATCCTTTTCCTCAGTCTGCATTCGAAAAGGATCATTTTGTTCGTTAATTTTGATCTCTTTTCGTTCCTCCTCCTCCTGGTCCTTCTCGACCCCTATTTGAAGAGGATCACTTTGTCTGTCTTCCCAGGTACCTTGTAGCTCCCCTTCTTCTTCGTCCCTTCCCATGTCTTCCTCGAACCTCCTTCGACGAAGATCATTTTGTGCTCCGTCTTGAACCCTTCCTTGTTGCTCCTCTTCCCCCTCTTTCTCCTGGTTCCGTTCGATCCTTCTTCGCCACGGCGCCGCTTCTTGTTCCTTTTTCCTCGTTCTATTTCCCCAGGTTTCCTTCCTTTCTTCCCAGCTTGCTTCGCATATTCTTTCTTCCCTGGCTGCGGCCTGCGCAGTGTCCAGTCGATATTGCTGAATAGCGTCGTTTTCCGTTACCGTGGTCGCGTGAGGTGAGGTCGAGGTCCCTAGGCACCTCTTAGCGCAACGCGCCGAGTCGAACGTAACTCTTCCCTCGTTCCAGTCGATACTGGGGTTGTGCGTCCGGAGCCATGGAAGTCCCACAATGATAGGTGAGTTTCCAATCGTGATACAATGCAGTCGAATATCTTCCTGATGGTTATTGATCTGTAATCTTACCATAGCTTCGTGGGTGACTGGTCCACTAGCTATCTCTCGTCCGTCCACTGCCAACACCCTTCGTGGGACGTCCTTCTTCTTCAACGGAATCCCCACCCTTTCCGCATATTCCTTATCGATGAAGTTCTCCGTCGCTCCACAGTCCACCATGGCCGTCGTGGTGTGTTCTCGATTATCTTTTCCTTTTATTACTACTTTCAATATGATCTTTTCATCTCGCCGGTATGGCCCTACGCTCGATATCATGTAGGCTGGTTCCGGATTGTCTGGTTCGGCGGAACTCTTCGTCCCCAGGAGTCCCCCTTGTTCTTTTACTCCTGGGGATCCTCTTTTCCCGCTCTTTCTTCGGCTTGTTCCTCGTCGATGTTGGCTTCTGCCGCCCGGTATGTTCTTCGTTCCCCCATTGGTTTCTTGTGGGGGCATTTGGCGGCATAGTGGCCCGTTTTCCCGCAGTTGAAACATTCGTTGTTTTTTTCGTCGTTTCTCTTCCTCGGTCCTATCCCTAGGCCTGCCCCTCCGAGTGGCATCCAGTTCCATCGGCTCGGGCTCCGAGAAGGTCGATCCCTGGTGGCCGTTCTTCGGATGGAAATTCTGGTACTGAGGTTCAAATCGGTTGCGCAGGGTTCGGAAATTGAACAGCCGGTTGTCCAATGCAATTGCCTTGTTTGCGAAATCGATTATCTTCGTCGGACGGGTCTCGAGGATGGCAAGTTGCCTTTGCACGTCCACATGAAGTCCATCGCTGAACTGATCAATGTAGATTTCGTCGTTGTAACGCAGGTCCGCGATAATTCTCTGGAACTCGGCCCAATACGCTGCGGCGGACCGGTTCCCCTGACGGACACTTTTGAATTTCCTCCTCGCCACTTCCCTTGAATCCGCCTCTCCAAACGCTCTCGAGACGGCAGTCTTGAATGCCTCCCAGGTGGTGTACGTGCTTCTCCCCTTCTCGATGGAGGGCTCAATCCATGACCACGCATTTCCTCGACACCGCGAACTGGCGTAATTAACTCTTTTGATGTCACTGTCGAACCTGTTCGGTTCACAGTTGAACTTCAGTTCGCACTGAGTCAGGAAAGCCCGAAGCTTCGTCCTCTCGCCGTGATAGAGTTCGGGATCCTCGACCTTGGGATTACTGGTCGGAGAGGGTCGATAGGTGAGCTGTTGGAACAGTTGTTGGAGCTGCTCCTGGGTCATCACGACCGAAGGTGGCGTCATACCACTCGTTCCTTGTTGAGAGGCCATTATGGATGCTATGTCCTCGGGGATGTGGACTGGTCCCGGTGAATCCGGAGTCTGTGGGCGGGATCGGTGTTCGGGGGTTACTGGGCTCGCTGGACCGGTGGCTTCCCTTTCGATAACCTCGCTCAGCTCCTGCAATCGGAACGGATCCACGGTATTGGTTGTTTCTTATTTTTCTTAGTTGTGGTTGAAGCCCTTCGTGCTTCCTTAGTTGTATCGGGTGTCGTTCGGAGGACGCAATCAAATGTCAGAATCCGGCTACACACGGTCGACAGGCGATACAACCGTCGGATTGCTATGCAATCGGGTTCGGCTCTGGACTTCTAGGTGAGTTAGTCACGGGCTCAGGCAGTACTTACCTTGTACACAGGATGTCCCTGCAGCGTTGCCTCTGATAGGATCGTCGGATGGGGATCTGGGTGGGAGGATAGGTAGGTATTTGGGCGGGGTAAGTATGTTGGGATGGGCTGGGTTTTCGGTCACGGTTTAGATGATAGAACTGCAGTGTGTAGATAGATTGTGTAGATAGATAATTGATTGCGTACTAGACTAATGAAATACAAATGTCCCCTTATATACCTGTGTCCCTGTGCTCATGTGATTTCCCAACTTATCTGACCCGCAGATATTCCATCCATCATGAGACACCCTTCGCTCCACTGTGACTCCCAAAACCTAACTAAAACACAATACAAACAGAACCCAAAACATAATACAAAACATAAACAAAACATAATACAAAACATAAGCGAAACACAATACAAAACATAAGCAAGACATAATCCAAACCTCGAGGAAACCCTCCTCGTTCCACCCCGCACTTACCCCCTTGTCCTCGCTTAACCCTAACTCCTCTCGCCTAGCCCTAGCTCCACCTCTTCGCTTAAACCCTAACTGTGACGTACGCCATCCCCAGCGTCACACCCACGAACCACAGCCCAGCTGTGGTAACAATCCCTCGCAGAAGCATATCCCTAGCGGTTCGTGACATCGGCGGTGCCTGCTCTTCGGCCACCACCACTCCAACTGCACAGGAGATAGAGGACCAGTATGCGCCCTCTGCGGCCAGGACCATCCCACGGACGCCCACACATGCAATGACTGCCCCCAGAAAAAAGGTAAAAGCTGCGAACACACCCAAAAGCAGTGTCAGAATTGCGTTGACGAAGGCCTCGATGCGCACGACCACCGGGGATTCAGCAAACAATGCCCAACCCGAGCCCGCATCCTTCGCGAAGCCTGGGCAGCCTCACAGCAAACCGCCCCCGCCACCACAAACCCCAGCGACAAAGACACCGAGATGGTCGCCCATGTATAATTACAATGCATTGGCAGAAACCGTTCGGATCATCTCTCACAACATGAACCGCCAGCGAACGGCACTCGACGCGCTCCTGAACAGCGCCTGTGACTCAGCAGACATTATTCTGCTACAAGAAATAAATATTACTGACCCCACATACGCCATAACTCACCCCTCTTTCACGCTGGTATTACCACCGCGGGGAGGAAGGGACACCAACAGGACAGCAGCCTACGTGACTAAAACCAACCCATACCTCCGAGTATCCCAGCGCACCGATGTATGCGCCGACCGTGATCTACAAGTCCTCGAGGTGGGCACAGACCTTATCCCCGCTTTCTTTTTGTTAAATATCTATAATGAACGACACCCTGATACCCAACTGTACACCCTACCCCGCGCCCTTACACCTCTCTCCCTCCCCCGCAGGTGCGTAATCACCGGTGACCTCAACGCTCACCATGCCCTGTGGAACTCCACAACACGTTCCCCAAAGCGAGACTCCGAGCTTGTTGACCTGATGGAACAGCAGAACTGGGCCCTAATCTCAGTCCCGGATGTTCCTACCCACTTCTACCACCAAGGACGGATCTCTTCCGTGCTCGACTTGACACTGTCGTCGCCCCACATGGCGGACGAAGTCGTTAACTGGGCGGTCGACGACGATATAGCAACGGGATCCGACCACGAAGTGCTCCGCTTCGAAGTGCAAACAACACACCCGGACTCAGAAGCCACCCTCCCAACGCAGCGACTAAACTGGAAGAAAACCGACTGGGACCTCTTTGTGACCACCCTCCGCGCCTCCTGCGACGAAGCCACAGAGCTCTGGGCTCAGTACCACGCCAACCCCACCCCAGAAAACCTCGACGAGTGGGCCAACACCCTCAGCGACAACATTGTACAAGCGGCCAAAACCTCCACCCCCGTCCTACAGATGACCCCCCGATCAAAGAAATGGTGGACCCCGGAGGTAGCAGCTGCCCGGAAACAAATGACCCTGGCTCGCCGTCAATGGAAACGCACCAGGACCGACGACTACCACACAGCGTACAAGCAACTACGAAACGCCTACCATCGCACAATACGACATGCAAAGGACGCAAAATGGAAGGAATACCTGGCCCAAGCGGAAGGACCAGACGTGTGGCAAGCGTTCAGGTACACAAACCCTCGTCGGGCCCAGCTAACCCCCAACATCCGAGCGACAATAAACGGACAGGAAACAGAATGTAGCTCGTTCGAATCAAAAATTGAGGCCTTCCGGAAACTATTCCCTGCACCACCCCCGCCCCCTCCCCCGTCCTCTCTCAAACCCCGCCGAGAACTACAGTGGAACACCTTCGGACCGACTGAAATCAAAACCACCATCTTCACCTCCTCGCTGAAGAAGGCACCCGGGCCTGACGGAATTACGTTCGCCTGCCTCAGGCAAGTATACCTAGCTATCCCCGACCAAATCAACACACTCTACGCCATGCTGGGCACGACAGGATACCACCCGCGCTGTTGGCGACAAGCCACAACGGTCATCATCCCAAAGCCCAATAAGCCCGACTACAGTAACCCGAAGGCGTACAGACCGATCGCCCACCTAAATTGCCTAGGTAAAGTCCTCGAGAAGCTGATGGCAACACGCCTGGGGGTTATGGCAGACACCCATGGTCTGTTACACAGGGACCAAATCGGAGGACGCCCTCAGCGATCCGCGGTGTACGCAGCGATGGCATTAGTACACGACGCAGAGATGGCAAAAACTAACGGCATGATAACAACTGCACTCTTTCTAGACGTCCGTGGGGCATTTGACAATGTCTCTGCCGACAGGTTGCAACAAACCCTCCGCCAACTCGGCTGCCCGAAACCGGTGATCTCGTGGTGCAAGTCCTTCCTCGAGGACCGCACAATCGCCCTCGCTTTTGATGGCCAAACCGACAAACAACGCCCGGTCAAGACCGGAATCCCGCAAGGTTCCCCCGCATCCCCCATGCTGTTCTTGCTATACCCACGCCCGCTATTCGACGAACTGGAACAGGTACAACCCTACGCATGGACGCCTAGCTACATAGACGACGTAGCTATAGTCGTACAGGGCAGAACGCGCAAAGACAACGCACGCGCACTGGAAAAGGTCACAGCGACAGCTTTCAGATGGGCCGACACGAACGCGGTAGCTTTCGAAGAACACCACACGGCAACGGCGACCCCCCCCCCTGCATTCTCAATAACGAGCACCGAAACCCCCGGTTTTCTCATCGGATTCGGATTCGCAGCACTCTGTTACGTTACTCTCTGAATTTTCAGGGAATTCTACGTTGTTTTTGTTGACTTTTGTCGCAAAATCAGAGTTTTCACGAGTTTTGGCTTACCCCACCTCACGAAATGTCGCCAAAACAACGACAGAACAACGCCAGACGATTGAAACGGTCCGAAAACGCGTACAATGTTCTAGCCGACCTTCCTCATGATGGATCTACTCCTACATTTGATGAAAGAGATGGAAAAGTTGATGAAGTTGATGGAAATTTCGCTGGAAAGCCCTTCCAGAGCGTGGTCTTGGCAGGATCACCAGTTCCTTTGGCTTCAACACACCAGCAGCAAGCGACACCTGAGCACAACCGATTCAGAGAATTTCGCCGCGATCTGGTTATTGCTATGCGAGACGCTATCGAAAAAGACGACAACGATAGCAGCTTGAGCGCCCTGTTCTGTGAACATGAACCGCTTTTCACAGGAGCAAGCTTCCTGGGGATACAACAGATCCACCGGGACACACAGCGACGCTTCAATACCCTCGATGACACCATACGCAACAACAGCGATGAGATGCGCCACAGATTCGACGTCATGATGACGAACTTCGACATTCTGACCGGCGAAAACACGAAGCTGCGCGCAGCATACGACTCTACACAGGCAGAAACAGCAGCTCTCAAGGCTGCTGTGGACGCCCTGACGAAGAAAATCGACGAGCAGCAACAAGTCATTTCGGCGCCCCCCTCACCGAACCTTACGGCCTCTTCCTCAGCGATGGAAGAGATGACTATGCAACTGTCCGTCGTCCAACATGACATTCAGGATGTCCTGGACGCTGTCCGCAACCCTCCTGGCAACAGAAAGCGAAGGGGAAGCGACCAGAACACCGAACCCACCTCACCAACGACCAGAGCACCGGTTAACCACAAGCCGAGAGCTGCATCACCGGTGCGAAGCCTGATGCACTCGAAACATGCGACTACCGCCGCCCAGGACAAGCTTGATGCTCTCAAGCTTACGTCCCCCCTACCTCTCCTCGCAATCATGTCGACCGAAGCGACACTGGAACCTCACCCTGACAGTTCATCTGCTCAGGACACACCTCTACCCGACGCCCCAAGCACTGACCCTGCTGAGAGCAATGGATGGAGGACTGTAGAGGCAAAGGCTACACAGAAGAAGAAGATGAAAGCGAAGGAGACAACATCTACGGCAGCGATACCCAAACAGACCCCTACAACGAAGAATGGTGGAGGGGGAAAGAATACCCACCAACCCAGACAGACAACCCCCTCCGCAAAGAAAACTTGGGCAGAGGTCGTCAAGAGCGGAGGCATCAACGTCCAGATTGTGCTTGGGAATGGCAATCTTGGACTTACAACACCACCGACAAGAAGTGGAGAGAGGCGAGGCGGGGCAGCGAGAAGGCTGAGGAAGAAGGCGGGAGAAGGGGAGAGAGGGGAGGAGAAGAGGGGCAGGGCTGGCCCGGGTGTCTCAAAGGGCAAAGAGCCAGGAGACACCAGCGGAGGAGTTGAGAGAGGAGAGGAGAGAGGGGGCGCAGGTGGCCCGGCGCCTGTTTAACTTTGCTTTGGTTTCGTTTTTGCTTTGTGGAGGAAATAAAGGCGGAAAAATGGTTAAAAATGGGAGGGGAAGGGTGGAGGATAGAGGGGACACCCGGCGCGGTGGCCTCAGTGCGAACAGGGCACTGGAACAGCAGACGCGGTTGGACAACAGGACCAACGAAGTAATAGTGGGGACAGGACCACAAAATCACAGCCTAAGGGAGGATCAGCGGAGGTAGAGACGGGACTTTGTTTTGTTTTTGCTTTTGACTTTCCATGTACTATAAACCTGTACCCTTGTCATAACCAATAACGTTGCATACGAGTAATGAATAAACAAACAAACAAACAACAAGCGGTAGCTTTCGACGACTCCAAGTCGGAACTACTCCATTTCCACTGGGCCCGCACCAATACAATCACCGAAGAAGAGAAGGTTAAGGTGCCGAATGGGACAGTGGTCACACCGGGTACGCAGGGAGGAGAGAAGGACGTAGTACGGTGGATTGGCATGGACTTAGACAGAAAACTTACCTTTAGACAACATGTAAATAAGAGAGCAACGGCAGCACGAAGAACCCTTAAGGCACTGTGTAGGCTCGCACGATACCAGACACGTCTGACCCCTTCCGCAACAAGACTGATATACCAGGCGTGTGTCCAGTCCAGAGCGGACTTTGGCGCGGAGATATGGTGGAACAATCAGAGAGACCTTGCCAACATCCTTCAAACACAGGAAAACGCAGCACTCCGCCGGATCCTCAACGCATTCGCCTCCACACCCATCCTGGCCCTCCATAACGAAACAGCGCTTCCCCCAGTAACGACCCGGCTTAACAACCGGCAGCGGAAGTACGCACTTCGAATACTCACCCTCCCAACCTCACACCCAATCGTCGAACGATGCCCCGTCTCCTTTCCCGCTCCCGGAGCCGACGAAGCCTCCATCAACACCGACAAAGAGTACGACCACCCATGGCATCTGGCCGTACGCCCCCCGACTCGCCTCGTCCACACCCTCCACACCCTCTCCCCATGGATCGCGCCCAACGCCGAGATCGAGGACACCTCACAGAACGTACCCGACAACGTGTCAGCCACCTCAATTACCACCGACATCCCCACCTCCCCGACGGACGACGTAGTCGACGAACACCTCCTCCTGCTGCACACCCTCCGCCGCTGCAAAGACAGCATCCTACTCTACACAGATGGCTCCAAGATCAACGGCACGACAGGAGCAGGGTACTGTCAGGGACACGAGAACGGACGTTCAAGGGACACACTGAACACTACCGGCAAGAGGGACTAGGCAGGTTCCGGAACGGGGAACGGCAGGACAAGGACCGAAGTGCTCGTCAGACGGACGGCACACTGAACAGGGATAGGGACAAGGACAAGAGTGACGTAGGACTTAGGAGAAGAGATCTTATATTAGGAGCAAGGAGAAGACACAAGACGTTCGATGGAGAATCTCGACAACGGGGAGGCAAGCCTCCTTATGTACAAAGGGGCGGCCAGCACTCTTGCTGGGCCGTCATACAATCATCGCTACATGAGCTTCCGTTCTCCATCAATTCACCTGCGACGCCACAGCTCTCCAGCTCGTGGTACGTCATCCATCATCAATCATTCTCTCAATCACAATGGCACGGCACACATAACAACACCAACAACACAACGGCAACACAACACGGCAAGGCAACGGCACGATGTCAATCAACAACCACGATAACATGAAGACGCAACACAACGGCTCGTCAGCCGTGTGCCGTGACAGTACCCCCCCCGTTAGGCTCGAGTTCCTACGAGAGGAGAAGGTTTATCTGGGTATAACTGGTGAAATCTCTCAGCGGCCTCAGTTTCGGATAGGTTCGTTTCCGGTTCCCAGGTTGGAGAGTCATGGCCGGTCCACTTGACGAGGTACTGCAGGTTTCCTCTTGACCAACGGCTATCCAGAATTTCATCCACGAACCATTCTTCTTCGCCGTCTACTACTACCGGTAGGGGCGGTGGAATAATCTGGCCAGGGAGGGGGTCCGAAGGGGCTGGGTTTAGTAGGGACACGGGGAAGGTCCTGTGGTGTTTCATGGTCTCCGGTATATCCAATTCATAGGCGTGGGATCCAATAGGTCGTAACACGGTGAAGGGGCCTAGGTGTTTGTTTTCTAGTTTCTTTGAGGGGCGGCGGGTTCTTAGGTTGCGGGCGTCCAGCCATACCAGGTCTCCTGGTTTGAAGACCGGCGCGGGGAGTCGGGAATTGTCGGCGGCTTCTATGTGGCGGGCTTGGGCGTATTTCATTTCCGAAGGTAAGACGTCATGGATGTGTGACATCCTTTCCGCTACCTCGTTCGCTTTCACTTCTTCAGGATTGTCGGTCCTGATTTCCAGTTCGACAGAGCACTTGGGGTGTCGACCATATATAGCGTAGAACGGAGACAGCGACGTTGTATCCGATACTTGGTTATTTGCAGCAAATTCTGCCAGTGGTAAAAATTTCTTCCAATCGTCTTGTAAATAACAGACGTAAGCGCGGAGATATTGCTCCGTAACCGCGTTAATTCTCTCTGTTTGGCCGTCGGTTTGGGGATGAAAGGCCGTACTCGTGGCAATTTCGATACCCATGCAATTTGCCAATTGTTTCCAGAAATGGGCCACAAATTGCGGACCGCGGTCGGACACTACTGTGTCTGGCAGGCCGTGTAGTTTGAATACGTTTTCCAGGAAGAGTTGCGCGAAGCCTTCTGCGTCTATCGTGGAATGACAGGGCACTAAGTGCCGCTGTTTCGTAAGTCGGCAAACGATCGCACATATTGCGTCGAAGCCTTCTGATGCCGGTAGTCCAGTAACAAAATCCACCGATATATTCTGCCAAGGGTGGTGCGGAACCGGTAGGGGCTTCAGGGTTCCATAGGGTGCGTGGCGGGTAGCCTTTGTTCTTTTACAGGTGTGGCAATTTCGGACGAATTGGTCCACATCTTTTCTCATCGAGGGCCAGTAATAATTCCTGGCGAGGAGTTCGAAAGTCTTCGCACGGCCCGGGTGTCCCATAGTGGGGGGGGTCGTGGTGATCTTGCAGTAGTTTCAATCGTAGTTTATCCAGCGCGGGGACATAGAGGCAATCTCGGTAGTACAATCTGTTTTCCAACACGGAGCAATCGGCGAGCGATATGTCCTTACAGATTTGTGTGCCATCTTCCCGCATTCCCAACACTCGGTTGGGGAATGAATCTGTCTTGTAGCCCTCTGTGAACAGGAGGTCTACTTCGGAAGGTGCGAGTTTCATGGGCGGGGTCATGCATAGCTGAAAGTTCTGTGGCTTCAGAACAGCTTGCTGGTTCGCCAGTATGCGTTCGTCTCCCTCTTCCGGGAGGTCGGCGGCTCTTCTTGTCAGGGCGTCCGGTTTTCCTCCCAACGTTCCCGGTCGATAGGTGATCACAAAGTTAAACCGAGACAGGAACTCGGACCAGCGTGCTTGTCGTCTGTTCAGCAGCTTTGTCGTCATAAAGTATTCGAGATTTTTGTGATCCGTCAATACTTTTATAGGGAAGGCGGAGCCCTCTAGGTGGGGACGCCATTCCTCGAAACAACGAACTATCGCCAGTAGTTCTTTGTCGTAGATTTCGTAGTTACATTCTGCCGGGGAATGCTTCTTGGAATAAAATGCGACGGGGTGTAACACGTTATCGTCGTCGTATTGTGATAAGACTCCAGCAGACACATAGTCAGATGCGTCTGTTTCTACTACAATCGGTTTCTCGTAGTCGAAGTGCTTGAGAATAGGTGCTGATGTAAATGCGTCCTTCAGTCGGTCGAAGGCGCTCTGCTGATCTTTACCCCAGATAAAGGGGATTGCTTTACCATCTTTCTTTTTGGTCAGAGCCGTCAGCGGGGAGACCACTTTGGAGTAGTCTTTGATAAATCTTCGGTAGAAATTCGCGAAGCCTAGGAACTCTTGAACCTGTTTCAAATTGGTTGGTTCCTTCCAATCTCTCACTGTGGCTACTTTGGAATCCATCATGCGCGCGCCGTCGCGGCCGATGTTGTAGCCCAGGTACTGTACTTCTGCCTTAGCAAACTTACACTTCTCTGGCTTCAAGTGCAGTTTTTCTTGTTTGAGTCGTTCCAAGATCTTTCGGACGTGTGCGGTGTGATCGGACTTTGTTTCGGAGAATACGAGGATATCATCCAAGTATGCCTTACAAAACTGGTCTAGGTATGGTCTCAGGACATCATTTATAAATGCCTGGAAATCGGCAGGCGCGTTGGTGAGCCCAAAGTGCATCACTTTCGATTCAAACAGGCCGTACCGTGTGCGGAAGGCCGTCTTCCATTCTTCGCCCTCTGCCATTCTGATAAGGTTATAAGCGCTGCGGACATCAAGGGTTGTAAAGTATTGAGCCTTGGAAAGATTCATCATCGTTTCCTGTATCAATGGCAGCGGGTACCGGTTCTTCTCGGTGCCTTCATTCAGTCTCCGGTAGTCGACACACAGGCGTAGGGATCCGTCTGATTTTTTCACGAATAATATCGGCGAGGCGGCTGGTGATTGGGAGCGTTGTATGAATCCTTTCTCTAAATTCTCATCGAGCCACGTTTTCAGCGTCTGTAACTCGTTGCGTGACAGCGAGTATAGCGGGCCAAAGGGGGGGACGAATCCCTCTTTCAGTGGGATCTTGTGGTCGTAGGGTCGGTGCGGGGGGAGTTCCTTCGCGTTGACCTCCTTGAATAAATCGAGGTAGTCATGATACTCTTCGGGGATCATGTCTTTCAGTTCGTCGTCCGTGAGGGGGGGCTTGTCTTGTAGGGCGACGGTGATCTCGTCCAACGATAGCGAGAACACTGTCAGGCTTTCGTCTTGTACCATTTCTTTGAAGTCGGAGATGGTTAGACTTGAGATCTCTATTGGCGGTTCTTCCGGGGGGTCGGGGACCGAGTCTTCTAACTCCGGTATGGGGTTTGTGTCGGGCTCGTGGACAGCGGGAGGGGGCCTCGAGTCCAGGACCTCGACACCGGTTGTGCTTACAGGCAACGGGGTGCAGTTCCTTAGGCAGTATTGGGATTCGAAGCTTACAGTGTTGGAACTGAAGCTTATTGTTACATCGTGTTTCTTCAACCAGGGGATACCCAACACCACCGGGTAGTGACCCAGCTTGGTGACAAACATGGGAAGGATTTCCGAGTGACCGTTGATGGTACACTCTACTTGGGCGAGGTGCGTGATCTTTCCTGAGGATATGGGGCGGCCGTCGATAACTTCGACCGTTCCAGCGGTGGATAGGGGGGTTAGGGGGAGTTTGTGATGGCGGGCGAAATTGCGGTCTACAAAGGCGATACCAGTGGCGCCGCAGTCAACGAGGGCTACTGTTTTCACGGAGCGGTTATTGGAAAACAAGGAACAGGAGAGAACAAGGTGTTTGCATTCTAACTTTCCAGTAAAGCTTGCGCCCGATAATAGCAATGTATCAGCAATAATATTCCCACCAACGGCAGAGCCATCTTCTTGCAGCTGGTTTATTCTTTTCCCGACACTTCTTCTTCAGCATCCACTAATTCCACGCTCGCCACTTTAACATTCGTCTTGGCGGGGCACGACGCAGCCATGTGGCCGAGGCCACCGCAGTAGAGGCAACGTCCTTCTGATAGGCGGGTCGCGCGCTCCTGTGCCGACAGTTTCTGACGGGGTCCCTGGGCCGGGGTTTGCTTGCTGGAGGAGGCGGTGGTGGCTTGGGTAGCGGGGGTGGGGCGACTGGTGGCGGGGGTGGCGGTGGTAGTGGGTTTAACCTGGCCGCGGTTGGTACGCAGCTTGCGGAGGTTTTCAAGTGCTCTTAATTGGGAGTCCAATTTTTGACACTGTTCGACGAATTCGTGCATCGTGGTGGTGGGCGGGGCACCAACCAACTTCTCGTGTAGCTCAAGGGACAGGCCGTTACGCAGGGCATCCATGGTGGCGGCTTCGTCCCAGCCTAACTCTGCGACTAGGCGGGAGAACTCTGCATAGTAGTCCGAAAATTCGCGGTTGTTTTGTCGGAGATTTTGTAGTTTGAAACGAGCCGTTGCGCGCTCGTCCGGGTCTCCAAAGGTACGCTGTAAAATTTTAATGACGTCCTCGACGTCGTTGAGAGCCCAGCGGTTGCCATTTTCCTTGATATAAGGAAGAATCTGATCCAGGGCGCGTCCGCGGAGGCGGCCCATGGCGTAAGAAATCCGTTTATGGGGGGTCGGGAAGCGTAGTTCATCGCTCACTAACTTGATGCGAAGCAAGGAGACAAAACGGCGGAGGTCCTCCCTGTTGGACCCGTCGAAGGTTGGCGGATCCGAGATTTTGTCTCCGGTCACGCGGATGCCGGGGGAGGCGAGTAGCGCGTTGATGACTTCACGCTGGCGGGTGAGCTCTTTCTCGTAGTAGTGGATTTCATTTGTATCGGCTTGTTCCTCCGGGGTTAGGAGGATCTCGGGGTCACGGGGGGGGGGTCTTGGGATTGGTGCGATTATCGCGGGGGCGGGGGCTGCGGCTGCGGCTGTGGTAGGGGGTGCGGCGGCTCGCGGTGCTGGTTCTGGGCCGTTCGGGTAGACCTGGACGGAGCCAGTCTGGATCACGACAGGGGGAATGGGGGCAGGGGTGGGAGCTTCCGGAGCGCGAGAGGCGACAGGACTGGATACCCGAGTGCTGTTACGGGAGCCGGGGGTTTCCGCGAGGTCGTTTAAGAGATAACCCGTGGGGTGGTCCTGAGCGTCTAAGATGGATTGTGCGAGTTGTTTGGTAAAGGTGAGCGGTTCATGGCCGTCAGGGAACTGGGTCATGGCGGCGGCGTTCACAATTTGTTGCCAGTGTCCTTCGTCAATAAGTTTAATATGCATTCTGGCGGGCTCTGAGGATTGGCTTGAGTCTGATGGTGCGGCGGATGTGCTCCTGATAAGTGTAGTCCTGGAGTTGCCAGCGGACCACAAGGTAGCAGTTATTTTAATGCTCGTCGGATGGTTCTTCGCACTGCGCCAGCGAATCTGTCGGGGATCCCAAAGGTTTCGTGTAAGGTGTGCGTTTCAAGAGCTTGTTTTAGTGCGTAGGTCCAGGCAGAACCGGTGCGGTTCATGCGTGTCGGTTGAATAGTTAATCGATCGAACGTAATGTCAGGGACACGAGAACGGACGTTCAAGGGACACACTGAACACTACCGGCAAGAGGGACTAGGCAGGTTCCGGAACGGGGAACGGCAGGACAAGGACCGAAGTGCTCGTCAGACGGACGGCACACTGAACAGGGACAGGGACAAGGACAAGAGTGACGTAGGACTTAGGAGAAGAGATCTTATATTAGGAGCAAGGAGAAGACACAAGACGTTCGATGGAGAATCTCGACAACGGGGAGGCAAGCCTCCTTATGTACAAAGGGGCGGCCAGCACTCTTGCTGGGCCGTCATACAATCATCGCTACATGAGCTTCCGTTCCCAATCAATTCACCTGCGACGCCACAGCTCTCCAGCTCGTGGTACGTCATCCATCATCAATCATTCTCTCAATCACAATGGCACGGCACACATAACAACACCAACAACACAACGGCAACACAACACGGCAAGGCAACGGCACGATGTCAATCAACAACCACGATAACATGATGACGCAACACAACGGCTCGTCAGCCGTGTGCCGTGACAGGTACACCATACCTCACGGCCTGCCCCGACCAGTAAGATCCATCGTCCCCATGGGAGACATGGCCGAAGTCTTCGATGCAGAGCTCACCGCCATCCTCGAGGGCCTTCGCATATGTCTGGAATACACCCTACAACACTCCCTATCCGATAGAACTATCCACGTCTTCACAGACAGCCAGGCTGCCGCTCACAGAACCTCCCACCTACGCCGCGGTCCCGGACAAGAAGTGGCTCGGAACATTCACGCAGTCGCTCGCAACCTCAGCAAATACGGCATCTCCATCACCGTCCACTGGATCCCCGGACACGCCAGCGTCCCCGGTAACGAGATCGCCGATGACCTGGCCCGTCAAGCCACAACGATACAACCCCGCCGACTACCTCCCATCACCATAACATGGCTACGACAACGCACCCGCGAACGCCAATCAAGCGAATGGCAGGAGTGGTACAACTCCTCTCCCAGGCCTAAGACGTACGAAGCCCAACACCGGAGACGCATGGACACCGCCTACACCAACCATCCCCGCTGGATATCCACAGCCATCCTTGGACTCCGGACAGGACATGGGTACTTCCTAAGCTGCCTCGCCCAACCCCCGTCCAACGTATACCCGGCACGCTCATGCAACTGCCCCATCCACCCTCCTCAGACACCTCGACACCTCCTCCTAAGTTGCCCCGAGTTCCAGGACGCTCGCGCAACCCTCCGGCAGGACCTCAAACTCACCCGCTACGCTCGACTCAACATGGAATCCATCCTCAACACCAAACCCGGCATGCAGGCTCTCTCTGATTTCATCTCCGTGACCAAGGTCGGTACCTCGGTCTGGGCCCATACCCGGTTAAACAACGCTCGCAGGAGGGAGCAGACCCCCTCTTTCGTTGACTAAGCTGACCACAGTGATAAACACCTCTCGCGCGCTCAAGCCTCAGCTTGCAACACTTTCCTTTTCGTCCAAATTTTCTTTTCATTTTTACGTTGGTTCTTATTCAGGTTTTTAATTCTCGTCTTGGTTTCTTTACGTTTCCTTTATGTTTTATTTCCTTATCGCGTTTGTTTGAGTACTTTGCATTTCCGGGGAGAACAGGATCGAAGGGAGCGGGAAGAACGATGAAGGGAGATATAAGGGGACGACGGGGAGAGAGGGGAACGGGGGGAGAAACGGCTGGGAGGAAGCGAGACGGCGAGGAGGAGGGCAGCGGGGAGAGCTGAGTTTTCTTTATCTTTGTGTTTTCTTTGTACCGGAGGAGGATTTCTTTTGTTTCAACGGGCGGAAGGAGTGGAGAGTAGTCCAGGAGAGAGAGGAGCGCGGGGAAGGGCCAGCAGGGGCCGGTGGGAGTAATCATTTCATTTGTAGCAAAGGAAACAAAGGCGGGTAAAGAAAACTAAAAATAGGAAGGGGAAGGGAGGAGGAAAGGGTGGAACCCGGCGAGGTGGCCTCTGTGCAAGCAGGGCACTGGAACGATAGTCGCGATATCGACAACACACCCCCGGAGTAACAGTGGGGACAGACCCCACAACCACAACGATCAAGAGGAGGAGGATGGTAGAGGTGGAGACTGGGTTTTTGCTTTTGCGTTTTCTTTCTTCTTCTCTTTTGTACTTGATCTGTCCCTTGTCATAACCTTAAGGTTGCAAACAAGTAATGAATAAACAAACAAACAAACAAACAAACAAACCCCCTGAGGAGCTCCAGCTAGCCACGTCACGTGATTCGTGACTTTCCGAAAGGACCTCACGAGGATCCCGGCCCGAGGCGTCGCTACGTGTTATTCACTGTCAGCTTGGCAGGATCACAGATGCATGAGAACGAGTATCAACTTACCTCATGAGTGTCGACTTACCCATGAGAAAACTACAGACGACGCTGATGGAGATAGAACACGACGGTGAAGGGACACCTCCTTATACTTGAGGTTGTGTTCCACCAAGCACGGCTACCAGAGGGCTTGCAAGAGAAGGGAATTCTCAAGACAGTGCAACACAGACGAATAGGATCATCCGGGGTCTGAGTTGGGCGGATAGTCGGCCAAGGAATAAGGGAGAGTCTAGTCAGCCAACAGGAGTGGAGCTCAGGACAAGGGTCAAGATTGCGTTAGCATGACACGACGTTGTGCAGCAGGGAACACCACTCAGGGAAACTGTTGGGTGGAACTGATATGATGCGACCTTAGGCTAATGACTACCAACTGCAAGATATGACGGCGTTTGCGTACACACCAGGGTGTGGCTGCGCTCAAGTGCGCGCAGGTGGGGCAAATGACATCACACAGGAATGTGACGGGGCAGTGCGCTCCAGTAGGGCATGGTACGCCTTATGATGTCAGATTCCTTCACTCGCAATCGAGATTCTCCAGGGAGATCTATGATCAAGACGACTCATAAGATATATGACTCACATGTCATTATCAGAGGAGTCACTGCATTATGCCCTCAAGTGGAGTCACCCTCCACTAGGCGCTTAACCCCAATACCTGATTGGAAGGTGTGGTAGCACGGCAAGGAATGTCAAGGATTAATCTGACACGAAGGTCATCATGCAAGTGAGCAATTAATATAATTGCGCATGCAGCATGATGCGAGCCATCAGCAGATTTGTCAAAAAATTGACTCACGTCTTATCTCCCAGGCTTAGTTTGGGAGTTGGTTCCCTTGAGAAGTCTGGGCGACCTTGTAGACGAAAGTCTATAAAAGACCCTAAGTCTTCCCACCGTCTCCTCCAGCATCAGCAACTTGATCTCTTGTTACGACGTTACCTTTCTACACCAAATACCTCAGGATGAGACCCTTAAGTTTATTCGGCCTGTGATCGATTAGTTTACTTCTCGGTCGAAGGTTGCACAGCCTCCTCTATTGCTTTTACCCTTTCGCTTTCTTCTTTGCTTGGGAACACAATGTCCCAGCAAAAACTCCCCACTTTATTCGGAAACCAACAACAGCAACAGCAACGCTCCGCCTCTGCTGCCCCCGCCGTCTCCCTCACTCAGCCCCCTCAGACTGAGACATTCTCTCCTGCTCCTCCCCGCTACGCAACTCCAGTACCCCAACGCATCATCGCTACCGGCACCAGCTCCCCACGCAAGCGCCTCAACAACACTGCTCCGGACGACATCAACCGCCCCATCATGTTTGACACCATCAACCCCACCTTCCTGAACCAGATTCTTGCCCGCTTTGACCGCATGGAAAATGCCTTCGCCAACGCCCACAATGCCAGCGCCAACCGTATCGCCCAGCTTGAACGTCACGTCACCGAACTCACCAACCAAATCCGGAAACTCCAGCCTGCCAACACAAAGACCCCCGGGAAAGCATCAGCCGAACAGGGACGGTTCACCGCCCCCGCGCCCACCCCTGCCGTACCCGTCTACCAGCCCACCCCCCTTAGCAACCCTGCCAACGCCTGGTACAATGAGCAGTCCCTTGCTTCTAGGCTCTCTGCCACTGTCGAAGAAAAACCATTCATTACAGTTAGGGCCAAGAAAGACAAGAAAGCCCCTACCACCTTGATTCCGAAAGCTCTCCCACGAGTCGACCGCGAGGTTATCATTACCCTGGAGGAAAAGATCACCGATGCCGACACCACAGCCAACCACGCACTAGACGCCATCAACACAGCCATCAAAAACTCCACCGATATCAACCTACCTGCATTTACCTTGGCCCGCATAACTAGCAACAACCGCCTTGTCCTCACCACCAACCCCACCACCAAGGCCGAGGCCTACGCCCCATACCTGCAGATTATCACCAACGTCACCAACAACTTCCGACCCTCCGATGCACGCATTAATGAGCGCTGGACTAAATTCCTTCTACACAATGTCCCCACCAACGCTAGCCTCACATACATCCGATCAGAAATCGAGTCGACCTATCCATCCCTACGCCTCGGACAAGACCCGCGCTGGCTGGTCCCCACTGAACGCCGTGCAGAAAAGACTGCATCCACTCTAGTAGTCTCAATTGTGGGCACCATCAATCTGAACAAACTAGGCACCAATAGACTCGCAATTTGCAACCGCCTCTGCAAGATAGGGGAATACCACTCCTGGCAACCATCCTCCCAATGCACCAACTGCCAACAATTCGGCCACCACCCCAGACTTTGCAAAGCCACCGAACCTACATGCGCCGTCTGTGCACAGAACCACAGCACCAAGACCCATCCATGCTCCATTCCGTCATGCAAGGCTGGAATGTCCTGCACCCACCCACCAATCAAATGCTCAAACTGCAACGGACCCCACAAAGCAAACGACCCCCTGTGCCCAACACGCATCAAACACATAGATCAAATCAACAATGCCAACCCTGCCCAAGCCGAAGCAAGCAGGCAACCCACACCTGACGCAATGAGAACCGAAGAATTATGAATAACACAACAAAAATGGACACAGCATGTGTGCAGCTGCTGAACTGCGCAAAAGGACATGCTACAACAACATCAGCACTACAAACATTTGCATCTAACCCAAAAACACTCGTTATACTTCTCCAAGAACCCGCTATCGAACACACCAAACTCCCGCCAACACATCCCGATTTCCATATGTTCACCCCCACAGACGAAAAGCCACTATGCACCACCTACATACGCCGACTACCAGGGGTATATGCAACAACCACCTTCACCCACCAGAATTCATTCCTTGGCACCAAACTCTGCCTGCCTAATAACCAACCAATAATGATCTACAACTTCTACTCCCCTGGAAAACCAAACGCCCTAGCCGACCTCCTCCCCTCCTTTAGACCCCAGATCCCTGCAATCATCATGGGGGACATGAACGCCCACCATGAATGGTGGGGGGGCACTACTACCATAGATGACGACCAACTCCGACGCCACCGAGATCACTCCAATACAATCGCGACTTGGATGGACCAACATCACTTCATCCTGCACAACGAACCAGGCATCCCAACACACTACCCACGCAACGGAATGCGACCGTCGGTCATCGACCTATGCTTTTCTGCAGGTAGCATTACAGACAAAATCCTCATCCACGAAATCAACCCAGACTCCACCTCCGATCACGCAATCTGCACTATCCACATGAACCTCACCATCCCCAACAAAACACCCAAACGAGCATGGCGCAAAGCCAACTGGCAATTGTATCAGCAAACGATCATCGACAACCCTGTCAACCTCGACAACATCACAAACGCACGGACTGCCCACCGTGCAGCCGAAGATATCACCTCCCTCATTCACAAAGCTACCGATGCCGCAGTACCATGGGTCCAGCCCAGAGCAAAGCACGCGCCATGGTGGCATCCAGACCTCAACAAAAAGAAAAAGAAACTACAACACGCTGAACGACGCTATCGCTCAGACCGCACAAACCCCACCCTCAAGCTGCAAGCCAAACACCAGCGCTACGAATGGAAGCAAGCAGTTCAATTCGCCAAAGAACAATACTGGGTGACACGGCTACAGAACTCCACCTCCACAGACGTATGGAATTGCCTCACCGCTGGTGACACACACAACCGACCACTCCCACCCCTTGAAGGAAAGGAAACATTCGAAGAAAAATGCACCATACTACGAAACTCCCTATTCCCACACCAAACACATCAGCCTCCTGACATCCCACCCCGATTTGTCAAAACACACAACGACACAACTGACAACTTCCACCCCATAACCAACGACGAAGTAAGCCAAGTCATACAAAAATTAAAATATGCATCAGCACCCGGACACGACAACATCACCTACCAACTGATCGCCAAATACCACCAAGCCCAACATTCCGCACTAGCCAAACTATTCAACGCCCTCCTCCGACACGAGACCTTCCCAGAGCAATGGAAGGTAGCTCGATGCGTAGTCATTCCCAAACCAGGCAAAAGAACATACACTTCGCCAAAGTCATACCGCCCGATATCCCTCCTACCATGCATTTCCAAGGTATATGAGAAGATTGCCGCTCTACGACTAGCCAAATCAGCCTCCGCATGCCTTGCCATATCGCCACACCAGATGGGGGCCCGACAACAATACTCAGCAATAGACGCACTACTGGCAATCGTCACACCCATCAGCACCGACCTCGCAATCCCCACCACCGGAAAAATGAAACACCCACCTCGCCCTACCCTTCTAGCACATGACATCGAGGGCGCCTTCAACAACACCAACCCAACACTCCTCCTCCAGGTGATGCGACAGCGTCACATGCCTGCGTACCTCATTGCATGGACAAAAGCATTCACCTCCAATCGCACATTAGCCTTCTCCTTTGATCAACAACTAGAGACACCCAAGCCATTTCGATGTGGATTGCCGCAAGGATCACCCGCCTCACCTATCCTCTTCCTCATCTATGCCAATGCTATGCTCGAAGTCAACCACCAACCAGCTAAGGAACTCACCGCGTCATACGTCGACGACACCGGCCTTCTCCAATCAGCAAACTCCAGACACTTCGCGGTAGACCGCCTCAAAACACGAACTGAGCACTTCACAGAACGTGGCAAACACCTCGGCCTCAACTTCTCCCCAGACAAAACTGAACTCCTCCACTGCGTCCCAAGCGCAAGCCACCACAAAGCAACGGACCTCACATCTCTTCCCCAACTCACACTAAACAACACAACGATAACGCCAACCCGAAGCATCAAATACCTCGGCGTCAACATTGACAAATCACTCACCTTCATCCCACACACAACACAAGCTGCAGCAGCCGGCAAGAATACCCTAGGCTCCCTCCTACACCTTCGCCATCGCTCAAACGGACTGAACACCCATATGGCACGACACCTCATCCTCACCCTCCTCCTTCCAAAAATGCTGTGGGCCTCACCAGCCTGGTGGACCGGCAAAGACACCACTCTGCGACCACTAACAGCAACATACCACAACGCTATCCGCTGGGCCACAGGACTCACCCTAAGCACAAACCTCACGAAACTACGGATCTGCGCACACCTACCTCCCCTCCACATTTACCTCGATTATCTTTCAGCAAAATATGCGCTGCGACTCCTCTTCCTACCCGCTCACCACCCACTAGCAGGCCTCAAACCCACACCAAAATGCCCAAAGACCTCACCCGGACTATCACACCTCCGAGGCCACATTGAACATCTACTGGTCGGCACGATCGAAAACCGCACCCCAAAAAACCCAGCCTTCCACATCCCCACCACATCCTCACCGAACCCGAACAAGACAGACCAACCCAACACCCGCCACCTCTTCTGGCTGAACACGCTACCAACCGGCACATACCTCCTCTACACCGATGGATCCAAACTGGACAACAACAGCACAGGTTGCGGGGCAGCCCTCTACCAAATAACAACAAACGGGCCACAACACCTCCAATCACACCACTGCCACCTCGAAACACGATGCGAAGTCTTCGACACAGAACTACACGCCACAACGGAAGGTCTACGCATGCTCCTAGACAAACAACCGGCAAAGGTATTCCTATGCCTCGACAACCAAGCGGCCATAGAGACCCTACGCAACAATACCAACAACCACCAGTACGCCCGAGAAACACTCCACCTAGCACAACACCTCGCTACCAAGGGATGGACCTTCACCACGGTCTGGACCCCCTCGCACACAAACATCACCGGCAACGAACTTGCAGACAGCTTAGCAAAACTCGGCGCACAATCACAAAACACTTGCAACGCAGCCATCACCTCGCATGCTTGGATGAAAGCCCAAATCAGACAACACTTCCTTCAACAATGGCAAAAAGACGCCCCGGATGAACTACCCCCTTCGCTGTCGTACCCTAAACACCTGGAACACCTACCCTTCCGCACCTCACGGGCCCTCTTCCGCATCAGATGCGGACGTACACCAATTGATCCCCACCCCGAACAACAACCAACCACCTGCGACTGCGGATCTGGCTTCATATCCGCGGAACATTACCTACTCGACTGCCCCAAACTACATACCGCACGACAAGAACTATGCCAGGCAACATCCACAAACTTCACCATACCACAACTCTTCAGCAACCAGACCGGCATATCTGCGTTACTGAAGTTCGCCAAACGGACGGGCTTGGGGTACTCGAGGGAGATACGCTATAGAGCTACACCACTTGATAATAACGACAAGGAAAAGATGGACGGAGGAGTAGCGGTTATGGGATACGCGGCTTTTGACGGATAAATTTCTTTTCTTTCCTATGTTATAAAAATACTTGCCTTAGTTACACACGCTTTGTACCATTTTCACTTTTGTTTATTTCCTTTGTCATGTTACTTGTTATTATGAGGCGGAAGAAGGGTATGAAGTAGGTGGAGTGCGATAGCCATGTAGCTCTAGTCACAATAGAACAAAGATCAGATTAGTTGACTTTCGATCCAGTGCTCGCCCCCCTTTCTCCTCGTCTGTAGTTGCGCAGGCTCCTCTCTTTATCTTGTTGAGAACATCTCTACCATGTCTCAACGCAATCTCGACACTTTCAGGTTCAGGAACACCGTTAACCTCGGGTCCCCTCCTCCTCCACCCCCAGAAAGATCCACACCAACACCAAGTGGAGCTCGTAAACGCCCCACCATCCCACCTGCCGATAATGAACCACGACCGGCCACCGCCGGCATTTCACTTTCCGAACCAGACCGCCAACTCCTCCTCCAGCTATCCCTACAAGTCGAGCGAATGGAGAAAGCCCTGCTTTCTTCACAAGACACCAGCACCAACCGCATACGCGAACTCGAAAAACAAGTCGCCTCTACCACGGCTGAGCTCCACCGTACGCGCCGACAACTCACCGCTACCCCTGCATCCCACACGCCACCGGGCAACAACACCGAAAGGGGAAGGTCCAACGTTCGGGCCCCCACCTCAGCCGCCCCCAAACCACAAAAACCAACCATCAGCAACCTTACCTGGGCTCATCGCGTCTCCGCATCAGTTGAAGGCAAGGAACAACGATTCACAACCATGTCGCGCAAAAAGAAGAAGCAAAGACCGGGCCCCATCATTCCGAAAGCCCTCCCCCGTATCGAAAGGGAGATTATCATCACACTGAACAACCCAACACTGACTAGGAGCCGAGAAGAGGAAGCCACCAACGTGTTGATGACCCTCAACAACGCCATAATGACGTCCGACGATATCCCCCTTCCTCCACTCACTCTTGCAAGGATCAATGACCACAGCAAACTGGTATTGACGACCACTACTAGTACCCCGGCCTCTGCATACGAACCATACATGCAGATGTTCCTCAACAACATTCGCTGGTTAAAACCAATTTCCGGAAGCAACAACAGCCGCTGGACTAAATTCCTAATCCACAACATCCCAACCGCAGCCAATGGTGTAGGAGTGAAAAAGCTTATCGAATCAACCTACCCCACTGTAAACCGGGGGTCCTAGGGTAATGGACGGCCGGGTAACTCTGAAATTCCCGAAAGAAAATAGAGAAGCAATAATTCCAAGAAGGGGAATTATTACTTCTCAAGGGAATTCTTCTAACGGAGAGTAGAGGTGATAACAATTATAAGTTTAAACTCTCCTGTGTATCTCAGGGAGCGTTTCAAGAGTATCGGTTCTGGTGGTCGTTTCTTGAAGAGGGACGACCGGAGGTATTGCCTTGATTTGAGGTAAGGTATAGATTTGATGGCGTCGGGTATTGACTTAAGAGAAGGCAATAACCCTTCGTGGGATGTGTGGTTGTATTCGGAACAATGGTGATTGCGTTGCTGGATGATGGCTTCTTCGAGTGGGGGCTTTTGGCACTTTTATATTTTTCTTATCTTGAGCTCCCCACTCATATACCCTGCAAGCACTGTGCGGTGGGCGGAAGTGGAAGTACCCTAAGACGTTGGTTGGCTACACCTAAACGTGATTTTTCCACCATACAAAATGCAACTTTTGGTAAAAACGCTAATATCGCGAATATACTTTAAGACATCCTCCGGGCCGTTATCCGGATGATGCCTTAGTCGTTTGCTATTGCCTAGACTTGATCTTTTCGTCGTTTGCACTTGATGTCATAAATAATAATAAGGCATCGGAATGCATTTCGAAGAATGTGCATTGCAGGACCGGCTGACGCGTTCCTGCAACCAACGTCGGACTTCGATATCCGGTTGGCCATTCCGTCGCATCCGGTGAAGTCGTTTGTAAGATCTGATGATGTCGTCATGGTCGGCAATAGACTGTGGGCCTTCCGGGGGTCCCTAATAGGAGGTGGTCCGATGGTCCGTTCATCGTTCGGTCGTCTCGTCATATCGGCAGTTCGAAGGTGCGTTTGCGAAGATAAGGTTTCCGGTGATAACTACCCAAAGAGGTAGTTAACTCCTTATCTCCTTCGGCCGACTAGACTCCGCTGTCGTATGATGTTTTTCGGCTTATCCGGTTTCCTCCGTCGGTCAGGCGTAATGCCTCGGTCACATATGACTATGTTTTCTTGTTTTACGGCAAAGTGTTTCGTGAATACATTATCCCATTTAACTTAAATACAGTTCTTTCCCTCCTAACCTTTCTATCCTCATCAACCTCGATATCTGTTTTCTGCGGTGACCTACTTGCGTCACATTCTCCTTTCTATTCGTATGTATATCTGGCCCGCCGGGTCTCATAGTTCCACGACCCTTTCTGGACGGTTTTCTCGTATACGGCGGAAGAGGTGCGTTCGCTCAAAGGCTTCGGTAAGTCTTTGAGTGAGGCCCTAAGGTTATAAGTATTCCAGGTTTTTATCAGCGGCAGCGGTATGTTCCTCGAGGTATGGCTGCGCATTAGAAACCGCAGTCATTGATCGGAAACAGACCCACCTCGGGGGCTGCCCCGGGTTTCCCCGCCCTAGATGACGCTGACTTTTTCCCTGGCCCCCCATTATCCTACTTCCTGCGGGAAGTGGATGAAGGGTGGTTAGTAATAGCTCTCGCCTTTGGCTTGAGTTATTACTTAGGTAAGAATCCCCATGCTTTTAAATGTCTTATCGGGGTAGGGTATGACACCACCTCCCCCCTTATAAGATTTCGCCCCGAAATCACTAACAATGATTATAGTAATTCATGAACGGGGTTTTTTCTGATGAAGTCCTCCAGCCCCTTCATCCACCAACACGTTCTCATGATAAGACCATTAAAACCTCAGTGAGGAAAGGTATCTTATGATGAGTTGGTTAAACGCGTTGGTCCCTCGGCATGCTTGAATTCTCTGAGTGGAACTCGCGGAGAGATTCCAAGCCGCCTACTATGAAAGATTCATATGGTTCTTCGGTCTGATCTTTCTTCAAGGGAAAGCCTTTCCATTTGACTCGGTAAAGTACTTTTCCTCTTGTTTTCCTACTTGAAATGATTTCTTCAATTTCCCATTCCTCATTGCCTTCAATGTCATCTGCTTCGTCGACGATCTGAAGGAGGTCCGGGGGAGGTCTGTTGCCGTTGTTGTAGGGCTCGAGCAGGGAAACGTGGAAGGTGTTGTGGATCTTCCATTTCCGGGGGAGAGATAAGCGCATCGCAGTTGGAGATACTACTTTCTCTATGGCGAAGGGACCGTGCTTCTTGTGGTCAAGCTTGTCTTTTGGTCTCCTTGTTTGTATGTGTCGTCCGTCTAACATGACCAGATCTCCAACCTTAAATTCTGGGGCATCCTTTCGTTTAACATCTGCATACTTGCGCATCCTTTCTTGTGTCGACTTCAAGTTCTGAATAAGTATGCCATGGACGGAGGTGATATGGTTAATGAAGCTTTGTTCCTCATTTAGTTTCGTGTTTGATGATGCCGGGTTTGTGCATGCCGGATGTCTTCCGTAATTGGCGTAGAAGGGCGACATGCCGGTGGCTTGAGTTATTGAATTGTTGTAGGCGAATTCAGCCATGGGTAGTAGGTCGACCCAATCATCCATTTCGTAGTTGATGAATGATCGGAGGTATGCTTCGATGGTTTGATTGATTCGTTCAGTTTGCCCATCCGTTTGAGGGTGGAAGGCAGTGCTCATTCTTGGGCGAACACCTAAAATGCCCAAGAATTGTTTCCACTCTGTCGAAGTGAATCTGGAGTCTCGATCCGAGATTATGTCTGTCGGAATGCCGTGGAATCTCCAAATCTCTCTTGCGAATATCTTGACCAGATGAGCAGCTGTTTTCTCATCTTTCTTGAGCGGGATAAAATGAGCCATCTTTGTGAATCTATCGATGATGACCCATAGTTGATCGCAACCATCAGAAAGTGGTAAGTCTGTTATAAAATCCATGGCGATTGATGTCCATGGAGCGTATGGAAGCTCCAGTGGCGAAAGCATTCCATAGGGTTTGTGTCGTGCTGTTTTGTCTCGTTGACATTCGTTACAGCTTCGGATGTATTCAATTATTTCCTGGTCCATCTTTGGCCACCAGAAATTTCGTCTTATCAATTCTATTGTTTTATCTTGGCCAAAGTGGCCTGCAATTTTACTATTCTGCTCTGTATGGAGGACCGCTTGTCGTGCATTCTGTGGGACCCAGAGTAATCCCCTGCGGTATAATAGACCGTTCCTTTCTTCTAATAATCCTTCCGTCCTAGCCTTTTCTTTTCCTTGCTGATCCTTCGCGCTTCCATCCAAACTCCTTAAAGCCTGCTGGTATGCCGCGTCCTTCTTTCCTGCTTCCCTTATATCCATTTCAAATTCCTTTGTCCATCTAGATACTGCCGTTGACAGATATTCTAGTTGAACAGCCGAACAACAAAAAACCATTCCTTCTCCTCCTGTACTGATTGCTGAAATTGTGTCAAAGTGTTTCTCTTTCAGGATCGTCTGTACAGGCTGATCTCCATCTCCCCCCTTTTCAGGGCGGTACTCCGGGCGCCTAGACAATGCATCTGGCTTGCCATTACTTGTTCCTTTTCGATAAAAAATTTTGAAGTCCACGCCAGCCAATTCCTGAGCCCAGCGTGCCTGCCTTCGGTTGAGCACTTTAGTTGTCATAAAGTACTCGAGGTTTTTATGGTCGGTGTATACCTGAACCATGTGTAAGGATCCCTCCAGATATCGTCTCCAAACCTTGAAGCAGTCAACAATCGCTAGTAATTCCTTGTCGTGAATTTCGTAGTTGATTTCTGCTGGGGAGAACTTTCTGGAGTGAAAGGCGACAGGGTGTAATTTGTTATCCTCGCCCTTTTGTGACAGAGTTGCGCCTAATGCGAAATCTGAAGCATCGGTTTCAACAATACATTCGCGCTGAGGGTCGAAATGTGTGAGGATCGGTGCTGTTGTGAAGCATTTCTTGAGTCTTTCAAATGCTGTTGTCATGTTTTCGGTCCAAACCCAGTCTTTTGGTGAACCTTTCGTTGAGTCGCTTAAGGGTTTTGCAATCTTCGAGAATCCGGTAATGAAGCGGCGGTAAAAGTTGGCGAATCCGATGAATGATTGAACGCCCTTCAAATTAGTTGGCCGCTGCCAATCTTGAATGGTCTGAACCTTATCCTGAGCCATTTCAATTCCGTCTTGTGAAATGACATAGCCTAAGAAATCAACTTTGGATGTTGACCAGAAACACTTGTCCTGAGAAATAGCCAGGCCGTTTTCTGCAAGTCGTTTCAGGACATCTAGGACTAGTCGGTCGTGCTCTTCCTCGGTTTCGGCATATATGAGAATGTCGTCCAGGTAGACAATGAGGCCTTGGTCGAGTAAGTCCCGGAATATGTGATTCATCATATTCTGGAAAGTTGCCGGTGCATTAGAGAGTCCAAATGGCATCACTGTGTATTCGGACAGCCCATATCTGGTTTTGAAAGCTGTCTTCCATTCGTCTCCGGGCTTTATCCTGATTAGGTTATAGCCGTTTTTGAGATCAATTTTGGTGAAGATTTTGGCACCGCGAACTCGATCCTGTAGTTCGGTCATGATCGGTAAGGGGTACCGGTTTGCTATGGTCACTTTATTTAAGCCCCGGTAATCGACACAAAGTCGTAGTCCTCTGCCATGGGGTTTTGGGACGAAGATGATTGGTGCCGCTGCTGGGGATTTTGAATGTCTAATTTTACCGAGTTCCAACATTTCTTTTAGATATTTTCGAAGTTCCGCGAGCTCGGCTTCGTTCAAGGGGTACATTGGTCCCCATGGCGGCTGTTCCCCTTCCTTGAGGTCGATTGCATGATCGTATGGCTTATGATCCGGTAGTTTGTCCGCTAGTTCCTTTCCTAAGACCTCGCATAGGGGCCGGAACTTATCAGGTATGATGCAGGCTGGGTTGATGTCGGTTGCGTCTGAAGTAACAGCGGCAACATACCCAATCACTGTGGCATCTTCATTGAATAGGATGTCTGGATCCAACGAGAGCGAGAATTCCTGTGCTGCGGCTAGCGTGCAGTGTTGTTTGCAGAAGTTGGTATCCAAGGTAATGTCGTTGGCATTTCCCCAAAAGTTGTTCGGTTGGTGTTTTGCCATCCACCAACAGGGCAGGATGATGTCCGTTCCTGCTTCTAACGGCATGATTTCGAAAGTTTCTCTTGTGTAATGCTGTCGGTATTGTAAGAGAAGGGAATGTGTGAAAGCCTGTCCAGCCTCACGTAGTGCAGATCCGTCTGCTCCATTGATGCGTAAGGGGTGGTTTCGATTGATGTGGGGCAGATTATGTCTTGCTACAAATGTCGAACTGATAATAGGGATTGCTGCTCCAGTATCAAACATTGCCCGAACGCAGAACACCCGTTCCCCTGGTACTGATATGTTCATTTTGACTATGGGCCGTGGCCCGGACTTTGGGGGTTCATTTTCAACTTTTTTCGTGAGTTTAGCCTTTTTACTGTGTTTTTGAGGGTTTTGTGTTTTTGTCCGTTTAACGCCGCAAATCGAAAGATGTCTATGGTTCAATGCGTCTTGATCTGGTTGACCGTGCTTGCGCATCATAGCCGGTCTTGTTAGTTTAAATCCGAATGTTCGGATCTGATTTCCCAAACACGGGGAGATTCTGGTGAACCCGGCGCGACCGCGGCTACCTGCTTAGCCTTCTTGGTGGGTCGCTCCTCTTCGGATTCCTCATCGTCAGCTTCATCGTCGGTTGATCTTGCTCTTTTCTTTCGGTTCACCGCAGCCACTTTTGCTGCAAGTTCGGTACCTTGGGAGGTCTTCTTCGCAAAACATTCCAATGTGTGATGGCTGGAACGTCCGCATCTCCAACAGGATGCCTTATCCGTCTTATACTGATCGATTTCAGATTGTGGCACACCAACCAATGCGTCCCGGGTGCTCTGAAACTTCTTCTCCTTTGGTTTGTTGGAGGTTGAGGGCCTATCCCTCTGGTTATCCTTCGATTTCTGGTGGCGTCCTTTATCTTTCTCATTCTTCCTTGTAGACCTATCTTTTTCCGGCTGGAAATCGATTTGTTGTAGGAGTGGATTCTCCTTTCGATTCTTCTCGTTTTCTCTGTTGGTGGCCTTCTTTACAAGGGCGGCCTTGAAGAGTTCGAATGACGGGTCGTATAGATCTTCGGTCAGATCCGTCGCTGCTCGGACGACCTCGTCCTCGAAGGACTGAGCATACATCTCTCGGAGAACCTCTCCCTGAAGCTGAGCCTTCTCCTGGTAGATCGACATCCGGATTCCCCACTGGTCGGCGGGAAGCCCGGTCTTGTGCCAGCCCGGGAGGTGTTTCCAACGAAGCTTGTTGATTTTCGCGGTGTAGTTGCGGCGCTCATGTGGGTCGCGGAAGTATTGAGTCATTGCCGCCGCGTAGGTTTCCCAGTTGTCTTGTTGCTTAGAGGACTCCCACGTGTCGACGCGATTCTGATGCCATTGGCGTGCATCGCCCTTCAGGAAGGATCCAAGCCAGTGGATCCTTTGAAGGTCTGTTTGATAGTCAATCGCTCGGACTGTCATAAACTCCTTAACAGCCTTGAACCATGGCATGAACTCTGCCTTTTCTCCAGAAAATGATTCTGGCTCTTTCATCTTAGGAGCTTACCAACGACTACGGGTGCCCTGTTTTTGGACACCCTATTCTTCTTATCCTTTTTGAGCAGCTCCCGAATGTATCGCCGAATTTCCTTTGGGACTTGTTCGGCATACCTTGGTGCAGAGTCTGAATCAGAATCAGAGGATTCAGAGCTGCTGCTGTCAGGTGGAGGAGGAGGAGGGGGTATACGTCCGTTTGGTGGACTGCTTCCCCGTCTAGAACCTCTTCGGGAGGCTTGGATGGATCCCCGTCCATTTCGTTCATTTGGTCTAGGAGGAATTGGCGGTGGCAGATTATAAAGGGAGTCATCATCTCCATGGTCGTCGGGTTCGGAATTGGTCATGTCGTGGTCACTCTCCGGTGAAGGGGCCCGACCATCTCTGCAACGTCCTTGGATCACTTCACTGATTAGTGACGCTACATCGGCTTGCCTACCCGGGCCTGCAACCCTTTTGACCTGCTCCTGTAATTCCAGCTCAATGGCCTTCCACTTGTTGTCGAAAGCGGCCTGTAATTCTTCTCTTTCGCGTTGACTTGCCGCGGCGGCCTCGTCTTGTTGTTTCTTCAGACGATCATGATCAGCCTGTTGTCGTTTCTGGAGCTGTGAAAGGCGGTCCATTTCCTTTCGGACTCTCTTTTTCTCGTCCGCTAAGTCCGCCTTTAATGCAGCTTCCTTATCTTTCAACTCCTGCTTGTCTTTGGCCATCCGGGCCTCCAGGTCCTTTTCCTTTTGTCGTAATTCTGCTGCCCATCGTTCGCAGCTGGCGTTCCATTCCTCCTGTTTTGTGGCTTCCGCTCGATAGTAAGCCATAATGATTTGTTGATTGTTTTCTAATTTCTCGGTATACGCCTCCAGGGTCACCTGTCGATGGACTTCGTCATTGACCCGAGTGATTTGGAGGTCCTCCATTTGTCGTTGAAGCTGAGTGTATGCTTCGGCGACCTCCATGAATTGGCGGTTGGTGAGGTTGAATTGGGCATTCACCGCATTACCCATCTGTTGTTGTGTTTGTTGCAAGGCTTGGTCCAAGTTGACTTGGATGTTTTCGTATGCCGTTTGCATATTCATGAACATCCGGATTGCATCGCCCTCGTCGTTCTGGATTTGGCCGCGTAAATTGCTGATGTCTACAGCAGTACGAGCCAGTTGTCTCATCAGGTCCTCAGCCCATGGTGGGATGCTCGGGATACTGATGGAATCTGGTAACCCACTCATTTCTACCTCATTGCTGGAGTTGTCGGGGTCAGCACTGAGGAGAGCCCATGAGGGGAGGGGCTGGAATTCGTATTCCATAAGTTCAGCCATGTCGTAATATGGTGGCTGATAACTACTTCTCGATTCACTCGGTGAGGTATATGAGTAAACTTACAGTGTAAACCGGGGGTCCTAGGGTAATGGACGGCCGGGTAACTCTGAAATTCCCGAAAGAAAATAGAGAAGCAATAATTCCAAGAAGGGGAATTATTACTTCTCAAGGGAATTCTTCTAACGGAGAGTAGAGGTGATAACAATCATAAGTTTAAACTCTCCTGTGTATCTCAGGGAGCGTTTCAAGAGTATCGGTTCTGGTGGTCGTTTCTTGAAGAGGGACGACCGGAGGTATTGCCTTGATTTGAGGTAAGGTATAGATTTGATGGCGTCGGGTATTGACTTAAGAGAAGGCAATAACCCTTCGTGGGGTGTGTGGTTGTATTCGGAACAATGGTGATTGCGTTGCTGGATGATGGCTTCTTCGAGTGGGGGCTTTTGGCACTTTTATATTTTTCTTATCTTGAGCTCCCCACTCATATACCCTGCAAGCACTGTGCGGTGGGCGGAAGTGGAAGTACCCTAAGACGTTGGTTGGCTACACCTAAACGTGATTTTTCCACCATACAAAATGCAACTTTTGGTAAAAACGCTAATATCGCGAATATACTTTAAGACATCCTCCGGGCCGTTATCCGGATGATGCCTTAGTCGTTTGCTATTGCCTAGACTTGATCTTTTCGTCGTTTGCACTTGATGTCATAAATAATAATAAGGCATCGGAATGCATTTCGAAGAATGTGCATTGCAGGACCGGCTGACGCGTTCCTGCAACCAACGTCGGACTTCGATATCCGGTTGGCCATTCCGTCGCATCCGGTGAAGTCGTTTGTAAGATCTGATGATGTCGTCATGGTCGGCAATAGACTGTGGGCCTTCCGGGGGTCCCTAATAGGAGGTGGTCCGATGGTCCGTTCATCGTTCGGTCGTCTCGTCATATCGGCAGTTCGAAGGTGCGTTTGCGAAGATAAGGTTTCCGGTGATAACTACCCAAAGAGGTAGTTAACTCCTTATCTCCTTCGGCCGACTAGACTCCGCTGTCGTATGATGTTTTTCGGCTTATCCGGTTTCCTCCGTCGGTCAGGCGTAATGCCTCGGTCACATATGACTATGTTTTCTTGTTTTACGGCAAAGTGTTTCGTGAATACATTATCCCATTTAACTTAAATACAGTTCTTTCCCTCCTAACCTTTCTATCCTCATCAACCTCGATATCTGTTTTCTGCGGTGACCTACTTGCGTCACATTCTCCTTTCTATTCGTATGTATATCTGGCCCGCCGGGTCTCTTAGTTCCACGACCCTTTCTGGACGGTTTTCTCGTATACGGCGGAAGAGGTGCGTTCGCTCAAAGGCTTCGGTAAGTCTTTGAGTGAGGCCCTAAGGTTATAAGTATTCCAGGTTTTTATCAGCGGCAGCGGTATGTTCCTCGAGGTATGGCTGCGCATTAGAAACCGCAGTCATTGATCGGAAACAGACCCACCTCGGGGGCTGCCCCGGGTTTCCCCGCCCTAGATGACGCTGACTTTTTCCCTGGCCCCCCATTATCCTACTTCCTGCGGGAAGTGGATGAAGGGTGGTTAGTAATAGCTCTCGCCTTTGGCTTGAGTTATTACTTAGGTAAGAATCCCCATTCTTTTAAATGTCTTATCGGGGTAGGGTATGACACCCACCCTCAAACTCATGCAAGAGCCTCGCTGGCTAGTCCCAGATGACCGCCGCCTCAACAAACAAGCCTCCACCATGGTGATCGCCCTTAGCGGTATGGTCAACCTCAACCAAATCGGCACCAACACCCTCCTTCTCTGCAATTGCAAGTGCCGGATTACTGAATACTTCTCCTGGACACCAACCACACAATGCCGCAACTGCCAAGCTTATGGCCACCACACTGCTCTCTGCAAAGCAGAGAAACCAACTTGCGCTATCTGCGCCCAACCACACCACACCAAGGACCACCAATGCCCTATCCCCTGCTGCCGCGCAGGAAAAACCTGCACCCACCCACCGATGAAATGCGCTCTGTGCAGTGCTGCTCACCCAGCAACCAACCCCCTTTGCCACGTACGGATCAAACATCTCCCGGCCGGGAAAGGCAAGGTCCCCGACACTGACAACGATTTGTCTATGGAGCGCGCGCTCTAATGACTACACAAATATCTGCCCACATGTCTCAAACTCCCCACTTGACCCGCGTAAAATCGTAGCTTTTCCTTTATTTGTTCTTGTTCTTGAAGGGCTAGTTTAGGTTTCCTTTGTAGGGTTTATGTGTTTTGTTTTGTTTCTGTTTTTCTTTGAAATACCCTGGGCATAGCCGGATCTCCTGAACATGGTATTATAGGTCGCGTGGGTGGTTGCATCCCAGAGCAACTGCGGTGTTGCAGGGTATGGGTATGAAGTAGGTGGAGTGCAATAGCCATAGTAGCTCTAGTCGCAATAAACAATGATCAGATTAGTTGACTTCCTAGCTTCTTGAGGAATCAATTCTATTGCTATCTATCTATCCTACGAATGAAGCACGAGACTGATCGAACAAGCCTCTCTATTGAAAGTCTCAATAGCCAGGTTCACAGGGGAAGGGTGGAGGAAATGGGGGATCGACCCGGCGAGGTGGCCTCTGAGCGCACAGGGCTCCTTGGATCTGACGACGCTAGATGAAAAACTGCACGGCGAGACTTGGTGTCACACCCTATAATGTGTGAAGATAGAATTGGTATCATATATAACGCTATGGAGAATATGGCAAACTCGACAGGAGAATGAATAATTGAGTTAGTATCCCGGGCCGGAACCCCCAGAGGAGCTCCGGCTAGCCACGTCACGTGATTCGTGACTTTCCGATAGGACCTCACGAGGATCCCGGCCCGAGGCGTCGAAACTATTATTCACTGTCAGTTTGGGAGGACTCAGGACGGAGAAGGGGAAAGGAACACTTACCTCAAGGGTGTCGACTTACCCTTGAGACAACTACGAACGACGCTGATGGAGAACGAAGAAGACGACGAAAGGTCACCTCCTTATACCTGAGGAGTGTTCGGCAATACACGGCTACGATAGGGGCTGCATAGGAACAGGAGATTCCAAGAGGATGCAGATGCGGCGCAAGGATATCATCCGGTGTTACTAGTTGGGTGAACAGTGGGGCGAGAGATAAGGCAGAGTCTAGTCAGCAAACAGGAGTGGAATGCAGGACAAGGGTCAACAGTGCATTGGCATGAGACAACGTCCAGCAGGGAACCCCACTCAGGAAACCTGTTTGATGAAACTGATATGACGCGTCCTTGGGCCTAGAGCTGCCAACTTGGAAACAATACGGCGTTTGCATCCACACCAGGGTGTGGCTGCGCGCAAGTGCGCGCAGGTGGGGCACATATGACATCACACAGGAATGTGACGGGGCAGTGCGCTCCGGTAGGGCATGGTATGCCTTATGATGTCAGTGACCTCTACTTGCAATCGAGATTCTCTAGGGAGATCTATGATGGCGCGACTCATACGATAAATGACTCATGCGTCATTATCACAGGAGTTCATGCATGATGCAGTCAGACGGAGTTGCCCTCCAGTGTGACTCATAACCCCAGCACCTCATTGGAAGGTGTGGTAGTAAGGTGAGCTATTTCAAGGATTAATCTGACCAGGGCGAGCATTATGCAAGTGAGCAATTAATTTAATTGCGCGCTTAGTATGATGCAAGCCTCAGCAGATGCGTCACCGCTTTGACCCATGTCTTATCTCCCAAGCTCAGTTTGGCAGTTGGTGCCCAAAGGAAGGCTGGGCGAACTTGTAGACGAAAGTCTATAAAAGACCCTATGTCTTCCCTCTGTCTCCTCCATCATCATCCATTGATCCTATACGCGACGATACACTATTTACACCAGCAAATACTTCCGAAGACGACCCTTAAGTTTATTCGGCGTGTGATCGATTGATTTACTTCCTAGCTTATCTTTGGAACAACCTCTATTAGTTCTTGGGAACGAAGTGTCTGTTAGTTCTTGGGAACGAAGTGTTTGTCTACACGAGGACGAAGCACTTGGGAAACAATCGAAAAAGCCTCTGCATAGTTAGGACTGTGCCCAGGTTCACACTATAAACTCAAGGCTACAAGCTACCAAGTTTATTAATCGACACGAATACGGAAGACCCTCTTCTAGGCAATACGAAAACGAAAAACCCTCCAAAAAACCATCTCAAAAAAACCATCCAATCAATAATAATGGCCTCACGCAGAATCGCTGGACCTGCTGGTCACGATGACGGCCTCGATGCTCCTATGGGCAACACCATCAGTATCACCCGTCCTCGTTCATGGGACGAGGTCACGACTCTTGGACCAGCACGGGTCCATCATGGAACAACGATCAACACAGGCGATGTTCCTGAATGGGTAATTTTGATGATGGAAAGGATGAGCGCCACAGAAGGGGATATCAAGAAGTTGATTGAGGCAGCCGGGGAAGGAGCTGCTATGAACGAACAGTTGCAGCAGATGAAAGGGTTATACCAGGAAATGGCCCAAGGCATGCAGAAAGCCTATGATATTTTGGCGAAAAAAGGGGACTTGGAACAGGAGGTTAACCTCCAAACTGTTACGCGACTAGTTCAAGCCAGCAATGAATTTGCTGGGCAAGTGTGGAAAACAATTGGTGACCTTGCTACAGATGCAAAGTCAAAGGAAGCAGCCAATCAAGCAGCTGCTGAGAGATTGAATCAGGGCATTCAAACGACGAATGCCATTCTCGAGGCCTTTGCTCAGAGGCAGCGAGAAATCAACAGAGAAATCGAGAGATGGGCATTCGAGAAGAACACTCGGGATGCCATTAGACAACAGGATGACGAGCAACGGGACAGGCGTATTGAAGCTCTTTGCATAGCAGAGGAAACACATCAACAGCGCCTACTTGACTATGAGGAACAAAGGGAGGAGGAGAAATTGGAGTTGGTCAACAAGGTCATCAGCCTTGTTATGTCTAAAATTCAGAAGAAGGAAAACTTTGATGCTAAGTCTCTTACTGAGGCTATGCATGAGGAGATGACTCCAAAACCCCCTTCCCTTGGCAGAGCGCCAGAATTCCCGTTACCACCATCAGAGGATGGATCTCCTGACATTGGCCAAGGAAACGGTGGAGGAAAGCCACCTGGTGGTCGAATTCCGCCACCTCCACCACCCCCATCTGACCCTTCAGACGACGAAGATTCAGATGATGAGTATATCAGAAAAGCATTGGAAAGAAAGCGCCAGGAGCGCAAAGAAAAACAGAAGGAACGAAATCCAGAGGCAAAAAATGCGACAGAGGCATTCTTGGAGTCACTGGTTAAAAAATTGCAACAATCAGAACCTGTTGGACCGAAAAGGCCCAAGATGCCTGAAATGAAGGCACCACAGTTTTTTAGTGGAAAAGATAAAACATTGTTCAGAACATGGTGGATGTCGGTTAAGGATTACATTGAAACTTATACAAAAACATTTCCAGATGAAGACGATCAGGTTAAGTGGGTTGGAAGCTTGCTCACACATAAGGCATTGAGCTGGCACCAAGAAAGAAGGAAAAATATTCAACGACAAGGTTTAAGGGATACTTGGGTTGCATTTTCAAGTGCAATTGAAACTAGATTTGAGGATAGGCGAGAGGCTCAAAAAGACGTCAAGAGGATTACGGAACTCCAATACGATGGAGACATTGACGATTACATCACCAAGTTGGAGGATCTGAATATGAGGGTTGGGGCAATTGGCCCCATGTACAGAAATGTCATCTGGGAGGCGATGACACCTGCAATTAAAAAAATGGTTTATCAGAGATGTGGTGGTATTCCCACCGATGATGAAGAGATGATTGATGCAGTAAAGGATGCTGCACATGTTGTTGAAGAATTGGACGAGGAATTGAAAGGTTCTAAGAAGAAGACTTTGGAGGTACGAGAGGATCGTACCAAGGACAAAAACAAGCATAAGGAAACTGTGCGCCCTAAGCAGGAGCAGCACAAGGACAAGTTTAGGGAAAAAAAGGATACGAAAGTTTTTGCTGGAAAAAAATCAGAGAAAACGGCGGTATATGCCTCAGGAAGGGAGGCGCTACAAGGAGTTCCCCAAACAGAAATTGATAAGAACAAGAAGGAAAAGGCAGACTGTTGGCGGTGTGGTCGTTCTGGGCATAAGATGTACGACTGCTACGCAAAGAAAACAGTTGGGGGAACTGAGTTGACAAAGGATGGAAAGGTAGCTTCTTCAGGGAAGAGGAAGCGGGATGATGAGGAAAATGAAGAACAGGAAAAGCCTAAGGAAAAGAAGAAGGCTAAAACTGCTGCAGTAAGACAGGATAATGAGGATATGGACATGCCTGATGCGCAGCCTAGAATATGGGAATTAGAGGAAGACCAAAATATGGAATCAGATTTTTGAAGTCCTCTAGGGAGGCGTCACCCGAGGAGGAAATGGATTCAGACGCATTAATTGGGAAATGTGCGGGAACAAAAAGGAAAACAACAGACAACCTTGAGTCGACCAGGACTAAGAGTCGACGATCAGACAACGGAGAGGCAATTCCAGGAACTAGGGAATTCGCACCAACTCCTCCTCACCATGGACCGAGACCAATAATTAATATGGTTCTCAACTGGTCCAAGAATCAGCAACGTACGGTTAGAGTCCTTCTAGATACAGGCTCTACTGCGGCCCTCCTGGACAAAGCCTTTGTCCACAAATTCAAAGTTCCAACCGTCAAAAGAGACACCCCCCTCCAAATTCGCAACTTCAACAATGAAATAGTTGCTGGAGGAGGAGTATTCTTTACGGTTCCATTTATGTTGCAGCATAAGAACCACTTTGCTGCAGAATCATTTGAAGTCGCTCCACTAGATAGCGATTGCGATGCTATCCTCCCATATTGGTGGATGGCTCAACATCAGCCTTGCAACCTCTGGGGAGATCAGGACCAGATCTCATTCACCGCCTCACGTTGCAAAGAGAAGTGCACTAAGGCGCAAGCCAGTGCCTTCTCCCTCCAGGTCGACAAACATGTACTCGACCACCCAGAAGCCTTAGTTTTAGGCCATGTCTCATCATTATCCACCACAGAAGAATTGTCAGAGGCACTTCAACAAGTCCCTGAGAAATTTCGTGGTTGGATTAATATCATGACAAAGGAAGCAGCAGATAGGCTTCCTGAACACAAACCCTATGACCATGCAATTGACCTGAAAGAAGGAGAGACTCCTCCTTGGGGACCTGTCTACGCTCTTAACGAAGTTGAGCTGGAGACACTCAGAGAATGGTTGAAAGATATGCTGCGTACTGGGAAAATCCGACCCTCTAAATCACCAGCAGCAGCTCCAATTCTCTTCGTCCCAAAGGCTCATGGCAGAGGTCTGAGGTTATGTGTTGACTATCGGGGCATAAACAAAATAACAATAGCCAACCGATACCCGCTCCCACTCATGTCAGAATTACAGGACAGAGTTAGAGGAGCTAAAGTATTTACGAAGATGGATCTGAAGAATGGATACCATGTAATAAGGATAAAAGAAGGAGATGAATGGAAAACGGCTTTCAGCTGCCGTTATGGATTATATGAATTTTTGGTTATGCCTTTTGGGTTGAGCAATGCTCCAGCCACATTCCAAGATATGATGAATCATATCTCTAGGGATATGTTGGATCAGGGAGTTATTGCATATATTGATGATGTACTCATCTATGCGGAGACGGAAGAAAAACATGATGAGTTGGTAAAAGAAGTATTAAAAAGGTTGGAAGAAAATGGGTTGGTTATATCACCGGAAAAATGTGTCTGGGGACAAAGGAAAGTGGAATTTCTGGGATATATTATCAGTGAAAATGGGATTGAAATGGCCAAGGACAAGGTGGAAACTGTCCTTATATGGGAACCCCCAAAGTCCTTGAAGGAAGTACAAGGCTTTCTTGGATTCGCTAACTTCTATCGGAGATTCATTAAGGACTTCTCAAGAATATGTCGTCCTCTAACAGAATCAACGAAAGGCGATCCAAAGAAATGGGAATGGACTGTTGCTATGGAATTAGCATTTGACGAACTGAAGAATCGATTTACAACGGCACCAATCTTGCGTCATTTTGATCCAAGAAAGGTTTGTATAGTTGAGACTGATGCTTCGGATTTTGCTTTAGGCGCAGTTCTGTCCCAGAAAGGGGATGATGGAAAGTTGCATCCAATTGCTTTCCATTCAAGAAAGTTCACTCCTGCTGAAATTAATTATGAGATTCACGACAAAGAGCTATTAGCTATTGTTGACTCATTTAAAGTATGGAGAAGATATCTTGAAGGAGCAATGTTTACTGTGGAGGTTTACAGCGACCACCAAAACCTTGAGTATTTTACAACAACAAAAGTACTCAATCGACGTCAAGCTAGATGGGCTCAAGAGCTTGCTGGCGTTGACTTCAAAATTTATTACAGACCTGGGGTTAAGAATGGGAAACCTGATGCTCTATCTAGGCGTCCGGAGTTCCGCCCTGAAAAGGGGGGAGGTGAAGATCAGCCGATTACGACGATCCTACATAAAAATCATTTTGCATCAATTTCGTCAATCAGCAGTGCTGGAGAAGGAACGTCTTTCATTATTTCTTCAGCACGACTTTCCTCTATTCCCTTGGTTAAATGGTCAGCAGAATTTTTGAAGATGGTTAAGGAAGCTGGAAAACTCAATCAGATTTACGTGGAGGCAACGAAGGAAATAAAGGAACCACTGACGATAGAAGATGGCATTCTCTATCGAAAAGAAAAACTATGGGTACCAAAGGATTTGATAAATACAGTTCTTGAATCCGAACATGACTCTAAAATTGCAGGTCACTTTGGACAAGATAAGACTATTGAATTAATCCGAAGAAACTTCTGGTGGCCGAGGATGCAGGAAGGAATAATTAATTATGTTAGGAGTTGCATGGAATGTCAAAAAGACAAAAAGGCAAGGCACCTGAAGTACGGATTACTTCAACCTTTGGAATTACCTTATGCCCCATGGCAATCAATCGCCATGGATTTCATTACAGACCTACCGGAATCAAATGGATGTGATCAACTCTGGGTAGTAGTTGATCGGTTTTCGACAATGGCCCACTTCATACCATTACAAAAAGACGGCAAGACAACTGCAGACCTTGTCCGAATCTTTGCTAAGGAAATTTGGAAATTACATGGGCTGCCTACGGACATTATTTCAGATAGGGACTCCAGGTTCACAAGTACGACCTGGAAAGCATTTCTTGGGACACTAGCTATCAAGCCTAGAATGTCCACAGCGTTCCACCCTCAAACCGACGGACAGACGGAACGACTCAACCAGACAATTGAAGCTTACCTCCGCTCTTTGGTCAATCACGAGATGGACGATTGGGTTGACTTGTTGCCAATGGCAGAGTTTGCCTACAATAACTCAGTAACCACCGCTACAGGACTCTCACCTTTCTATGCGAAGTACGGTTACAACCCCATTGCCAGCCACCCCACTGCAACTGCTGTGCGAAATCCAGCCAGCAAAGCATACGCCCACTGGATGCATACTGTGCACGAAGGAGCAAAGATATCCTTACAGAAAGCACAAGAAAGAATGAAAAAGTATGCAGACCTACAACGAAAGGAGGCACCTACTTACCAAGTTGGAGACTTGGTTATGCTCGATGGACGACACATAAAAACAAGACGCCCATCACATAAATTGGATCACAAACTTCATGGTCCATTTCAAATCGAAAAAGTCATATCCCCTACAGCATTACGTCTCACATTACCACGAAAATGGAAGATTCATAATGTCTTTCATATTTCCCTACTTGAGCCTTTCCACACCGGTACAAGAGCTCCACCAGACCCAAATGAAATTCTTAGGGAAGCAGACGATGTTGAGGGAAGCGAGGAGTACGACATTGATGAAATCATGAGCAGTTAAAAATCAGGAAACAGAGTACTTTACCTCGTTAAATGGCTTGGGTGGCCCAACAAGAAAGATTGGACGGCGGAACCCTTCGACAACTTTTCAGTAGGAGGTCAGGAAAAGCTAAGAGAATTCCATCTCAAGCATCCTGATTCTCCGAGGGACTACCGACTCAAGGATTAAGGCTTAATGTTTTTCCCACGAGGTTTTCATTAGGTCGAGTTGGTAGTAGGATGTAGGGGCTGGAGGACTACATCTATAATTGATCACTTAATCACTTGGCTGTGGCGAGGTGCGATCACAGAATGATGAACTACGAGCTCCGGGACGAAGCTTGAACAGGGGGGAGGTGGTGTCACACCCTATAATGTGTGAAGATAGAATTGGTATCATATATAACGCTATGGAGAATATGGCAAACTCGACAGGAGAATGAATAATTCAGTTAGTATCCCGGGCCGGAACCCCCAGAGGAGCTCCGGCTAGCCACGTCACGTGATTCGTGACTTTCCGATAGGACCTTACGAGGATCCCGGCCCGAGGCGTCGAAACTATTATTCACTGTCAGTTTGGGAGGACTCAGGACGGAGAAGGGGAAAGGAACACTTACCTCAAGGGTGTCGACTTACCCTTGAGACAACTACGAACGACGCTGATGGAGAACGAAGAAGACGACGAAAGGTCACCTCCTTATACCTGAGGAGTGTTCGGCAATACACGGCTACGATAGGGGCTGCATAGGAACAGGAGATTCCAAGAGGATGCAGATGCGGCGCAAGGATATCATCCGGTGTTACTAGTTGGGTGAACAGTGGGGCGAGAGATAAGGCAGAGTCTAGTCAGCAAACAGGAGTGGAATGCAGGACAAGGGTCAACAGTGCATTGGCATGAGACAACGTCCAGCAGGGAACCCCACTCAGGAAACCTGTTTGATGAAACTGATATGACGCGTCCTTGGGCCTAGAGCTGCCAACTTGGAAACAATACGGCGTTTGCATCCACACCAGGGTGTGGCTGCGCGCAAGTGCGCGCAGGTGGGGCACATATGACATCACACAGGAATGTGACGGGGCAGTGCGCTCCGGTAGGGCATGGTATGCCTTATGATGTCAGTGACCTCTACTTGCAATCGAGATTCTCTAGGGAGATCTATGATGGCGCGACTCATATGATAAATGACTCATGCGTCATTATCACAGGAGTTCATGCATGATGCAGTCAGACGGAGTTGCCCTCCAGTGTGACTCATAACCCCAGCACCTCATTGGAAGGTGTGGTAGTACGGTGAGCTATTTCAAGGATTAATCTGACCAGAGCGAGCATTATGCAAGTGAGCAATTAATTTAATTGCGCGCTTAGTATGATGCAAGCCTCAGCAGATGCGTCACAGCTTTGACCCATGTCTTATCTCCCAAGCTCAGTTTGGCAGTTGGTGCCCAAAGGAAGGCTGGGCGAACTTGTAGACGAAAGTCTATAAAAGACCCTATGTCTTCCCTCTGTCTCCTCCATCATCATCCATTGATCATATACGCGACGATACACTATTTACACCAGCAAATACCTCCGAAGACGACCCTTAAGTTTATTCGGCCTGTGATCGATTGATTTACTTCCTAGCTTATCTTTGGAACAACCTCTATTAGTTCTTGGGAACGAAGTGTCTGTTAGTTCTTGGGAACGAAGTGTTTGTCTACACGAGGACGAAGCACTTGGGAAACAATCGAAAAAGCCTCTGCATAGTTAGGACTGTGCCCAGGTTCACACTTGGGAGACTACACTCCCACCCACATTGACAGCTCTGGGGCTTACCCAGTGGGGACCTGGCATCACCACCAGGTTCTTAACATTGTATTTAATTTCTAGATTCCGCCATAACCTTACGGTTGGATGCGTGTATGAATAAATGAATAAATAAATCCTCCAGCATCAGCAACTTGATCTCTTGTTACGACATATCCTTTCTACACCAGATATCTCGAGAGAGACCCCTAAGTTTATTAGGCCTGTGATCGATTAGTTCACTTCCTAGCTCTGGGGAAAATCTATTTGTTAAATATCTTTCAGACGGAGCAAAAACTGATTGGAAAGCCTCTGTATTGAAAGCCTCAATACCCAGGTTCACACTATAAACTGAAGGCTCAAGCTACTAAGTTTACTTATCGACATGAATACGGAAGACCCTCTTCCAGGGCAAGACAACACCAAAACATCCTCCACGAAAAAACTACAAAGAAATACTTTCAACCAACACTGTCTGCGCGAAGAATCACCGCTCACGACAACGGTCTTGATGCTCCTATGGGCGATACCGTCAGCATTACTCGCCCTCGCTCCTGGGGGGAAGTTACTTCCGTTGGGGCGCCTAGGGTCCACAATGACCTGATCTCTTGTAACGACAACACCTATCCACACCAGTTACAGCATCAATTTCGTCAAACCCAGCAAAGAGCGACCCCCCCCCCTGCCTTCTCAACAACCACGCCGAAATCGCAAGATTTTATCGCGGATTATTGTTCGGCAGCCCCGAATTACCTATTCGCAGCCTTTCCCGATCAGGCGCTCTCTTTTTCGTTGAGTTCTCATCGAAAAGGAGTTTTCGGGCCCCTGAGAAAAGCCCCGCGAACCGGTTCCATCAACACCACCCTCCACCCACATCAAATACCATCATTTGAATCGCGGATTCCTTGTCGCTACCGCAGAAACAACTTTTTCCGAGCTTCCGATGCCTACCCGATCCTCCGCTGTTGAGAAACAGCCCCTCCCCCCCGACAAAGCACCCCCTCGAGCGCTCGCGAAAGAAAAACGCGCTAACGCGGAGCCACAAGGGTCCGACGCGTCTGACACGGAAATGCACGTCGACACGTGCTCTGACGTCAGCGATGACTCTAGCCACGAAGACGCGTCTTCCCGCGAGGGCTTCCCCACCCCCGTCGCGCGCAACACCAGCAACGCTCCCCCCAAAACCCCCCACAATAAGAAATCCCTCCCTGATAACAACGACACCCCCTGACGTATTGACCAACCCCGACCCCAAATTCACCGTTCAACGCAACACCGACAAATCGCAAAAACGCCCCGCTGGCTCCACCGCCCACACTATCACCCACATCGCCGCCGACTCCAGCCCAGTCCCCGCCGGAGTCCAACGCCTCCGCCGTGACACCGACAACCCCCTATCTACCGCCCTCACCACCGACAGCCTCGCGACATCCATCAACCAACTTAACGACAATCTCAACACCGCCACGGACATGTTCCGACACGCCGAGAGAGCCACGAATGACAGAGTCTCTCAGGCGTTCCGATCTATCCACAAGTACCAGTCCACAATCCGTGCCGTGCACGATCTTTTGTCCCGCATTGCCCCCATCATACTCCCCAACGAAGACATCTCAGCCCTCCTTTCCCCCGTCGAATCCTCCACCCCCGAGAACTCCACTGTCCCCGCTCCACCCCCCCCCGAATCCAACGACCTCCCCTCTATTCACGCCCCCACCCCCGCTGCCCCCTCCCCCAAAGAACTTGCCTACTGGAAAAAAACGCTGTCTTGAAGCCGAAAACGAGTTCGAGCAACACAAGATCCCCCTCCCCGTCCATGCCCCCCGTCCCGATCTGAACCCCTCCACCCCATGGCAAGAAGAAGGACCCGCAACGAAGAAGTTATTCCCCGCGGCTGCCCCAATGCCTCCCAAACAGACCCCTAACCCTGCCAAAGCCCAAAAGAAAGAATCCCCCCCCCCCCCCAACGACATCATTATCCCATGCCCAGACCCCCGTTCCTTCCCAGAGAGCTCCAAAATAGCAATCGGAGTCGCTGTCAACGAAGCCTTGCGCAAAGCAAATGCTCCTGAGAGCGTCTCTATCTCAATGGTGAAGAAGAACGTGAAAGGAAATCTTATTTTGACCCCCCCCCCCCCCAGACTACACCCGCCGATATCACCCCCCACCTGCCCCTCATACTCGAAGCCGCCCGCAAAGTGCACCCTGCGTTGCTGCCCCCCCCCGCATAAACGAGAGGTTGTACAAACTGGCGGTCCACGGCGTACCAACCGAGTACTACCCAGACTCCGAAGCAGGCATGCAAAGCCTGCAAGCCGAAATCGAACGTAACCACTCCGTCAGATTAACCCAACCACCGCGAGACATATCTCACCCCGACAAACAGGCCGGTAAGTCGGCGTCGAGCGTCATGATCACCCTCAACTCCGTCAACGACTACAACACATTGAAACGCACGACGGTCGTCGTCTTATTCGAACCACGGAAAGTCACCGAGTTCTTTTGCGCCAGGCCCATCGACCAGTGCCACAGGTGCCAGAAGTTTGGCCACCCCCACGCAACGTGCGCTGCAGACAACGGCCCTACCTGCGCTATATGCGCCGCCGTACACCCAATGGAATACCACTTCTGTGGAGAATGCCCCAAACAGAAGGGCAGGAAGTGCATCCACACCATTTACAGATGCTCGAACTGCGTAGCCGCAGGACATGCTGACATCCAACACGCAGCGTACAGCACTAAATGCCCAGTGAAAGTAGGAATAGTGAGAGAGGCATGGCAGAGGACCCGCCCAGACACCACCTACGACAACATTCCCACCGAAACCAACCCCATCGCTGATACCACCATGACCGCCGATGAATAGACAACATCCATCAGCGGCGACCCTCCGCATCGTGTTTCACAACACGAATCGCAGCACCACCGCCCTCACGACGCTGCTAAACACAGCAAGCGCTTCCACCGACATCATTCTTCTCCAAGAGGTAAACGTCAAGGACCCCAAATTTGCTATAACTCACCCCAACTTCATTCTTTTGCTTCCCCCCCGCGGCTACCACAAAGTCAACCGGACCGCCGCTTACGTCTCTCGTTTGAACCCCCACATCAGCGTCACTCCTCGACCAGATGTCCGCGAAGACCCGGACCTACACGTCCTCGAGGTCCACACACCCCTAATACCCCCCTTCTATTTACTTCACATATATATAATGAACGTGACCCAATCTCCAAACTATACACCCTGCCACGAGCCCTCACCCCCCTCGTCCTCACTCGCCGATGTGTCATCACGGGTGACTCAACGCACACCATCCGTTGTGGGATTCCAACACTCGCAGGAGAGCCCGAGCTGAAGCTCTCGCGGAACTAATCGAAACACACCACTGGAATCTGGCGAACGTCCCCGACGTCCTGACCCACCAGTACAAAGACGGCTCTGGCTCTTCGGTTCTGGACCTGACCCTGACATCCCCCGCGATGACAAGGGAACTCACAAACTGGGCAGTCGACGACGACCTAGCTACAGGTTCAGACCACGAGGTCATCCGCTTTCAACTAAGCTCCCTCCACCCAGACCATAACACCGCCACCCCCACCGCCCCACGACTCAACTGGCAAAAAACGGACTGGGAGACTTTTACCAGGGAGCTACAAACCCTCGCCGAGGCCAGCCACCTGTACTGGACACACCTCGGCGCAAACCCGTCCGCAAGTAACCTGGACGAATGGGCCGCCCTCATTCGTGACTCCATTCAAGCGGCTGCCCAAAAGGCGACACCCACCCTCACACCAACTCCTCGCTCGAAGAGTGGTGGACGGAGGAACTACGCACGACTCGACCGAACATGCAGAGCGCAAGAAAGAGGTGGAAATCAACTCGCCTCCCGGCCCATCATGCAGAGTACAAGCGCCTCCGAAACACCCATTACCGCAGAGTACAACACGCAAAGGACTCATTGTGGAAAGAATACCTGGCCGCCGCAGAGGGCCCTGATGTGTGGGCCGCCTTCAGATACACAAACCCCCGCCGCGCCCAACTGACCCCCCCAATAAAGACCCAGGTAGGTGGAGTAGACAAGGTACACGTTGATGTCGAAGGCAAAGTAAACGCCTTTCAGGCCCTTTTCCCACCCCCCCCCCCGCTGCCCCTCCGACTCAAATCCCCCCCACACACCCCATTATCCCCTGGCACACATTCACCCCCGAAGAAATACGCCACGCTATTTACTCCTCCTCCCCCAAGCATGCCCCCGGTCCCGACATGATAACGTTCGCATGCCTAAGGAGAGCCTACCATGCAATCCCCAAGGTATTCGACGCGCTGTATGCAAGGCTGGGTGACAATGGATACCACCCGAGGTGCTGGCGTGAAGCAACGACGGTGGTTATCCCGAAACCGAATAAACCTGACTATAGCGCAGTTAAGGCCTATCGACCCATCGCGTTGCTGAACTGCATGGGAAAAATCTTGGAAAAACTTATGGCGACCCGGCTCAGCCTTATGGCGGAGTCACACAACATATCGCATGCAGACCAGATAGGCGGGCGCCCTAAACGCTCGGCTATCGACGCTTCAATGGCCCTAACGCACGAGGTCGAAGCGAATGCGGGGCGCCGCATGGTGGCCTCCGCGCTATTTCTAGATGTGCGAGGAGCCTTCGACAATGTCTCCTCCGCGCGCCTCCTCACGACAATGCGTACACTGGGCTGCCCAACTACAGTTGTCTCCTGGTGTTCGACTTTCCTAAGCGACAGAACAACAGCCCTATCATTCGACGGACGAACAGACATACAGCGACCTATTAGGACGGCCATCCCCCAAGGCTCCCCGGCGTCCCCCATTCTCTTCCTCATCTACCTGCGCCCTCTATTCGACAAATTACAAACGACTCACCCCACGTTATGGACCCCGAGCTACATGGACGACGTAGCTCTCGTTGCACACGGGCGTACCACAGAAGAGAATGCCCGCGAACTGGAAGTCGCGGCTCGCACCGCCTTCGACTGGGCCCGAGCAAATGCTGTGGCATTCGACGATTGGAAATCGGAGCTGCTGCACTTTCACCGTTCCCGCACAGACACACTCACCGACGCCATAAACGTACGCTTACCAAACGGAACCATCATTGCCCCAGGGGCGAAAGCAGGACGGACGGACGTGGTTCGGTGGATTGGCATATATTTTGACAGAAAACTCTCCTTCTCATATCATGTAAAAACAAGACTGACGGCCGCCGCTAGGTCCCTCAACGCCCTCCGAAGCCTTGTACGTCACTAAACAGGTTTGTCCCCGTCTGCGACGAAAACACTTTACATAGCGTGTGTGCTATCTACGTCCGACTTTGGTTCCGAGATCTGGTGGACGGGGCAAAAGAGCCTCGCCAATTTACTACAAACGCAACAAAACTCTGCCATCCGCCAAATTCTGAACGCTTTCGCCTCGACACCAATGGTAGCCCTACACAACGAAGCAGCTTTGAAAACACATCGCAACCCAATCCCGCCCCATGGGAACGCCCCCGCCTCAAAATCAACATCACCTCCCTCCCGAAGCCAGAGGCAGCTACAGCACACACCACACTGCTCCAGACCCTCCGCGCAGACCCCCGCAACATTATCGCATACACTGACGGTTCGCAACTAAACGGAAGAACCGGAGCGGGATATTGCATCACCGACGGCCTACCTCGCCGAGTGGAAGAGCTTATCCCAATGGGCGATACAACCGAAATATTTGACGCTGAGCTTAGAGCGATACACGACTGCCTTACGACCTGCCAAAAAACCATCACCCTCAACAGACACACCCGCCGCAAAATACACATATTTACAGACAATCAAGCAGCCATCCTCCGGGCCTCCCGCTCCTCCTACGGTCCCGGCCAAGAACTGGCCCTCTCGATCCTCACGACGTTGTCCGCTCTTCGCCGCTCCGGATCGTCCGTAACTCTACATTGGGTCCCCGGCCACACAGACATCCCCGGGACCGACACAGCCGATCTCCTGGCAAAAACAGCTACCTCCCTTAACCCCACCGCGCCACCCCCAATTTCCCTCTCATGGATTAGACGCCAGGTACAAGAGCAGTATGTTACCGACTGGGTGGACTGGTACTCTTCATCACCAAAACCCAAGACGTACGACGCCCACCACCGCAAAAGACTCGATAACGCATACACTACCGTCCCGCGAAAGATGTCGACGGCCATACTGGGACTCCGCACAGGCCATGGCTATTTTTTGGACTGCCTCGCACACCCACCCACCGTTAAATACCCTTCCCGCTCCTGCCATTGCCCACTACACCCCCCACAAACCCCTAAACACCTAATCCTTTCATGCCCAAACTTTAATGGAGAGCGGACTGAACTGCGCCACACACTGCACATCCCCCGACGACGCCAATTGACTCTCCCCACGATCTTGTATACGACCGCCGGCACGAAAGCTCTGTCCACCATGATCTTGGACACCAAGGTGGCGACCGCCGAATGGGCACACGCGAAGTTGAGTACTCACCCCGCAGACGAGGACACCCCTCGTACACTGACGACTGGCTGGGGGACGCTGGTGGACCTAACGGACAAGCACGCGGAAACCCAGGATAACTAACGAAAAAGAAAAAAAGAGAAAAAAAAAAAAAAAAAAAAAAACTTTATAAATAAAATCAAAATAAAATAATGGGAACGACGACGGGAGGAAGGGCAGGCGAGAGGGAGGAGACACAGGGGATGAGGAGCGAGGCAAAGGGGGCAGGAGGAGCAACGGGGGGACGAGGAGGGGTTACTTTTCCTGTTTTCTTTTGTTTCTTTGGGGGAGGTCAAGGGGAACGTGAGATGGGCGGGGAGGCGAAGATGAAAGGTGCGCGGGAAAGGAGATCGGGGACGGTGACGAGTGAGAGGTGATGATGCGCGGAGGTAGAGAAGGAGAAGAGGCGCGAACGGGAGGGAGCAGCGGAGAGGGATGAGAGGGGGAGAGCAGAGGAGTTGAGGACGCGGACGGAGAGAGGGGAAAGAGGGGAGGCGAGAGGGCGGTGGCCCGGAGGAGTTACTCTTTCTTTTGTTCGGTTTTTGCTTTGTGGAGGAAATAAAGGCGGAAAAATGGTTTAAAAATTGGGAGGGGAAGGGTGGAGGAAATGGGGGATCGACCCGGCGAGGTGGCCTCCGAGCGCACAGTGCTCCTTGGATCTGACGACCCTAGATGATAAACTGCACGGCGAGACTTGAGAGACTACACTCCCACCCACATAGACAGCTCTGGGGCTTACCCAGGAGGGACCTGGCATCACCCCCAGGTTCTCAACATTGTATTTAATTTGTAGATTCCGCCATAACCTTACGGTTGGATGCGTGTATGAATAAATAAATAAATAAATAAATAACCACACCAGTTACCTCGAGAGCGACCCTTAAGTTCATTCGGCCTGTGATCGATTAGTTTACTTCTCGGTCTGAGGTTGCACAGCCTCCTCTATTGCTTTTACCCTTTCACTTTCTCCTTTGCTTGGGAATACAATGTCCCAGCAAAGTCTCCCCATTTTATTTTCCGAGCAACAACAATAGCAGCAGCAACGCGCCACCTCTGCTGCCCCTGCTGCCTCCCTCACTCAACCCCCTCAGTCTGACTTTTTCCCCCCTACTCCTTCTCGCCTTGGAACCCCGGCACCCCAACGCATTCTGGCTACCGGCACTAGCTCCCCTCGCACGCCCCTCAACAACACTGCCCCGGACGATACCAACCGCCCGACCATGTTCGACACTACCAGCTCCACCTTCCTGAACCCAATCCTTGCCCGCTTCGACCGCATGGAAAATGCGTTTGCCAACGCTCAAAACGCCAGCGCCAACCGCATCACCCAGCTTGAACGCCACGTCGCCGAACTCACCAACCAAATCCGTAAACTCCAGCCCGCCAACATCAAGACCACTGGAAAAGCACCTGCCGAACAGACACACCACACGACAACAGCGACCCCCCCCCCCCTGCATTCTCAACAACGAGCACGGAAACCCCCGGTTTTCTCACCGGAATCGGATTCGCAGCACTCTGTTACGTTATTCACTGAATTTTCAGGGACTTCTACGTTGTTTTGTTGACTTTTGTCGCAAAATCAGAGTTTTCACGAGTTTTGGCTTACCCCACATCACGAAATGTCGCCAAAACAACGACAGAACAACGCCCAACGATCGCAACGGTCCGAAAACGCGTACAATGTTCTAGCCGACCTTCCTCATGATTGATCTACTCCTACTTTTGATGGAAGAGATGGAAAAGTTGATGAAGTTGATGGAAACTCCGCTGGAAAGCCCTTCCAGAGCGTGGTCTTGGCAGGATCACCAGTTCCTTCGGCTTCAACACAGCAGCAACAGGCAACAACTGAACAAAGCCGGTTCAGTAACTACCGTCGCAGTGTTGTATCTGCGATTACTCGGGCAGCCTTGGTTGATGACAACTATGCCACCCTCGACCAACTGTTTGCTGACAGCTACCCCGAAGTCACTGGAGCCAGCTTACTGGGGATTCAACAGATCCATCAGGACAGACAGCGGCGCTTCAATACCCTCGATGAATCCATACGCAACAACAACAATGCGATGCGCCACAGATTCGACATCATGATGTCGAAATTCAACATTCTGCTCGACGAGAACACGAAGCTGGGCGCAGCGTACAACTCTACACAGGCTGAAACAGCAGCTCTCCAGGCTGCTGTGGACGCTCTGACGAAAAAAATCGACGAGAAGCAACAAGTCATTTCGGGGCCCCCCTCACCGAACCTCACGGCCTCTTCCTCAGCAATGGAAGAGATGACTATGCAACTGTCCGTCGTCCAACATGACATTCAGGATGTCCTGGACGCTGTTCGCAACCCTCCTGGCAAGAGAAAGCCAAGGGGAAGCGACCAGAACACCGAACCCACCTCACCGGCCAACAGAGGACCGGTACCACGAACCGAGTATCAGAATCCGTATCCACGGTTACTGACGACAGGCAGCGCGGAGGTTTTGGCGGCGAGGAGGGCGGCGACGGGTTAGGTAAGGCTGGTAAGTTGGGAATGGGCAAGGGTTTGGCTGGGAAATCACAGGTGAGTTTCGGAGAGATGGGGATATCACAAGGGAACTTTTTGTAGATAGGATTGTAGTAAATAGAAACTTGATTGCGTGAAGAAATAAACTACATACAAATTTCCTCCTCTTATACTTGCTCCTTCATGACTCGTGACTCAGCATTCTCCGCCTGCGGAGAATGCTCTCAATGCTAACCGCCGTGATAACTACATACATGACCAACATCCCCCACCATTGCCAACCGCCGTAATTCCAAATAAGAAAACAAGGGAACAATACATACCAAGAGATAACTACCTTGCTAACAGCCGTAATTCCAAATAATAATAAACAAAGAGTACATACCAAAAGAGATAACTTCCTGGCTAACCGCCGTGATTCCAAATAATAAAGAAAGAGTACATACCAAAAGAGATAACTACCTGGCTAACCGCCGTAACTCCAACCACATAAGAGATAAGTAAAAGATTCCAACATTTTCCTAGCCGCCGTGATACCTAAAATAAATTCAAATAATAAATAACTCCTAACATATGAAAATCCCCGGCAAGGGGCCCAGCCCCTTGCCCTAACCCTATCCTTATCACTTCATGATGGCGTAGCAGGTTGCCAGGGTGATGGCAACCACACATAGCCCTGCGGTGGTAACGGCGGAGGCCAGGAGCATGTCACGGAAGCGTTGTGACATAAGCCCCCCCCTCCAGGCCGAGACTCCGGCGAGGCCGTAGGCAGTCCCCAAGGCGGGCCTCCGGATGGGGGACCGTCCCTGATACTGCCTTCCCCGACGTCGGCGACGTACGACATCCTGGGTGATGTCCGCGAGGACATAAGGCGGTATTTGCTCTTGTTGGTGTCCTAAGGGGGGCGCCGTTATTTGTTCTTGTTGGTGCCCTAAGGAGAACCGGGGTATTTGATCTTGTTGGTGCCCTGAGGCGGGGGGCTCCGGGGGATCCGAACAAGGGGCGGATGTCAGGTCGTTGGTTGGTCGTCAGTCGACGGTGGGCAGATGCTGTTCCGGCTCCGCTGTCTGATAGATAGACAGGTTGATTGCCACCTTCTCGTGGTCCGAGGTTCCAGTCATCATAATCACTGGGAGTTGGTGTCGGACCATATGGATGGTGCGGTCCTCCGATTCCAGTTCGCGGGGACGGGGTGGTTCGTTTTCCTGATTTTCCGTAGGGAGGGGGGGTTCCCTTCCTGTCTCGGGCTCGTCCTTGCAGGGTGGAATCGTTGCCTGGGTCTCCGTGGGGGGTTTCCATCCCCTGATGCCGCATCTCTGGTCGTGTCCGTCTTTGTTGACCAGGAATTTGCACACGTTGCAGAGTCTCTTTCCTTTCTGCCATGCCTTGCAGGCTTTTTGCGGGTCCATCCTTCGGTGTCGGATCACCCATTCTAACTCGGGGTCATGTAGCTGCCCGCAGCTACATGATTTTTTCATGCGTGCCGCAATTGCTTGCGCGAAACCAGTCCACTTGACTCGATATTGGATCTGTCCCCGGTGGCGTCGAGCGTCCACTATCTCCTCAACTTCCCACTCTTCCTCGTCGTCGAGGATAATCGGTAGCGGAGGGGGCTGAATATGGCCTGGGATGGTGGTCGAAGTAGGTTGAGACGGTTCTAGCAGGGAGATGTGAAATACTGGATGGATCTTTCCGTTTGGGGGGAGGTCCAGCTTATAAGCTCACGACCCTACCTTAGACAAGATGGTGTAGGGGCCCAATAGCTTGTAATTGAGCTTGTTGGAGGGTCGGGTGGTTTTCACATTCTTCCTCTTCAGCCAGACCCGATCTCCCACTCGAAGGACCGGATCCGGGTGTCGATGCCGGTTCGCCTGTTCTGCATGAGCAGTCTGGGCATAGTGGACCTCTGCCCTCTGATCCTCGTGAAGTCGGTTGAGGGCGCCAACATATTTTGAGACCTCGGGGTTTCCTTCCGCAACTTCACGCAGCGGTTGGGTAAAACGGGGATGATATCCGTAATTTGCGAAGAAGGGGGACACCTTGGTCGTTCCTGAGGGGGAGTTGTTGTAGCAGAACTCCGCCATAGGAAGGAGTTGGTTCCAATTGTTCTGTTGGTAGTTACAATACGCCCTGAGGTATTGCTCGGGGATCGCATTGACCCTCACTGTCTGTCTGTCGGCCTCTGGATGAAACGCGGTACTCAGGTTCCTCGAGGTCCCCATAGCCTCCATAACCCTCTTCCAGAACTGAGAGGTGAATAGGGACCCCCGGTCCGAGATGATGCTGCTGGGTCGTCCGTGGGCCCGTACCACATGTGTGAGAAACCCGTCCGCAAGTGCCCTGGGCCCCATAGTGTCTTTACATGCTACGAAGTGCGCCACCTTCGTCAAGCGGTCCACAATCACCCATATCGCATTCATTCCCCCATCTTCCGGAAGACCCGTGATAAAATCCATGGAGATGGATTCCCATGGTCTTTCTGGAATCTGTAACGGTCGTAAGAGACCGAAGGGGGCGTGCTTAATGGGCTTGATACGTTTACAGGTATCACAGTAGTCGACATATCGAGTCACATACTGTCGTTGTTGTGGCCAATAAAAATTTCGGCTGACCAACTCCAAGGTCCTTGCCCTTCCCGGATGCCCCGCGGCTTGGGAGTCGTGACGTTGTCGTAGAATTTGCAACCTCAGGTCGTCGTCATCAGGGACCCATATCAATCCCTCGTATAGGAGTAACCCATCTTTTTCCTCGCATCACCCCAAGGGGTCCCTATTGTCTCGGGTTATCCCTTCCTGAAGTTTGCGGATTACCTCCTGAAGTTCTGTATCGGTCTCCGTCTTCTTCCGAATTTTGGTGATGAGGGGGGTGTCCGGGGTGAGTCTTATCAATTGTGTCCCGTTCACATGAAAGACTTCCTGGGGGAGGACGACTCGGCTTCGATTCTGCCGGTGCTTCATCTCCCCTTCCCAGGCAGAGTCTCCTGACTCTCGGGACAATATGTCGAGGTTTCCTGCCAACTTCCCCGGTCAATACGTGATCGTGAAGTCATAGTTAGCCAGTTGTTCCGCCCATCGGGCCTGTCGGAGGTTGAGGTCCCTCTTCGTTTGCCAATACTCTAGGTTTTTATGGTCTGACAGTATCCAGATACTGTGTTTTGTCGATTTGCAGTATGTCGACCATTTGTCTAATGCTTCCACTATTGCCAGGAGCTCCTTATCGTGGATGTCATAATTGAGCTCCGCTTCTTTTAATTTTCTTGAAAAATAGGCAAGGGGGTGCAGTACGTTGGCGTCGTCGGGTTGTGAGCAGACTGCCCCAATGGCATAGTCTGAGGCGTCTGTTTCCAGGGTGAGTGGCCGATCCGGGTCGAAATGTTGCAGGATCGGTTGGGATATCATTGCCGTTTTGAGTTCCTCAAAGGCACGTTGTGTCTCATCGTTCCATTCCCAGGGTACCTGTTTTTTCGTCAATCGTGTCAATGGCGTGGTGATCTTGCTGAAATCCCGGATGAATCGACGGTAGAAATTGGCGAACCCCAGGAAACTTTGGACTCCCTTCACATTTACCGGTTCCCTCCATTCCTTAACCGCCCTAATTTTCCCGGGGTCCATCTGCAACCCTGTGGGGGGGATGATGTATCCCAGGTATTCCGTCTTTTTCGTGTGGAATTCACATTTCGAGGGTTTCAGGGTGAGTCCTACGTCCCGTAACCTCTCCAGGACCATGCGGACGTGCTTCCGATGCTCCTCCATGTTATCCGAGTAAATCAATATGTCGTCGAGATAGGCGATGCAAAAGATGTCGAGGTAATCACTTAAGACTTCGTTCATCCACCGTTGAAACGAAGCTGGAGCATTTGTCAAGCCAAACGGCATCACCAAATACTCGTATAGACCGTACTTGGTACAGAACGCAGTTTTCCATTCATCTCCTGCGGCTATTCGGAGGTTATGGTATGCATCCCGCACATCCAACTTGGTATAGATCCTGGCGTTGGAAAGTCTATCCAACGCTTCCCCGATCAGCGGGAGTGGGGTGCGATCTTTGATTGTGATTTCGTTGAGTCGTCGGTAGTCGACGCATAACCGTAAGGTACCATCCTTTTTCTTAACGAAATGGATTGGGGCTCCCGCTGGAGACGTCGACCGTCGGACCCAACCCCTCCTTTCATTCTGTTCCAAGTAATCCCTCAATACTCGCAGGCGTTCCTCATCGAGGGCTCGCAGGGGTTCGAACGGCGCAATCTTTGCTTCCGTCAAGGGGATTCGGTGGTCATGATGTCGGTGCGGAGGCAACCCTACCGCCTCTTTTTCCCTGAATACGGAGAGGTAATCTGTATATTCTGCTGGTATTATTCCTTCCAGGGAAACATGGCTGTTCTTCCCCGCTCGGATTATTGTACTCGCGAGTTCCAATTCCCCGGAAGTGGCAATTGATTTGGCGGGAGCGGTTTCCCAGTTCCCCGGTTCTTTCTGGTTGGCTGGCGCAGTAGCGATTGATTTGGCGGGAGCGGGTTCCCAGTTCCCTGGTTCCTTCTGGTTGGCTGGCGCTTGCGGGGGTTGCCGCGAAGCGCACTGAGGCGAGTCGGGATCACCCTCGGTGGATTCCGCGCGCCTAGATCCCTGTACGCTTTCCATATCCTCGTTCTCCGACTCTTCCACTTCTTCTCCTTCTTCATCCTGTCCTATACTTTCTCCCCAAATCTCTTGGATGCGAAGCTCATCTTCCTCATCCGTCTGGAGCATCTCTTCCGGCCCTTCCAAACCATAGGCGTGCTCCGCTTCCTCATGTATTCGTCGATTATATTCTTTTTCCGCCCCTCGTTCCGACACGGTCGTGGCATGGGGTGAGGTAGGAAGGCAGTTCTTTCCGCATTTTTCGGAATTGAAGACAATCCTTCCCTCCTTCCAGTCGATGCTGGGGTTGTGTTTCCGCAACCAAGGCAGTCCCAGCATAATGGGTGCGTTGCCAATGGTAATACAGTGGAGCCTAATCTCTTCCCTATGGTCGTTGATCACCATGGTCACCATGGCATCGTGGGTTACTGGGCCCCCATCCAATTCCCGTCTGTCTACAGCGGGAACCTTTCGTGGGGTTAATGTTTTCGCGCAGGGCAATCCCTGCTGTCTCACGTATTTACGATCTATAAAATTCTCCGTGGCCCCGCAGTCGCTCATGGCCGTTGTGTGGTATTCTTTCTTATTTCGTCCGATTAATTTTACTCGCAGGATAATCTTTTCGTTTCTTCCGTATGGTCCTACACTCGATATTCTATCCGCCGGTCCTGCCGTGGTTGAACTGGTGGGCGACAGTTGCCCCAGGAATCCACCTTTTCCTTTTATTCCTGGGGACTCTCTTTTCCCGACGTCTCACCGAGTCCCTCTTCTACCAATGTAGTTTCCGCCGCTCTGAATAATTTCTTACTTGGGAACTTCGCAGCGTAGTGTCCCACCTTCCCACAGTTAAAACATTCGTTATTCCGCTTCCGCCTATACTCCTCCATCCTATCCCTTGGTTTCAGTCGACGAGTGGAATCTAATTCCATTGGTTCGGGGTCGGAGAGTCGCGAGTCGTGTCCCTGCCCCTTAAGGTGGGGGTGGTGATAGAATTGAGGTTCATATCGGGTCCTCAGGGTTCGGAAATTGAATAGTCGGTTGTCCAACGCTATGGCCTTGTTGGCGAATTCCGTGAGGTCCGTTGGTCGTTCATCAAGGAGTGCTAAGTGTCATTGGACGTCTGTATTTAGTCCATCACTGAATTGATCGATGTAGGTTTCGTCGTTATATCTTAAGTCGGATTTGATTGTTTCAAATTCGGCCCAGTATGCAGCGGCGGATCGCGCGTCCTGCCTGATCATCTTGAACTTTCTTCTTGCTACTTCTTTTGAGTCGCCTTCCCCGAAAGCTCTACTAACAGCGGTCTTGAAGGGCTCCCAGGTCGTGTACACGCTGTTCCCATCCTTGAAGCGTTACCTCTACAGCGGGAGCTCGCATAGTTTACCTTTTTTTGTTCGGTGTCGAACCTATTCCCTTCACAATTGAACTTCAGTTCGCATTGCGTCAGGAATGCCCTCAGCTTGGTTCTTTCCCCGTAGTACAGCTCCGGGTTTTCCACCTTGGGGTTACTGTTTGTCGTGAGGCGATGGAGTTGGATGAGGATCTGGTTCCACTGTTCCTGGGTCATCGTGACCGGAGTGACAAGTCCCAATCCTGCCGGGGTCGCCATTTCCGCAGGGTCGTCGGTAGAGGTATGGGGCTGTTCGGGGGATCCGGGGGTCTGGGGTCTGGATGGTTGTTCGGGGGTCACTGGGCTTGCCGATCCGGTCGGTTCTTGTTCGATATGTTCTCCGAGCTCTTTCAGCTGAAAGGACGCCACTGTGTGCGCCTACTTCTGGGTTTTCTGGGTTTTCTGGGTCTTCTGGGTTTTCTGGGTCTTCGTTCCGCGTCGGGTGTCGTACACAGGACGCAATCAAATATCAGAATCCGTATCCACGGTTACTGACGACAGGCAGCGCGGAGGTTTTGGCAGCGAGGAGGGCGGCGACGGGTTAGGTAAGGCTGGTAAGTTGGGAATGGGCAAGGGTTTGGCTGGGAAATCACAGGTGAGTTTCGGAGAGATGGGGATATCACAAGGGAACCTTTTGTGGATAGGATTGTAGTAAATAGAAACTTGATTGCGTGAAGAAATAAATTACATACAAATTTCCTCCTCCTATACTTGCTCCTTCCTGATTCGTGACTCAGCATGCTCCGCCTGCGGAGAATTCTCTCAATGCTAACCGCCGTGATAACTACATACATGACCAACATCCCCCACCATTGCCAACCGCCGTAATTCCAAATAAGAAAACAAGGGAACAATACGTACCAAAAGATAACTACCTTGCTAACCACCGTAATTCCAAATAATAATAAAGAAAGAGTACATACCAAAAGAGATAACTTCCTGGCTAACCGCCGTGATTCCAACTACATAAGAGATAAGTAAAAGATTCCAACGTTTTTCCTAGCCGCCGTGATACCTAAAATAAATTCAAATAATAAATAACTCCTAACATATGAAAATCCCCGGCAAGGGGCCCAGCCCCTTGCCCTAACCCTATCCTTATCACTTCATGATAGCGTAGCAGGTTGCCAGGGTGATGGCAACAACCCATAGCCCTGCGGTGGTGACGGCGGAGGCCAGGAGCATGTCACGGAAGCGTTGTGACATCAAGCCTGTCGTTGATGTGGTTGCTTATGTCGTACATCTTCTCTTCGACTGTGTCGAAGCGGCGGTGAGTCTCTTTGTTGTCTTGGTTCACACCGAACAAGGTGAGGGCACTGATCCGTGAGTGGTTCATTTGCAATGCTCTGTCAAGGCGCGCTTCATCACATGCTCCAAATTCTTCAATGATGAACTGGATCATGTCGCGGCGCCACATATACAGCGATCGTGTAGTTGTCGCTTGTTATTTATTTATTTATTTATTTATTCATACACGCATCCAACTGTAAGGTTATGGCGGAATCTACAAATTAAATACAATGTTAAGAACCTGGGGGTGATCCCAGGTCCCCACTCACCACACACCACCCAGCAAAGAGCGACCCCCCCCCTGCCTTTTCAACAAACACGCCAAAATCGCAAGATTTTATCGCGGATTATTGTTCGGCAGCCCCGAATTGTCACGCCCTGGAGCATTCAAGTTGCTTTGCAGATTCTGGGCGTCCACAGCAAGGCCTGACCAATGCCATCCCCCGTCATACTTATTGAAAGGTTTGAAATAGGCATCAGCCCAGATACGGCGCTTGTCCACCTCCGTCTCCGCACGATTACCGCTTTTGTCTTCTATGGTCCCCACCATCAATAACGCTCGAGGTTGTGTTGTCCGCAGTACCCTCTATACAGCGTTCCCATCCGCAGATTTCAAAAAGAATCCCGAACAGCTTCTGCCTCTTTTCCTCTGTATCCTGAGGTGCACCATTTGTGGTTCCTTGTGCTCCGCGGGATTTGCTCGTCCTCCTATTCATACTCGTCGAGTACGACCTCATGATTGCCGCACGGACTTGATCTGGGTGCCCCACCAGCTTTGCGATCCAGCAGTGCTGCATATCTTTTGTGTACGCGAGCTCAGCAACATCCTGAGTGTCTCCCTCAGACATAGCACTTTTCTTTCCACCTCTTCGACAGAGCAACGACAGGAGAGAAGCTATCTGTGTTTGCTATGAGTGCGGGAATCTGACACCGCTCCCTTCACTTTCTCCTCGTCCTGGAGCCATCCTCTCACCACCTACCCTCTCTTGGGCGAGTCATGATCCGCCGGCACCGTCACCTATGTGATGTCCGTAATGAAGGCTTCATGGTTAGAGGTAGTCGCATGATCCGCGTCCCGAAGTGTGCGGGCGAACACATGGGGAGAAGGTTCCATGGTGGCAAGGACCAAGTCGATAACACTGTGGCTGTGCTGTGCTCTTTGGGTGTGCCTTCCCCCTCGGCCTCGAATGTACCACAGGTCATGGTGATCCATAAGTTTTCCGAGGACAGGTAGTGGGGGGGTTGTACACAACGTCAATTGCACCTGTTGCTGTGGGTGTTGAAATCACCCGCTAACAGAGTGTCTGGAGTGGTAACCTGTGTCCTGTCAATATTGCACTCCGGTCCTACACTCTCAGATGCTGTGGCAGCATTGTAGACATTTACGGTGCCCAGTTTTCTATGTCCTCGTAAAACATTCTCAAGTTCCCGCTGCTACGTCATTATTGAAGATGCGGATGTGACGAGGCTTGACGCTCTTCACAGTCCGGATCTTCTATGTATGGACAGAAGCTTTGTCCAGTCATGCGGTGGTAGAGCCTGGATCAAGGAGGACTTGCACTGTCCGGAATTTGTTCTTTTGCCAACTCAAAACCAGGTTGATTACGGGCTGCCTCCCATGATGGGGTTCAACCAAGGCTTCCATCTTTGTTCCCTTGGAAAAGGTTCCGCTGTCGGGTCGTTGATTCTTTGTGTTGATCCAGCCCAAGCTGTCCATTGGTTTCCTTTTTGCCCCAGAACAAACAATATTTTCTGCATCAGATATACCATCCTCCCCCTCAGGTGAGGCGAACCTAGAAGATCTTAAAAATACGGCTCAACATCCTTTGCTCAATCTCCCAGACCTTGGGTTGAGCATCCTTCATTACTTCATCGTCATTGACATGCCATACCGCAGCAGCCTTGCTCTGCTTTATATTCATGGCTTCTCCTGCCCTTTATTTCCCTCATAATCGTCATCTCTCTGCCTCTTGCTTGGGAAAGCAACGTTACCTTTGCCTGAGAGCTCTGTTCCTCCAACTCTCTTCTTCGCATAACAATCAGAAAGCTTGTCTCCTGATTTTCTGCATCCGCAACAGTCAGCCTTTCCTTTTTCATCTTTATCCATTTCGCTCTGGGGAACATTGTGCAGAGCCTCCCTTCCTGATGCAAAAATAGATTTCCTGTGCTTCTTTCCACTGGGGCCTTTCTTCTCCTTTTCATCCTTAAATTCATCTTTGTGCTGTACCTCCTTCTGGTGCACAGTTTCCTTACTTTTCCTTTGTCCTTATGATGGTCCGCCTGTACTTCCAAGGTCTTCTTTTTGTGACCGTTTAATTCCTCAGTTAAATCTTCAACAACATGAGAACCTTCCTTAATTGCATCAATCATCACCTCATCATCAGTTGGGATCGCCCTGAAACTTTGGTATACCATTTTCTTGATGGCAGGTATCACAGGTTCCCAACTCACATTCCTATACATCGGACCAATTGCTCCAACATGCATTTTGGGGTCCTTTAACGTGGTAATTTAATCATCAATATCTCCATCATACTGGAGTTCTGTAATCCTTTTAACGTTCTTCTGGGCCTCCCACTTATCCTCAAACCCAGTTTGAATAGAGTCTGAGAAAGCTGCCCGAATATCCATTAATCGTCATCCTTGAATTGACTTCCCCCTTTCCTTGTGCCAACTTAATGTCTTGTGCCCACGTACGCTGCCAACCCATCCAACCTGATCGTCCTCATCTGGAAAGGCCCTGGCATATGTCGCAATATAATCCTGCACCAACATCCACCAAGCCCGAAACAACATCTTGTCTTTTCCAGTAAAATATTGTGTGGTTTTTATTCGAGAAATTTTGTGTCTCCTTTGTTCGTCAACCCTAAACTGCTGGAATATTGTGACAAGTCATTCCAAGAATGCCTCTGTTGCATTCTGTGCTTCAGACCTCCTCTGTTGAGCCGTCTCCTGGCTCTACCGGTGCTTCCTCTCCTATGCTTTCCTGATGTATTCATCATCTTAGTCCTCATCGCCACAAGGATCCGATGGTGGTGGTGGAGGTGGTGGAAGTCCACCCCCAGGTGGTTTGCTTCCCCGACCACTGTTTCTGCCGCCATGGCCAAGGGAGCCATCCACTCATCGAGGGAAGGTGAATACTGGTGCTCTGTCAAGTGAGGGAGGTGCAGAAGTCATTTCTCATTGCATTTCCTCAGTGAGACCCTTAGCATAAAAATTCTGCTTCTTTTGAATCTTCGACACAACAAGGTGGATAACCTTGTTGACCAATTCCGATGCTCCTTCCTGCCGCTGTTCCTGCTAATTCAGCAGGTGTTTCTGATGCATCTCTTCAGCCCTAGCAAGGGCTGCTATCTGCCTATATCGTTGCTCGTCACATCCTCCAGCCTGATGGTGTCCTGTGTATTCTCCTCAAATGCCCATGTGGTTTTTATTCGAGAAATTTTGTGTCTCCTTTGTTCGTCAACCCTAAACTGCTGGAATATTGTGACAAGTCATTCCAAGAATGCCTCTGTTGCATTCTGTGCTTCAGACCTCCTCTGTTGAGCCGTCTCCTGGCTCTACCGGTGCTTCCTCTCCTATGCTTTCCTGATGTATTCATCATCTTAGTCCTCATCGCCACAAGGATCCGATGGTGGTGGTGGAGGTGGTGGAAGTCCACCCCCAGGTGGTTTGCTTCCCCGACCACTGTTTCTGCCGCCATGGCCAAGGGAGCCATCCACTCATCGAGGGAAGGTGAATACTGGTGCTCTGTCAAGTGAGGGAGGTGCAGAAGTCATTTCTCATTGCATATCGTCAGTGAGACCCTTAGCATAAAAATTCTGCTTCTTTTGAATCTTCGACACAACAAGGTGGATAACCTTGTTGACCAATTCCGATGCTCCTTCCTGCCGCTGTTCCTGCTCATTCAGCAGGTGTTTCTGATGCATCTCTTCAGCCCTAGCAAAGGCTGCTATCTGCCTATATCGTTGCTCGTCACATCCTCCAGCCTGATGGTGTCCTGTGTATTCTCCTCAAATGCCCATTGCTCAATTTCTTCCTTGATTTGCAATTGCCGCAGGGCGGAGGCATCTAGAACAGAATTCGTTGCGTGAATGCCATGATTGAGTCCTTCTGTCGGAACTTGGTGAGCTGCTGCTTATGCTTTTGTGGCCGTGCAGAGTTGATCAACTGTCCTCTAAACTGGGCGCGCAAAGTCAGTGCTGGCCTGAACAAGCCTGGTAATGGTTGCAAGGTTGACCTCATGGTTGTAACGGTAAACGACAGAGAGATAGCTTATGGACAACGTCAGGGCTCTTCTCAATTATTCACTCTTGTGTTCACGGTAGGTAACCTTTCAATAGCTTCAACATGAGAAACGCCTACGCTGTGTCGAGCATCAAGCTAGAGATATCCATGGTTAGATGTCAACAATATGACCAGCAATGTCATGGTACGAAGAGTACCAAGAATGCGGACCAGAACGGTGAGGAAAACAGAAAGCCTGACAGTATTTGAATTGTAAATAAACAAAGAGAGGGATTCGGCAATGCGCTATCATCTGAAGGCTATCATCTCTGGTCTCTACTATTCATACTTAGCGGCCACTAGCACCGCCTGAAAAGTCTTCTACGCAAAACTGAGGAGCTCCCACATGGCCGTAAAACATTTCACAATTTTCAGGAGTGAAGCCAGTGAAGTGTGGTTGGGCATGGGGTGCAGAGAAGCGAGATTTTGGCGGGGAGAATCATGGCTGCAGTGACGCCATGCTCACCCAGATCATGAAGGACAACAGAAATGTTCCACGACGAGCAGGCACTGCCCAGGGTGCTGATTTTGAACCGCATACCACCATCCTCTCAACTGTGATGCTGCGAGTTCCTCCTCATCTGATTCGACCCTACACATTCAGCAGCGGCTATGCAACTTCGAAATCAGGCTGGCCTCCACCACTACCTGTCCAGCTACCCCAGATACACATGCAGCTCCCAATGCCCGCCCCGGTGACATCTATACTTCCAGCTCCTTGCCCTGTTGCGCAATCCCGAGTCTACCTACAATGACAGTCTCCGCCCCAGTGCCTCAAACCGCAGCTACTACAAACGCAGCTACACTCTGCGCACCTACCATGAATCCTGTGCTGGTTGCACAACTTCCTATTCCCAAAGTAACCCTCATCAATGATGATGACCGGCTGAATTTCATCAAATTTCGTATTGAGTTCAATGCGGAAAATGTGTATGGGAACAAAAAACTGTTCTTGCAGAAAATGTCGCTGTTGTTGGGAAAAGAGTGTGGTCTGTGGCTCAGAGACCCACAAAGCACAGTGGATGATATGCACGCTAGTCGCCGCATTGTTCTTGAATGACAGACTAAGGAATCCGGGGCGGTGCAAAAAGACACGGAGTTGCTTCAGGCCCTGGATGTTTTAGTGGCAATGGATGAGAAAGAACAGGTAAGGGAGGATTTGAAAACGACTGCGGATGGGAAAGAAAAGGAAGCCCAGGAACCATCTCAGCAAAGAGCTTCCTTGTTCCAGCCAGTTAGTCACAGGGAAAACAAAAAGACTGAAGAACATGAGGAGGGAGAAAATATGTCAGAGATGGACTCGGAGTATGAGGTGGATTGTGAAGAGCCGCTGGGAAACAAGAGGACGAAAATCACTGATATCTCAGATAGATTGATATTTGCTTTGAATGATGTTGGGAGGGGGTTGGAACCGGCAATTGTGAGTGGTGCAGACATTGACTCAGGTACTGAGATTATTGAAGAGTTGCAAAGCAAGATTGAAAAACGATGGGACGAAGATCTGAAGATGTGAGAGGAAGATAGGAACGAGGCGGAGAGGTTCTGCAATGAAATGCATCGGATGTTAGTTGCAGGCCTCTTGAAATCAAATAAGTAAATACTATAAGTCTTTCTGAACATATACTGGTTTTATGCATCACAAACTCATGAATTCCCTACTCCTGGTGATGAATACAAATAAACACCGATTTTAAATGCCTCGCAGTTGAATTGCAGGCTAGTCTGACTACCATTGAAGCAGGTTAGGATATTGGACGGTGATACTGAAACCATGAAGTATGCTGCTACCGGTGACAAACCGACCTTCAAGTTGTTCTTAAAGCCATTAAAACTCCAGAGCATCATCACTTTCCCAAATCCATATTCAACACTAGTCCTGAAAGTGGACATGACCCTATTGTTTTCCCGCTCTTGTGCTGTTGGTGGTCTTCCTGTGCATACCTTGTAATCACTGAGGATTACTAACTAAGTCCATAAGCAGGATCACCATGGATATACAGTCGTCACGCTGCAAGATGTAGACCCAACCCATTTCTTCTAACCTCCTCAAGCCTTTGCCGTAATCCTGCCTCAACATATATCCGGAAATCGAGCAAAGGTCTACAATGCCCGTGTCTTGGCGAATCGCGTTTCTAAATGCCCGACTGGTTTATAAAGCCCGACCCCCCTGTAAAAAAAGAAGATTACTAACGCCAACCTGTGGCGACAGACAAGAGGCTTATGCCATAAGTGCGCAATGAAAGGACAGCACGCGCGTATGGAAAGCACGCGGCGAAGAAAAACACGTGTGCAAGCTTACCACACGGATGCGATCAAATAAACACTGTCAACGCAAATAGTGACAAAGTGATTAATGCAAAAATCTTATATTTAATAATTACAAAATAGCGATACAAAGACTATCATTAAAGCACCAGAGGCAGCGCTCTGCAATTGCGTACATTGTGTCCTTCTCCTCTGCAGCAAGGACACCGTTGCGCTCGATCGGGTACATCCAGTACACCCCGGAATTCAGCCCTGCGGGCGCGCTGCTCCCCCGCCGTGAGCCGTTCTGTGTGAGGTTGGCCGCGCGGTTTTGTAAATAGGGGTGCTCGACAAAGCGGCTGTCCAGCCCATTCATCTTCACCCAGTGGCGCCATCCGAATCTCGAGGTTGGCAATATCTATCGGAGGCATGGCGGTTACATGAGTGGCGGTCATCGCAGCAACTGTGAGATTATACGGAACACAATTGGGAGGAGCACCATGGTTTGCCGCTTGAATAATTGCGATGGCATGTCCACATGGCACATCATGGACCTGAATGCGTCCACAGCTGCGCGTCCGCTGCTCTAAATACACCACGTACCATTTCCCCATAAAGGACAGCACAGAGCCTCGAGTTTGATCAGCCAGCCGAACCGCTTGGTGACTGGCGAAGTGCATAGACTCCTGGAGTAACTTCGTGCTGTACATTGTGAGAACCGCACCAGGAGAATATTCGCTGGTATCTTGAAGGTGCCGATACCGAAGATCGATAACCTTGGACCTAATTGCATGAAGGAAATCCAGGATCCCAACTCGTTGTTCTTTCAGGAGCCAGTTATTCATGCCGCCTACGATATTAGAGCTTGTGTGACCATACCGGCGGCCTGGGAAATGTGGGGTTGCCCACAGGCAGGGTTCAAAATAGCGGAGATATGCGACTGCCCGTGGCGATTCCTCCGCCAATTCAGCCATCTCAGCTTCAAATCTGTCCACAGAACGAGTGTGACGGATTCTGCTGTTGAACAAAGTGCGCAAGTGTTTTCCAAATTGTGTTTGTAGGTTGCGTGACAGATGCTCGAGACAAATTCCATGGGTGCACAATGGGATTTCATCGTTGGCAGCTTGAATACCTTTGTCACGGTCACTGATGATAGTTGTAGCGGGAGTATCAATCTCCGGGATTGCCGTCATCAAAGTAGACAAGAAAAATCTCCAGGAGCTTTCTTCCTGATTCTCCCACCACTATAGCCCAGGCAATTGGCACCGAATGGTTATAGGCATCAACAGAAACAGCCAGTAAAATGGACAGGGAAAATACTTCCTTTGTAAATGTGCCGTCCATCACCAGTAGAAAAAGACAATGCTTAAAGGCTTCACGAACAACCACGGGGCAGATGAAAATGTGATGAAACCGTCGAGTAACCGGGTCTGTTGACAGGATGATATGTGCGTGAGGATCGGCAGCGCCAATAGCATCGACATAAGCAGGGAGACGGAGTTCAACAGCATCAATAATGTTTCGCGGCGTTGTGGTGTTCGTGATTGTGATTGTCTCGGGCAATATTCGCTGCAGCCAACTCTGGTGGGAGAATTGTTGCGGAGCGACAGGACCAGCTCCGGCACAGGTATGCTCAGCCTCAATAGAGAGGATGGCTACACTGTCGAGGACAGAGGCATATCCCGCATAAACACGGAAAGGACAGTCACTGTGAGAACATACAATGTTGCAGCGTGTGCGGTCCGATTTTTTCACGCGATACGTGAATTCCCCATCACCATGCACGGCCCAATTCTGCATTGCTTGTTTGAAAGCAGCAAAGGTTGGAAATTGCTGACCGAGATGGAGCGACATTGTTTGTTCACGCGAGGCAACGGCAGAGGAATATCGGGCGATAGAAGTCAGCGGTGTGTGTAGGAGTCGATCAGAGATTCGCGTATAGGATGGGTATGGCGTGTAGAGAGGTGACGGATATGGGGATAAAACTTCCGACGTGCGAACCTATGGATTTGCAACGGGCACCCTCAGCCACAGGCCGGCATTAGTAATGTTATTTTCTGCAGGGGGTCGGGCATTATAGACCGGTCGGGCATTTAGAAACACAATGCGCCAAGAGACGGGTATTGTAGACCTTTGCTCTGCGGAAATCCTTACAATGACCTTCGCAGGTGTCAGACATATGGCTCATGAGGCCATCCGGAGTGGTAACTGCCTGGTATTTCAGGGCATGACATCTTTTATAGCATGAATAAAAAAGGTTTTGACTTTCCTTTCTGCAGTTGATTGCAGGCATAGTCCCGTCAATAAATCCCCAAACATTGCGGCAATTTGCAATGTTGCCAACAGCAGATGCATAGTGCTCAAGTGTTTCCCTTTGCAGTGCATTGAAATCTTATTCTCGCTTATTCCGATAGCGTTCAATGAGGTGGCATATCCCATCATTAAATATGACTGCCAACCATGGCCGAGACGTTCGGAAGAGACTGATGATCTCTTTGTAGCGGGTTGGTGAACGGAGAAGGTACAGTACAATGCCCAGAGCTGTTTCTGGTGGACATTTTTGTCGGTATCGATACCTGATGCTGTCAGGATAAGAATGCATTGGCCACAGGTGTGTTCTGGTGAATCTGTATTATAGTTAGAACGAGCAGAGGTAGAAAATACCCCGTATCAGTTTACGTACCAAAAGTATTCGATGCAGAACCAGCATTGTGAGTGTCCAGGTTGAATCCGGGTCCCTCTGGAACTGCTAGCACAGGGCGGGATCAGTATACCTGGGGTCTGTTGCGCCCCGGTGTATTCTGGTGCATTCTTCTTTCACTGTGTTGTCGCTCTTCCTCCTCTTTCTCCACCTCATGCTGGTGCAAAATCGGAATTGCGCCTACTCCAGCGCCATCAAAAGCGATAGCATAGTACAGCAGCATTGTTCGTGGTCACGGCGATTGCTTCCTTCACCGACACATCATACTCATGTGCTGTCTCGCACCGCCATGCGGCTCTTCCTCTGGCCAAAATTTGCCTCCGTCAATTTCGCAAGACTCGCAATGTTGCACACTGAGGGATTCTATACTGAGTTATGCCAACACCATGCTTCCATTCTTCAGTGTCGGGTTGCCGAACCAAGTTAATAACTGTGCAAGGAGAAGAGGAAAACATTAAACAAACAAAGAAACAGTCCTCTTATATACAAGCTTTCCTGCTTCAATGCCGAGCCGTTCATGGCAGAGTTTTACCCAAAAAGTAACTAACAGGAAACATAGTAAATAACACGGTCGCAGTTGCTTATTCTGGGGGCACTGACAAATTCAACCAAGTCAGCGTTGGTCACATGCACAGCGACCTTGCGTGCATGTTCATAACCCTCACACCACAGCAACTGTAACCCTAACCCTCGTCATGTGTGCGAGTATTATTAGATCCAGTCCGCACTACTACCGATAAGAGATCAGGTGATTAAATCTTATCTTATCAGATAAGATGATTCAGGCGTAACCCTAGTCATGTGTGCGCCTGTTAGTAGATCAATGCGCGTGCATATGAGTTTACTACTGAGAAGAGCATGTGACCGATCTTATCTTATCAGATAAGATGTTCTAACCCTGACCCTTAACGGTTGGTGACTTGCTGAAAAGTGAACTGTACTGAGCGCTAACCCAGGCAAGTGGTATTGCCGAAAAGCAAAGTCCAACAGATCCCTAACCCTGGTGGAGGTCCCGTGACCATTTTCACTCATCGAGAAGTGAGCTTGACCACAACCCAGGCGAATGATAGTTTGCGAAAAGGGTATCATGTCTGAACCCTAGAGTAGTGTGTTGCGGCAGCGAGGGTGGCTGTGCTGGTGCTGACATATGGTGTAGCGCAGCCTTGCGCCTGTGCTGTACGGTAGTACAGGCTGAGCCAATTCAGAATACCGGCGAGGATTGGGGAGCCATGACAGGAATGAGGATTGGAATCGGGGGGCGGATGGGGATTAGGATTGCGCGCATGGGATATGGATCAGGATTGCTGGATATCAATATGCATTAGGATTGCACGGAGTATACTGTACAAGCCAGCATTATGTATATTATTTAGTAGAACCAGACCCAGGCTGAAATCATTTTCAAAAAACATTTGGTGTTTAAAAAGGTGTACAAAAAGGTGTTTGAAGGTGATCAGTAGGTGGTTGAAAAGTCGATTCAAAAGGAGTTTCAAGGTGTTCAGTACGTGTTTAAAGGTGTTGAGGAGGTGTTTAAAAAGGTGTCTGAAAAGGTTTTAACATGGGTTTAGGAGATGTTTAAAGATGTTTAGTAGGGGTTTAATAAGTTGTTGAGTAGATGAATTTTATGGGTGTTGTAATTGGACACCTTTTGTGGTCTAAAGTGTGGTTTGATTAAACAGCTTTTTGGGTACCACAGGGCCCTCTTCCTGTGCGGCAATGCATTTGTGGATGGAGGGCGAAAAGAATTCCGCCATCGAACCAACACTTCATGCACGTCTCATGGGCAGCATCCAACACGTGCACTTTCGTGCACTAATACACACTAGCCTCAAGGAGCCACACCTGGAGCTGCAACAGGAGCACTGGGGAGTCGCGAATCTGCAAGAGCACATCAAGTAGTAACTGTGAACTACAGACAAAATCTCTTACATGCAGACTGAGAGCTCACGTAGCCGCGCTGCGAAAATGGGAGGAACAGGTTCAAGGTGCCATGTAACGACGAATAATGACATTGCTGACGTACTATTGTGTCCCGCGATGCCTGCTTCTATGGTTGCTAGTAAGTTCCATCTGTCGAGACGTTGCCGACAGAAAGCTAAAGAGTAAATGATGTCCGGACAGCTCCGTTCCAACCGGCGCAGCACCACCTTCCCCAGCATTCTCCGCCTCCTCCTCCCACTCTCACCTTATTCTTCACTCTCGCCTTGCCCATGACCTGCAACTATGTCTCAAAACACGTCTACCGTTGTATGCCCTACGGGACCTGCAACACTCACGCTGCATAAGCTCAGATGTAGTTACCCCAGCAGTGAAATGATGGTAGTGTCAGGCACCACAAAGGATTATGTGTATCCAGAGATAGGCAACACACAGGGGGGGAATTTGGCGCGGTGGCAGGGGCAATTCCGGAGGGTATACAGGCTGTTCTCTGTGGCGGAGCCCTGTTCTTTCCGGAGGAAACAAATGTCTTTTCCTTAGGATGGGCATACTTCCCTGTGATCTCGTTCATGAGATACGGACAAATCTTGCTTTGGGAACGTGGTGTTATGAAAGTAAATAGATTGCGTGGGGACTAAATAACAGTGTTCTTCCTTCCACTTGTATAACCTGAAAGTTCCCCCTTGTCCTCTTATCGTAAGGAGGGTTCCTGCCGAGAAGGCCAACTCCTCCGAGTCATCCCTCATATTCGTGCAACCCAACTCCCATGCTTTTGTACCATAGCTAACTAAACGATTATCACAAACATATTCCTCAAAGACCAAATCGCATATCTTTTGATGTCGTTTCCTTTTGTTGTTCATCCCTTTCTGACGGCTGGATCGTTCGTTGCCGCATGCGAACACGTGGCTTAGCGCAATAGCTCCACTATCGTCGCATCTCCCTGTCCTTCCTTCCAATTCTCTTCGTCCTGTCGTCACAGCTTCACCAAAGCTCCACTGAAGTCTGCTGCAGTTGACCGACTTCTTCCAGTGACCCACAGCTTCACTGAACTTCTTGCCGTGACTCAACTGAGATCAACGGAGCTTTGTCACACTTCACCGAGATCCTCGCTGCAGCTCCTCCAAGCTCCACACAGCTCTGCCACACCTCACTGAACCCTTACCGCGCTCCACCGCGTTTTCCCATGTTTCTGCCTTAAAGATGTTTTCCTTTCAGACCTAGATCACCGATGACCACCATGATTTCTAGTACCCACAATCCCGTTGACGCAGCGGCAGCTCCGATCAACATGTCATGGCCGGTTCTTGACACGTATGTCATTATTCTCGGCTGATTATGTCTTTGAAACAAAATTCTAACTTCATGTCAAGGCGATAGGTATCGTAGTCAATACCTTTTTGCAACTTCTTGTCATACGTAAGTAATGCTATGTTATTATTATGCTTTTCTGGGCATGATGTTCTCATTTGCTGGAGGATGTTGTGTGTTCAGAGATCTTTCCTTTCCTAAGACTTGTAAATTATTTTCATGTAAAGTGTCTAATTCTTTGTTTATTATATGATTCAGTCTGAGTTGCAGAGGAAAAACATAGGTATCAGAATCTTCCTTTGTTCATCACTTTGATTGATTCTTCGGGTATAATGACCATTTGTTGGGTTATCATATGATTCTTTGCGAGTTGCTATTGAAAAACATAGGGATTGAAATCTTTCCTTCTTCAGGATTTATCACTCCTTCTTCAGGTATAATATCAATTCGTTTGTTTATTATGGATGTGTTTTTCTAAGTTGCTAAAGAAGAACATAGGTATGGAATGTTTACTTTTTCAGGATTTCTAAGTTTTCTTTTGGGTATAATGTTTGCTTTTTTCTTCATCATATCAGTTTTTCTTACCTGGTAGTAAGAACATCAGGCACCGGGTTCTCTGATGTTTTGTTCTTTCTAGCAATCTTCTACAGCATTTGTCTTCATCATGACGTCTACCTCTGGCTAGTTGCTGGTGTGGCTTCTGTGACCGTTTCCTTGTTATGTGGGAAACATGATCGTTTCTCCAGACCCTTACAGGGTGCGGGGTCGGATGGTGACCATGATCCAATCATACCACAGGTTGAAATGCCCACGGCTAGGATCATGTTAGGCGCCGGTAGAGTGCCAAGTGATGCTTTTGCAGGGTGGAAATACTAATATGTTACTTCCAGTTTATCTGTATGGACCCCCCGCAGCAACCCCCGAGAGGTAGTAGTGCCTGCCTTATCAATAGCATGATGTTAGCTATTGCCTGTTCTGGTGCGTAATGATATCTTTTGCCTCGCCACGTTCAACGGTCTGATGAAGGAAATCCCTCATAACATGGCATTCCGGACCCAAAGGACGGGGTGTTCCCGGCGATCACATGAAGCCATAGACTTCAAGCGCGGGAGCTTCCAGTGGGACATTCAATCTCCTAGAGGACTATTTGACATACTGACGCAATTACACTCACTGCTATTGTGCATATACAGTAGCTATAACTGAAGATCTGAATTGGAAGATCATCGGCATGGAATATATCAGCGATGCATTATAGATGATAGAGCTTTGACAGAGGTTATGGAGATACTGGGACAGGAGCATGTCTCCGAAGTTGGGTAGGTGCCAATGGGAAAAGCTGGCTAGGAACTTGGGTATGCTGATACACTCCCGGTGCACGGTCATATAAATGAGGATTCCAAGAATGGGGATTTTCTCCCAAATATCGATGCAGACCATTTCATGAGGATTTCAAATTGGTGGAATCAATCCAACAATTCTGGCACCCCAACTATGTGTCTAACCAGATGTTACATATGCTAGCTGATCATGGCTATCAATTGAGCAGCACTGATCAGCGGAGTATCCACGTACATCCCAGTCTTTGCCTCCTGCATGCTCCCCCCCGTGGATGTTCCAAAGCAGAAGGAATTGTGAAGATGCATCAAGCTGTTGCACAGGTGTACCAGGATAGTCTGACCTCAGGACCATGTCTGCGGTGGCACATGCCTATCTGTCATCTCATATTCATGCTTCCGGGCATTTTGTTGCGGAGCAGGACTTCTGGGGTGTGACAAGGCAAGACAATCCGATCCGCATCGAGGAACAGCAGAACAACCGCATTGCACAAAGAAACCCTGTCTGGATAAAGGGCCCGAATCATGTCTGGTTCATCAATGGCCATCATCAGCCTTCCCGGTTCGGATTCCAAGTTCATGCAGACATTGATGCGTACTCAGGGTTCATTGTGAGGTGTTATACTGCACACTGCAATTGAACTGCAGTATCAGTTGATAAGGAATCACTGAAAACAGTCTGGATTACTGAAACATATTTAAAGGTCATACGGTCCAACATGGGATCGCAGACATGGCTATTATGCAATTCCTAGCTGGTTTCACCATGGGCAGAGAAACCAGCTTCCTCTTCCGACAGGCATATTGATTTGGGACATCAACGAAAAATCAACCAATCGAGCATTGGTGAAAGCTATTGGTGGACATGAAAATCCAGACATGGAGGTCATTAATCGAAGGGCTAGAGAATCATATATTTCCTGATGGCGGTGACATTGATAAGACAGCATTACAGTTCATGTGAACAGGCATGGTAAGCAATCATGTGAGTTCATTTGTGGAACAAGGTAACAGACACCGGATCAGAGCACAAAGAAGTGGAGCCATGACCTCTCTACCGAACACCCCCACCAGCTGTATTATGACCACGCCTATGCTGTCTGGCATCATTCCCCCACTCCTGATCACCTAGTTTCTGATGCACTGCTCAACCGCTATAAAGCATAGAATCTCGACCAATACCTACCATCAGAAAGCAGTGAGCTTTGTGAGGCATGACTGTAGTATCCGGATATCTGATGACTTATGAATATGCCGACAATCACACCCCCGTGGATGTATTTGTCTGTGATACACTAGTCAATTTTGCAGTATCGAACCAAGCAGCAGTCACTCCTGTTCCTGTTCTACCAAACCAATAGGTGCTCAAAGTTGAATTGATACCAACGTATAGGTGGACATGGACAAGGAGATAACACAGGAGAAATTACGGCAGGCCCCATTAAACCTTGCACACGGAACCATTGCATCGGGAGGCACAGATGATGGAGCTCATGGCCTAGTTGACAGGGATGAACATTTGCGAGAGGTCCGCTCAGATGATCAACTTGAGGTGGATGGGCAATATAAGAATACGCCTGATGATACAGATGTACATGATGATGGGCTTGTTCTTATTTGAATTGTATTGTAATATCTCTGTACGGATCTTTCTTTTTGATTTCTGGTTTCTGTTTTCATCTTTGTACAGATGTAACTCTAAGCAAATGTTTTCAGCTGCATTGCATCGGCTTCTGGGGTTGAGGTTTTTCCATTTATAGTGATCTGAGCGCTTATGCTGACCATGTACCTGATTGTAGTTCTGAATTTTGATCATCATCTACAAGGGTAGCAAGCGAATTTCCTGAGGAAAGGCAAAAGCCAATACTTTCCGGGACTATTGTTTGCCACAAACTAAGTGGGGATACAACTGCCGATCCACTTTCATTGCCACCGGCCGCTTCATTACCATTGAACAGGAAAACGTTTTTCGTAATTACACAATGTTACGGTCTAGATGCCGCACAAATCACAATCAACACAGATATAACACCTAAGTCCTGTTACAGTCTTAATTACCAGATGGCCATTCACCATCAGCTCGCTTGTATGTCACAGAAATCAATTACAGTGTCTTCTAATACACAGCCAGTCCCATAGGCCGTCTACCGTGCGCCAGGCGGTGTCTGTAAGACACCGTTCCTATCGGTGCACTCAACTTGCGGCGAACTACTGTGCTGCAGACACCGGAGGAAAATTCATGTGGATCTTCAGGGATCACCGAGAAACCAGTCATCATCGACTCCCATCGCCACGGCTGTTCCCATGAGCAATCAAGGAAAACAGCCTGTCCTGTTTCATGATCTGTTGCACTTTAGTCACCTGGATTGAGCTGCTTGCATAGGAATACCCATGTACACGATGTTTCTGGGGCCACCAGTTGAATCAATGATGTGCAACACTACAGCCATGCCATTCAAGTCCCTGCCTACATGGGTGGGGTACACCTGTTTAAGGCTCGTGCCTAATCAGCAAACCATGGTCTTGCTGTGTTGACCCCACCACACTGCGATAGTAGGGAGGTCGCAATATTCCTCTTCTACCATGAGCAAGGGCAGTCCCCAAACAGACAGCCTGGGTCAGAAGAGGAGGAGTTCCGATTGAGCCTTCATATACCCTGTTGGTATGACTGTTTGAAGAGCATTGCAGATGCTCACATGGCCTGGACCGATCATGCCACTGTACCAGATTGTGTTATTGATATCACCTGTGACATCCTTGTTGGCGAGTTGAAGGGTATACAATATGAACCAAGCACCCCATGTATCCGGACAAAGCTTGAGAGGAAAATCCAAGAATCTTCTCGTTATGCATCTGTGGGGAACATAACTGCCGATTCGACTCCACTGACGGGGAGGCCAAGACCTTCAGCCATGAGGCAACTTGATATGTTCTTACGCGTTCAACTGGTAGCTGTGGCTGAACTGCCTGTTGTTTTTGAGGGTATAAGACGAAGGCTTCAGACACCAGAAGGTTTGGATGGACATGTAAGAATGAGTATTCCTCCTGATGTTGATCTTGAGTGCTAACATATGTCTATGCTTCACAGCGTATGAGGTATCCAGAGGAGGAGTCAAAGTCTGCAATGGCTCATGCCAGTGGCCAATGAGTCCTGATGGTCAACATGATCACTCATTCTATGATGATGAGGACGGGGTGACTTTGGACACAAGAGGGGCTGACGAGCGTCCATTATAGATGTGGTGGATCGGGACCAATGATCTATCCCTCAGGGAAGAACGTTCACCAAACCATCTGTAGCTGAGATGTGGAAAAGGGTAGAGTGGGTGGAATCCCAGGACGGTAACGAAGAAGCATCGGAGGATCCACTCAGCGACATTACAGATTGAAGATGATCTTTGGATAGATGGTGGATCTGATCACTTCCAGGCACGGAGTAACGGTGCGGGGGATGATAGTGTCAGAGTTTCACGGAGTGATTGTGACGAGGAATGAGCATTTTGCCCTACAAATTGTGTTTCTGAAGCAAACTGTCAAATAGCAATATATATCTTGGGTCATTCATTTCATTTATTTTATTTTCTTTCTATTCTTTATGATATTTATTATATTTATTTCATTCATTTTGTTCATTTTATGGATTTCGAAGAAAACGCCTGCACACCTCTGTGGCCGCCAGCAACTGCGTACTCGGTGCGGTAAGCCAATCATCCATAAAACTTTGAACCGCCTCAAGCCTCCCCTGCGGTCGCCGCTTATCCCCTGTTATCCATGCCACTCCATGCATGATTACTTCGCACTGACGCTGCCATCAGCCACAGGCGCTCAACAGGTGGCCTCGCATCTGGCGTTCTCTGTAAGTACACCACCACTGGTGATTGGAGTCCCGCTCCTGGGTGGGAAGCAGGCATTTGCCAATCAGCGCATTGCCAGATGCCACTTGAGAAAACACCACTCTGCAACGTCTTGGGGCAGTTTCTAGCGCGTCGCGGATCCCCCACTACTCCCGAGGTCGGTAGCACGTGCTCGGGGCGGAACATTGCTGCACCCATTCTTTTGCAATTTCCTTTGGGAGCTCCTTCGCATCACGGTTAAGGTCTGCTAGTGACGCTCAAGGGGAAGCAGTGCAGATTGAATGTCAGCAACCGGCAAGGGGAGCGGAGAGGAACTGATGATGTGTCCCAAGTTTCTCTGCTGTGTGTGCACCCTCATATTGCAAAATGTCACTGTGTCCTGGTACCCCCCGGAGCCTAACCTCAATTCTGTGGAAGGCTCAGAGTCTGGCAATGTCGGTTGTTTTCAGGCACTGGAGGATCTGGCGGGGCTGGCGGCATCGGTCATCCACTGTTGTAAAGCCACCTGAGTATCCGAGAAAGTCGTGAGCAGCGGGAGGGGACAAACTACCGAGTAGTGATTAGTATCCCGATAGTAATAGAGGGCCATCAAAATAGCTTGGGGCTCCGGATTGCAGACGTCTGTGTCTTTGTCCAAGCAGAAGCAGGAGGGGATGGGAACATCACGGACATATCAAACGAGGCAAGACCGAGTGACATCGTCCTTGCGTGACCTATGGGTCCACGCACACGCGGAACCGAGACTTCTGCACCTGCGACGGAATTCTGCTGTCTCATTTCAGGATGTAATGCTGATCGTGCACCGGAGCGGTGAGGGCGGAGGAGGAAAGACCACTTCAACTCTGGGGAAACCAGATTTACTAGCGGCGTGCTTAGTTATAACACGAGTAGTCGCTGCTGGTGGTGACGGCCGGTGGAAACCGGGGGAGGATGGACAAGCTAGATGCAGTCCTCGAAAGCAGATTCTGGACTGCGCAGATGGGATTTAGCACAGCAGGTTGTGCTCGCCGCAGAGAGGAAACCCGGGGGGGGTGGCAAGGGAGCAATCTGTGATGCCCCGCGCCTGCTTATGCAAGACTAGCTGGAGGCGGCAGTGGGCCCCGGCCTCATGGGAGGGGGGAAGACAAGTGGCGTGAATGTCAATGCCGTGGTTGGCAACAGAATGGACCCCGATTGTTGGAGCTTCCCAGTGCTGCCTGCTGGGAGCCCGTATGTGCGACACTGACGCGCAATGTGTGCGTACTGCTCAGCGGCGTGGGAGAGCCATTGCTGGCGGGGTTGGTTGAAGGTGGGCTTTGCAGCAAACCAGTACCCGAACTAGCGGATGGCGGTGTCGGAATAGCGTATGCAATGCGTCAACACCGTCACCGTAAGGGACTCCGGGTTCTGGGGAGAGTGACATTGGGCAGACAGGATAGGTTGTCCCTTTGCCCACTCAAACACATCAGTGTCTGCTACACCCAACAACCGGCATAGCGCTGCGTACCTGTCAAGCTTGGCAGTGACGCCAGTCACTGACGTCCCCGTCACCTCCCAGGTTTTGTCATCGATGAAAGAAAGTCCTATTGGACCCTGGACTTCCCCTCGTGCGAACCTTGGTCCATTAGCAATGTACACCAAGCAAAGAATGGGAGACGACGGGGAACCGTACGTCAGTCCTGTGTCTTAGTCAATGGGCCCACCTGAATGTCGAGCGATGAAATTGTCCACTCTCCGCCCTTCCCCAAAGCTGGAGACCCGGCTAACCAGGTCCTCATCAACGGCCTCTCTTTGCAACTTCTTTGACAGACAGATGCTTTGCATTGTTGGGAACGGTCCTTTGACATCTATCAGCCAAGCACCCAGCAACAGTTTATCCTGCCATGCAGGTTCCACTGCACCAATCAAAACTGCCGCCGCGTCCGCGATGGACCACCCAGTCACTCTACTGTACTGCCTTACATGAAGCATGCCCGTACGTCCCACCGTATTCGCAAGGCGCAACACCTCTACCTTCTCTGCCAGCTTGCCCAAGCACCTGAGCAGAGAGATGATGCAAAGGTTCTTTGTGGACGTGAAGTTGGGTTTCCATGGCTTCTGTAAACACACTCCCCTGGAACCTGCCAATTGCAGATGTTATAGCTTAGGCTCAACCAGTGTTGGACTACTACGACCAGACGATCGGGATCCCAAGACAACAAGGCTTTGGCAATAGGGACGGCGAGGGAATCCGTGCCGGTCGCTTTTTTGTTGGTCTGCTGAGCTAGGGCAGAGGCAATAGTTGCCGGTGAAATGGACCGCCGCAAGGTCCCAAGGGGGACTGTTGAGAGGGTGGAACCAGTGGAAGGGTCGGGTGAGGGCAAGGAGACTGCAGTGAGCATGCAACGTTTGTCGTGATTTTCTTCTGCTCTCTTGTTGGACTCATTCTTGAGCGGCCCCACAACTATTACCGTGTACGATTCGGGTATGCGCAGCGCAGTCCACACAGCGTCTGCGTTGGTTGTAGATAGAAAGTCTGCCCAACAACTGCGTTTGTTTTGCCGCTGCGACAAGTGTTTTATATTCCGCAAACAGTGCTCTTCCTGTATTGAAGCATGACCCCCCATGACAGCCGTCCGAGTGTGTCCACATGACGTGCGGGCGTTCTTGATCTCACTGCACTACCACCGCTTTGGACGAGGGGTCAGCCTGATCTCCTGCGCACAAGCTTCCAACACACCCGCAGCTCTTCCCTAATCCAGACTACCTTCTCTGCGACCGCTTCCTTCGAACTGAGGCCTGTCAGAAGCGGTCTGCCTTCACTTTGATGTTGCCAATCTAACACCGCCGTGACTGCTCCGTTCTGATCTTCCCAAACCTCCTGTACTGCCCACCCCTTGGAAGGTGTCTGGCAATCCTTCGCAACAACAATCGTGGGCACTCCCCAACACAGCGAGAGATGGTCGGATGTTGCGCTAGCCTCCGCCGCATCGGGCCTGGAGGCCCGCACCACCATTGCAAACTGCATGGTGGTGAGCACAAGGTCGGTAAGAGTGTACCTCAGCTAACCTGTCTGCTGGTGAGTCTTAAACGATGACCGACATACTGATGCCCGTAAAAGTCGATCAGGGACTCCAGGAGAGCATGGTAGAGGGATGCTTCGCACTGGGGGTTTCACCGCTGGCTGTGGGCATCTAATGACCCAGGCAGTACCATTCCCGGATTGATGACATTGTTCCAGTCTAGGCTCCTGCCATGTGTCGACGCGTCTCAGTGACGAAGAGCATAGTGAACGTTGACGATGCACATTTGGCGGTGCCCCCTGCACATCCCAGGTCACATCTGTACATCCCCATCTTCGGCCGCTGACAGGTGTTCTTGAGATGGCAGATTCAAAACGCAATGCTTTCAGATCACCGCGAGGACACTACCGTCCCACCCGATAATGTAGGCCGGGTATCGCCATCCCTGGTATGCAGGTGGTCCCTGCCATAGTACATCATCGTTCCCTAGCTCCCTCCCACTCTCCATAATTGCCATAAGGACCTCACTGCTCTTACCAGAGGCGAGATGCAGAACTGGAATATCACTCATAATTCAGGTTCTGGGGGCGCAACGGTATCAGGCGACGCCCGCGAAGGAGCGACTTCACTGTTGGTCTCGATCAGGTCAGCGAAGGCATTGGCACCGACCAAAGCTGTTGAGGTAGCGGGGTCCTGAGACTGGGGGGAGGGGCATGAGGAGGATGAGAGAGAGGAAGCGGGGGCTCCCATTGTGACAGAATCATCATTGGTAGAGGGGTCCAGGCTGGACGAGTGGGCAAAGTGGGTAGCGCCAATGTCAATGCTGCGGTCGCAGCACACATGATCACTCAGAAAACGTTCTTCTCCGGAGTTAGCACAGTCAGGTACCGGAAGATAGTGCTAGCACACACAGCCCATGGGCTTGCAGGAGCCGGCAAACAAGCAGGCAGGGTATTCAGCAGTGTGGTTGTTGAGGGCACAGAAGGTAAAACATCTGGGGCAGGGCATGTCTCCTGAATGTGTCTCCACTTCAGGCACCTGGAGGGGCAGGGCATCTCTGCTAAATGAGTTTCTACTTGAGCCGCCTGGCGCACTGGCTATCGGGTCTCTCGAAGACGCAGAGCTGCACGCGATGGGGACGGCTACCCAAGAGCACACCCTTGGACAACAAGGGGTGGGCAGAAGTTTAGCTGCGGACAAAGATCACGGTGAATGAGCTTTGTGTAGCACCACGTAGGAAGTGTTCGCAAATATCATCTAAGTTTCCTCACTAATGAATGTTAGGGAGCACCCCAACGTGCTCAGTATTCGCTGGAATCCTGACCTAGAGCTTCTGAACTCCTTGCATCCCTCACACAGAAACCGCGACAGAAGTGAGCAATGAAACTTGAGGGCGCGCAACTGGTCCAGCTCCCGAACAACACTAAGGCCACGGTCCACTCCGCGGACAGTGTTGATGACCTCATTGTGGTCGATTCACAGCAGCGTCTCCGCATCCACTCTAGGGAAATGGTAGCTGTCAGTGTACCTTTGGTGTTGCCGGAGACTTTTAGAATGCGGTGGTACTTGGGCGCATTGTTGTAGCATCAGTAGTTGTTGATGGCTCCTGTGTACGTGTCGACTGGCTGGGAGCATGCCGCGGCAGTGAGGTTGCGGGAAAAGATGAGACGGCAGATGTCTGATGGGAGGTCTTTGGCAGGAGCATGTAGACTGCCAGCACGTAGCTGGACTTTTTTTGCATGACAAGGCTGGTGGGTGGGCTACACCACGACGGGGGCTTGTGGGGGAGCAGAAAGGCTGGTGTCGGCTGCGGTTACCTGGGCGACGGTGGGGTGTACAGCGGTGTGGACTGGGGCTCGGAGCGGTGCAGGGTGGACAGCCCAGCGGGACGAGAAGAGCGCTAGACCGGCGGGGCAGGGTCAGCCTGTGCTTGAGCGAGTCGAGCCCGTAGCTCGTTATCGATGTTGTGGGGACAGATGACTTCTGCCTCCAGAGCAGGGATGCATTGATCCAGGGCATCGAGCCTCTTACCAAGGCTTAGGATATACTGAGCGTTGATGATGGACACCACCATCAGCACAGTATCTCCGCGTTTATGGCGTTTGTCGTATGGGGGGCCCTCCTCCTCGAGTGGTTGTTCAACGGGGCTTCACTTTCCTAAGACTTGTTAGAGGCAAGCGTGTGAAGCGGAGGAACCCCGGATGGCCAAAGGGTTGGTGGTGCCGGGTGCGCTGGTGCGGGGTATGGCAAAGACATGGTCTTCTGGCTGTCCATGGGGTCTTGTAGCGGAGATACACAGAGCATGCCGCTGAAGGGAGGATGTTTGCCGAGGCAATGCGTGCCTGCAGGGGAATAGATGCGAGAGCCGGGGTGAGGGCGGGGCACACATGAGGCTGCGGTGGTTCTCTTGGATTTCCAAATTGGAAAATTCATGAGAAAAGGTTGGCGGTTAGCAGGCGCCAAGGTCATGTGTTTTCGGTGGCTGGTGGGTTGTAGTGTCGGAACGTGCACTTGTTGGATGTTGTGCATGAGACGTGCATAGAGTGTTGGTTTTGTGGCGAAATTCTTCTGGCCCTTCATGTACAAATGCATTGCTACATCCTGGAGCAAAGGTAAAAACCTGTTGTCTTTGTTCTCATGACGCTGCTGTTGAATCCAATGGCTGCCGATTTGGGTTGCTAGCTTGGATAAAAGGCGGTAGTCACAGTACCTCATCCTGTGAATGTTCAATGGCTCGATCATCATTGACAGGGAAGTATATTTCAGTAGAAGAAATAATATTCTTCCTCGGACCCGAAATAAACAACTTACATGGATAGGAGGATTTTCACCCTCCTTTCCACTTGTATTTTTCATACATATCACATCCATGCAGCTTGGGCCCTCTTATTCACAGACTGGGTAGTCCTCTTCACCATCTTGCAGGTTTCATATTCGAATCGCTGTGTTCAGTGGGCAAATGTTCATTGGGTAACATGGCTGTTCAATCTTCACCTCGTGTCCTCTTGTGTCGAAACTGTGGTCTCCTTTGGAGGCCCCAAGTCACCAATCGCCTTAGATCAATCACTAATTCCTGCCCAACGTCAGCATTAAAATCTCCAAGTCTATGATTAGATAAAACATTTTCTAACCTGTCACATACTATGAATAAAGGTTTCGTATAATGAAAGCATGACGCATAAGGCATGGCGGAGTAATTGGAAATAGTTAACGTTCGTCATATCGCATGTTCTATTCCCGCAGGTTTACGGGGCGCCTGAGAACGTCGGCTCAGACAATTACCTGAGATGAAGGACTGATACTCATATAGGTCGGGCGTGGTGAGACTGTTATATATTCAGAGCGGTTCAGCAGAAAGCAACATTTCGCCCACTGTCCCCTGAAATGACGCCGGCAGATCGTATTCCTTTTGGATGTGTCGTCCGCAATGAGGTGTACATTCGTCATCCGGGATGGCGTTCACACACACGTCATGTACACGGCTTGACAGATGGCTTACCGTATGTCGTCATTACTTCGTTGTTTCTTTCCATACTGTACAGGACCATGCGTTGCCTACTGCCGACGTCCAAGGGCAGAGGCAATACGTGCAGTATATGTGTCCCCATAATTCATGATTGTTTTTCCTCTTGGGTATCAAAGCAAGGTCGACGACGTGACAGTATTACGCAATCTTTTGCAGCGGTTCTCATGTGTCTCGCACATTCATAATGGATACGCTCAGGCTGTTACGCGTCGGTGATTCATGCTATAGTTCGGTCACGAATTACGTTTTCATGACGTCGTCTAGCACGGAGGCTGACGAATGTCTTCACTTGCGACATTATTATCGCGGCATGTAACCAGTAATGGCATTGCCAGAAATCTTCCACTCACTGCTGATAACGGTTAGACGTCACATCACACGACGACCGTGATACATGACGGTCAGGTTCGTCATCTGGCAAACACCATGTTCCACTTCCTCCGTTCCGTAAACAACCCAGCTCTCAGTCATGGACTATCTTCAAGCGGTAAAATTTGGAATAACTTCTCAGGTACTAGCAACCCTTCCAGTCTGCTCGCTGAAGTTACAACCGGAATACCTCCGAAACCACCATCCCCACGGTCTTCGATACCGATGTTATTCCAACCGACTTGGTACGGCAATAGTGACTCCGCATTTGCAATATTCATTTCCTCAATATTGTATTCTTTATCTCGCCTCTGGACAACGTAAAGATATAATAACTATCGCTGCAATCCTGACAAAATGTACGGTCAAGCCGTATGCCATCGGATTCCGCATGGAGCCGCGGAATAATAATCGTGCCTGGGCTTCAAGGAAGCCTGGAGAAATATCATCAGATTATGAAGTCTCGAGATTGAGCGATAACAGGTGCATAATACGATTAAAAGTCGACGACACAAAACAATGGCGCGGTGAAATAGCAATCCCAGATCAACCAGAAGACGCCGTGAAATGTTTGAATATAGTTCACCCACGCTCTTATGAAAATCTTAGAAATGGGGACCGGTAACTGATATTTGTAGATTCCCGGTATTGCATCATGAATAATCACTACACATCAAGTGGAATACGGAGCCGATAACTATTATTCCGAAGCAACATAATTACAATGCATGGTGGGAGCATGCTTTTCAAACTCCTGACTCTTTCAACTTCGTTTTGAATCAAGTTGTTGGAATAGTTAGCAAGACGCGATATTCAAAAGGTCCACCAAGAAAACAGGAAAAATGACGGAAAGGCTAAAAGTGCAAAGAGGAAGATATACACGGAGCGTTCCACAGGCCACGACTAATTCCTTGACAGCCTTGCTCACCAACCCTTCGAACAATACCCCTCTCCCTCATGCACATGCTCCCTCCACCACCCTGAAACCCCATGCCGCCTGATCCTGGCCTGCCCTATATACACCCCCAACCCTATTAACCTCCCCCGCCAACCCAAACTGCCCCAGTACCTTCAACTAAGACTCAGAATGTTCCTAGACACTGCACATTGATTCCAAGCCATGACCACCATTGTCTCTGACACGAAGCTCGTAACTGCAGAATGGGCACACACACTGCTGAGTAACCCCATAGTGGAGAGATACTCACAGGAACACAGATTCTCAATGGTAGATTGGGGTTCATCAACTCACCCGGGATGAAGAGCATCTGCAAAATCAAAAATCAAAAATCATTAGCAAGAGATATTAGAGATGTACCTGAACCCGGAGCGAAATGTCAGTAGGACAGGACCACGATGAGACAGAGCAAGGGAGGACTGGGTATATTGTCCTGCTTTTCCTTTTATGACATTTGCTCTTCTGTCACAGGAATGACGAACAGGAAGAGGGAGAATGGGGAACCGAGGAGAGGGAGCGAGCACTTTCTTGAGATTTCTTCTTTCCTTTGGTCTCCTTGTTTTGTCATCATTATCAGTGGTTCCAGCGGCAGAAACTGGTGAAGGGTGGAGGAAGGATATTGGAGCAGGCCCGCTTCACGGACACAAAGACGAGATGGAAAGACCCGAACGGGAAGACAGAGGCAACTACTGCCAAAAAATTGATCGACCGCTCTGGTGCGCACCCAGTGACCGTCGGAGTTACTCCTGATGGTCAGCATTGTTTCAGAAACGTAGTACCCGCCATAACCTTACGGTTGCAAGCGCGTATGCAAAATAAATAAATAAATAAAAAATCAGGGAACCAGCTATTTCACCTGTCGAGTGACATGCTCTGACTACGATTAGCTCCAGCCATCACTGGCACTGGTGTTTGTATATTCTTACATGTGGATTTAAGGCGGCAACTGATCCTGGTGAAATAACCATGATGACCTGGTCCATGCTATTTACTCTCCGCTGGACGCATTAGCATAGCATTCTGACGGGATGTTAGGTTTCCCAGTCATTCTGGTTGTCTCTGTGGAGAGAAATATCTCCCCAAGACTATAGGGTGATTTTCAGAGTCAGGGTAGCTTCAATCTGGATGCATCACCGTTGAATCGGCTGACAAATGAAATAGCATTACTTTTGGGAACGTTACCAGCAAAGATGTGGATAACGGATCGTATACGTGATACTTGAAATCTTTTCCGACATCAATTACCATTGGCGTTGCAGGAGTCTTAAACACTTACACACATCTTTGTTTGTAAGTCAGAAGGCTGTGATACAACGTACTGTATTGATATTCCCTGGATTCCTAGGAACATATATGCAACAAAAAGTAGGATCAAAGATCCGCGGAAAGATGATAGTGAGTTGTCCGCGAAATACGAATCATGGCTTCTCACTCCAGCAGCTATCACTATCTACAACATTTTGTTTTTGTTTTTAAGATAATGGACATGGCAAGTTCTTGTGTATTTCACAATTTACGCCTTTCCTTATATTCGTATCGTCTGCGATGACAACACTGGTTTTCTGTATTAAGTCTATTCCAATTCACCTGCATGGTATAAATCATACAATCTATCATCCCCATCCCACATCACTGCCTCATACTCAAAACTCTGGTATAACCATCATCCCTCACACCACTGAAATGGAATACCGTGGTTTAATCTACCAAAATCCACCACCCATCACCCTCGTAAATTCATTAGCGTACCTCGGAATTTCTGTACCACACTGGCTAATCTGCTGCTTCTCTCGTGCCTCGGGAAGCCATTTAACAATATCTTCAATACGACGGGAATTCTGTTTTTAAGTATCAGCATACACAGCAGAATGAATCTAATATTTTCACGGGTTGGCAAATAAAAACTGACCGTTGGATGAGTTGACAAGAATTGGGGCACTGCGACTTTCTCAGCTGCATCCATGCGCTGCCAAAGCGTTACGGCTGCATCAGGGTTATACTGTTGTCATAAGTGTTAATATTTGTCCTATTGTCTTTAAAGAATGAACTTACGCAAGCTTCAGCCATCATCATCAACCCAATATAATCTGCTTCACTCTCCTGCTTTCTGCTTCCTGGTCGGAGATATGCAAGATCTAACAAAATGTTTCCAACCCTGCTGACACTGTCGACATCCCCTAGTGCAATACCACCGAGTATCAATGCTACGAAAACTAGCAAGTTGCTGCTCATTCGCTCGCCGAAGTGGTGTGCTACTGTGTGTGCGATTTCATGGGACATTACTGCGGCGAGACCGTCGTCGTTTCCGCAAATCGGAAGAATACCGGAGAATACGAATACCTTACCACTACAAATCAATTAGGTTTATTATTCCATGTTTCTCATTGATCAGGCAATAAAGCGGATATATGGGGCAAGTAGCGGTGAGGTCATAGAACGAGTACACAGAACATACCCTGGAATAACAAAAGCATTCTTGATACTATTATCCGCAATAACATGAACCTCCCAGTCCAGATCCTGAAGCCCACTGCTTGGAATCAACCTCTCCAGAACCTTCCTCACTCGCCGAGTCGTCGGATGATTGGCTGGTAATATCCGGTCCTGGAACTGTCTAATTGTCTCTTCATACATCTGCTGCGACAACTGCATTTCACTCTCGACACCGACTACGTTGAATCTCCGCCGACCACTAACGGGGACTGTTTCGAGGTTGTAGACATAGAAAGTTACAGCACCCGCGGCGCCGACACCTACTACCTTCCTACCAGTTGTTAGGACCTATTTGTGCATCAAGTACCGACAATCAAGTATATGGAAAAGCGTACTTAAAGTTCGGATTCCCCCATAGTTGCGAGAAAGGTCTTCGATTATTAAACCGCTGATAGTTAGTTTGCTGCTGCGGGAGGTTGAAACGAATATGCGCATTTCGCGTAGTAGTATGACTCGGTCTAAGCAGCGGCTGAGGAATATGCGGGAACGTTCGTAAGGTGGTTCTTGCTGTCCGGGAAAACATCGTGGCAAACGCGTTTGTAGTTATAGGAACCGTTGATGATAGAACCTCGTTGGATATGTATGTGGGGTACTTTGAAGCTACGTATTGGTTGATGAGCTAAATTTAAGCTTTCGGGGCTAAGTCGCGATCCCGATTTCCGAGCCGATGACGCATGGTGGCTCACGGGATGGCCTACATACGTACCGCAGGAACGCGTTGTTGAGACGCGTTTAGGCTGAGGGGTGTCAGGTCACGGGGTGTCTAAATACCTCACACCCAGGTACAGTCATACTCAGTTGTCGGACTGACTGTTGCGTTTTTTTTTATCCATCTAGCAAAGTTATGACTAAAACTTTCACGTATTCGTGATGTTTGTAAGATGTTGCTTGCAGAAACCTAACATTGTTGGAGAGGTAAGGCGCTAATCAGAAAGCCTCATTGGTATCAAATGCTCGGATAATTAACTACAGCTCCTGCCGTCGCGGAATCCACCCGGACTGAAATCACCCTGCCCCCCAAAACAGCCGTCTTTTCTCGTAACTCACGACTTTCTTTTATCAACACCATAATCAACATTTTCTTTCTTCCCGCGCAGTTCCATGAGCTTGCAGCCGAGGAAAATATCCTGCGGGCGTGGAGGTTCCCCTTTGTCATATGGCACCGTGGGCTATAATGGCTGCGGATATCACTACTTCGTACATACCTACTTCCAGTAATATCCAATTTTCATTCTTAACCTTATTTTCATAAATCTCTCATAACAATATTTCCCGACGGCTTGACTCAGTCGCTGACCATTATTCCGAATGGAATTCTCGAAATGGTAAAGGGTTTATTGCCATTACTCATAACTCCAGGTTTGTTGTAATATAACATACCACAAGTCTGGCGACAAGGAATCTGTTCAGGAGATCCACACTTCCCATTTCGATCGCAGCGACGTTGAGTATCGTCTTGGTCTATTGGTTCATGACGATGACCATCACCGTCAAGATATCTCGAGTATCACAGAAATTCTGGAAGAGATATAATTCCACCTTGGTCCCATATTGGTAGACCGTAGTTGATATATCAATGGATAAAAAAAAACAGATGAACTCCAAAGCCTATCTGCCTTAAAGAACCTTTGACTTACAATACACCAAACAACAAACCCTCAAACAAAACGACTATTCAGCCTTGATCCAATACAAAGTTCTCGAAACCCTCTATTACCCGCTCACAATATCGTACTGAATCTAACTTAGTATCGCACTTACCTTGTCAGCGTAAAATTTCAATCCAAAATACAAAATTCAAGTTTGTAACAGACAACTATTATCCCAAAGATCGTGTCTTATTTCCAGAGAAACCCAGTGATAAAGTATTTCAAATTCGCCCTGTATGTGTTTCTCCGATAAGAAGCTGATAACCCAGAAGGCTAAGATGTTCCTCAGGGTCCATAAACAAGCAATATTGCCATTTCATTCCGTTCACGAATATAGGTAGGTATCTGTGGTCCTGTGGATCTACACCAGGATACTACTGCTGTGCTGTATTCCCGGGGGTGTTGTGGCTTCTGATGTTCTGATGTTCTGATGTTCTGCGGTGCTGTAGGACTGTGGGACTGGTGTGCCGGGGTTCGGGACTTAATTCCTCATTCCCTAAGAACAGCAGAAGGTAATTTACCCTTGTTTCAGAGTGGTCTATGAAACATACCATATCATACCATATCATACCGAAATCAAAGTAAATGTTTCACTATCGTTCGAGAAGTCGAACTTCGTGCGGCACTAGTCACCAGAAGCCCCCCCCCGACAGTGTTGATCATATCCTTTCTTTTTTGTTTTCGTCATCTCTGTACATATCTGTACATATCTACAATTGCAAGAGACGGAAAATTAACCACTATCCATCACTTCCTCCCACTCATATAATTGTGGACTTTTCGTTTTCCGTTTTCTATTCTCCATGACTGTTTCACTATCAAAACCAATGCAATGTTTCACCACCGAAAAGAAATGTTTCACTATCGTTCGAGAAGTCCAACTTCATGCGGTACAGAATATTTCCTTGCCTACGCTACTTTACAGGGCTGTGCAGGGCCGATCTACGGTCTGTCGGGTTAAACAACACCACATCCGATCAGAACAGAACAGACTTCTTTTTTTTTTTGATATACAGATAAGGTATGTACAAGGTATGTATAATCTGCAATGGGTGGGAATAAAATCCTACATGAAGCTTTGACGCTTCAAGACTCGTAAGTCCTTCGCAAGTTTTTCATAAGTTTTTCATAAGCCCTAAGTACGCCGTACGCCGGACTATTGTAAATACACCGGATTGGTTTCCAATAATCCCGGATTAGTTAATTATACTTCTAACTTATCATACATCATTCCAACACCGCAAATTTCAAGCCCATGGAAACACTACAGAAAAGATAAAAAATAATAAAGCTTCAAATGATTGGTTGGTATGTAGGTGAAAAAGTATCAATATCAATATCAATATCATAGCTCTGTAATCTTCTCAACTTCCTAACTTCTCCCAACCCCTAATTCCTACTTCCTATTTCAAATCCCCTACATAAAATATATATCTCCTCAAAAAAGAGGTCAAGAAAAAGAAAAATCGTCTCCCTTAGAAAAAAAAACAGAAAAATAATATCTTCTTTATATCAACTTCAACTTCAACTTCAACTTCAACTTCAACTTGCATATCAATCACAATGAATCCTTTCAGAATATCATCGCTAACCCCTAAACCCCCTAGATCGCCAAACCCCCTAAATCTCCTAAATCGCTAAAGCATCTCCCAACCCCTATTCCCTTACTATCAGGAAGGAAAATATTGAAAGGAAAAGAAAAGAAAAATGGAAAAAGAAAGAGAAAAAAAAAAAAGAAAGATATGAAAGACAGACAGATAGTAGAAGTAAAATAGCACAAGATAATAGCACAAAACAAAAACAAGATCCCATAAAAGACACAAAAAAAATAACACCCTAAACAAACCCAACACGCAAAACAAAAGCAAACAAACAAACAAGTAAAAAAAAAAAAGGAAAAATCATATAAAACCCCTTAATCGCAAATCCCAAAGAATTAAAAACAACCCTAAGTTTTTCTTTCCCCCAAGAAATTCGAACGTATCAGCACTAGGTAGGTGTAAAAATAACGAGTAGTAAGTGCCGTCGCATAATATTCCTAGCCCTTCCTAGTCCTCCTACTCTTCCTCTGCTAAAGGCTCTTCAACATCCCTCCATTCCCTTGCTAGTAACGAAAGCTTTTTAACACCCGCGATTCTTTCTGCATAAAGAGCTTCACCCGCCGTTCTAAAAAAATGTCAGTTTCTATTTATAACACCGCAGAACGCGGATCATAATAATGTTAAAAAAAGAAAACATACCTAAAAGTAATAGCTCTCTGTGAAGAAATAACACCAATAGCTTGTAGAACCGCTTTTCTGCAATCTCTAGAAAACACCGCTGGGTGGTTAATCCATTCCAAAGCGCTTTCCAACTCCGCATCCAGAGCAGCAGAAGTAGCAGCATCAATACCGGCAGCAGGAGCAGGAAAGCTCTGCTCCAATGGTGGAGTGGGCACAGACAATGGTGGCGGGGCGCTATCTCCGCTGCCTGAGGTAGACGGCTTCGGAGATGGAGGCGGAGGCAGGGGGGGTAGGCCGCCTTTTCCTAAGCCTCGTAAGATGGTCCGTGTCTCCTTAAGCAAGGTCTGTGCGCGGTCATGTTGGTTTCGGGCTACCAGAGTCAAGGCTCGGCTTAGCATGTCCGATGTCAAGAGCTCCATTCGGCGTTGGACAACCATCGGGTGAGGCGGGATTGGTGGCGAACGTGGACGTCCAGTGTTTTTATGCGGGCTCGAGGGTGGGAGCATGGTAATGGTAAGGAGGTGGGGCCGAGTGTTGGTAAGGGTACCCTCGCGCTGAATATCGCCGTAGGTGAGATCAGCCTGGATAAGTGGAACCTCTTCAATGCTGATAGTCCTGGACTCATCCTGGTCGTTCTCACCACCCAGAGCCTCCAAGCCAGATACAAGACTCTCCCAAGCATCCTGAGGAGCCATATCGGCCTGGGTGTTGTCGGGAGAGATAACAAGTTGGATCAAAACATCTACAAAATTAGCACATCAAATCCGGCAAATCGATACGAAAATAAACATACCCTTCTTGTCACCGAACCGAAGATCTCCCAAAGAAACCTCCGCATCCCGCCCTGACGCCCGCTTGGATACATGAAGTGCACCGCTGATCTTGACGAGTCTCGATGGAGATCCCTCAGGTAAGCGAAGTTTAAGCTTGGCATTCTGGTGCGAAAGGGTCTGAAGAGAACCAATGCATCCAGCAATACATTCACGCAAAATCATCCAATCCTTTACATACGTAAACAAACCCTTAGTTCTGTTTGAAAGCTCAATCAAGGTATCAGGCTTGTGAGTAAGACCAAGACCGAATGAATGAATCGTGATCTTTGCAGCCTCAGCACGTGAGACGACAAAGTCCACGGACTCAGCCTCGGACGTAGCCGAATCGCTAATCAACAAGATCGAGGCGATTGGGTTGGCTTGCTTTCGCTGCATAAGTAGGTCCATAGCAACATTAGCACCCTCCACAACATCCGCACGTAAACTCTTTTGTCCCACAGGGCGAATCGAGGCGATGACCTTGGGCCACCCAACCCAGCTCTTGGTCGTAAGTCCGGTCAAAGGAACTCCACCTCCGCTAGATCCAAAAGTTACCAGTCCCAACCGGTCTTTGTCTCCCAAGCTGTGCACAAGGAATCGCAAACTATCGCGGAGAAGGTTGATCTTTAGACCCTGCATCGAGGATGATACTGGAATAACCACAACAATGTCGAGAGGAATGTGCATTGAGCGGGGAACCTTTCCAACTCTGACCGGAGCGGCGTACTGCTCAGCAATCATTGAAGCATTGCGGCCTCCGTTGGCGTTAGAGTAAGCCGAGTTGGTAGAAGACACTCTTCGAGTTGTTTTCATGGTCCGGTAGTCGTCGTCCTCCGCATCAGAGCCCACAATATGTCTGTCGTCATAACCACCGGGGCTGCGTAGTTCGGTGTCGTTGTTGAGATCGAGTAATGCACGCTGCCAGTGCTCAAGCTGTTGCTGATTCGGGAAAGACAGATGGAATTGGGGTAACTCGGCAACGGAAAGGTTCAAAGTGAGGATGAAGTCATCTGTCGTCTGTTAGCTTGGGAGCTAGGGAAACCCCCGAATATTGGATATGGTAACACACCTGGTCCACCAGAATCAACGACCTTCTTCAAGTGCTTCTTGATAAGAATGGATCCCTTCAAGGTACACTTGATCGACTTTTTTCTCGAGCCTTGGCCATTGGAAGAGACAACCTTCTTTTCCTTCACACAAATAAGCATTTCAGAGAAGAGGTAACACTCAAGCTCTTGCCAGGCTTGGCAGTCCTTTCCAACTCTAATAGTGCCGTGTAAACGAAGTTTACCGAAGCTAAAATAAATTAATTAGACGAACGATTACTGCAGAAAGTGGTAGCGAGCATACCGGTTGAAATCCAATCCATGCCAGTTTTCAACTCTGTTCCGAAGCTCCTCAGTAATTTGAGCAAGCATTTCCTCCTCACGTTCGCGTTCCTGCTCCAAATCCCGTTCTCTCTGTCTTGTTGAAGCGGTTTCCTGTCTCTCGAATGAATATTGGCTACGGCCAGTCGGGCTGGAAGGAGGATATTGCTGATCGAATTGACCTTGCTGCTGACCAGGAATCGGCGGGAGTTCCTCCAAGTATGGCTGCCATTTCTTTTCCGGAACCTCCACAGTAATCAAGCATGTCACAGTTTGCTGATCCTTAGAACGAGTAAGGGTTGGGAATTCACTCTTGACGGTCAAAGTCGGTGGTGGAATTGGATTGGCGATCGGAGGACGAGTATTGGGTTCATTGCTTTCTTGAGTTACACTGTACAGATCGTGTTCAGGGCGTCGAATTGGTGGCGGTGCCGATGGAGGCGGAGGAAGATGATCTGGATAGCCATCGCCACCTGAGGCAACACTGCTAGCCTGTCGCCAATGACCGTTGTTGTCCTGTCGTACAGCTGACACGGGGTCCAGCATCTCGCTCCGGCTACCTGTGCGACCTTCGCCCCGCGTCATACTCGACGTCCGACTTCCTTGCCTACTGCGTGTACTTGCTCGGTTGCTACTGTAGTCATACTGGTTTGGTGAAAGTCCATCTTTGTCTCCACGGTCGTCGCGGTCTCGGTCTCGTTCTCTTTCGCGCTCGCGCTCGCGGGCCGACCGACGTGGGGTATCTCTTGCGCTTTCTCCAGCGACGGAAACGGATCTTACAATGCTGCTAAGCTTCTCTGCATGATGTCAGCTGCCGTTTGTAAAGTATATCAAATCGCACTAGATACCCACCGAGGTCAAGAACATTTCCACCTCTGCTGGAATCCAAACCCAAAGGAGAATTGCACTGTGGACAATACTGTGCATCAACTTCTTTAATGTATTCATAAAAGCAAGCTTCATGGGAAACATGACCACAAGAAAATTGTAGGACACGCTCGCCTCGTAGAGTATGTTCCAGTGGCTCTTCACAAACAGCACACTGACTTCCAATAAACGTCCTGTCCCTGCGGCTTCGATTCCTGTCCATATCTATGATACCGGCCATACTCGGCGATCTGTAGGATGCTTCGGAGGTGAGAGAGGGTGCTCGATCTCGGTTTCGCGAGCCAGAGGACGGTGGCAGCGAGGGAGCGTCTGAATACTGGTCGCGAAGATGTGAGTCACTGTGAAGGTGACGAATGCCCAAATGCCTCTCCCGTGTCGGTGGATCACCGAGCACGGAGTTGCTTGAGCTTCCAGAAACACAGGACTCAACTGGAGAGCGGCGCTTGCCGCTGCGTCTGCCACTCAGCAGTCCTATGCGGTGGGACCACTGCGAAGATGTATCCTCCTTCGGGGTTGAATTTTTGGAGGAGCGGAAGCTCGTCATCAGCGCGCTGCATTCAATCAGAAACGAGTTGTAGCGGGCTGAAGGAAGGAGAAAGCGGACGGAGAGCGAGGGGCTTGTGGTAGTGGTTTTCGCCCGAAAACAGGCGCGGCAGGATTAAGATGCAGACGGCGTGGGTAATATGGGTATCGAGAGCGCTGTACTGCCGGGAATGGTAGTGATGCTATGAGTGAGTGATGTAGCAGTGACTATTCGCCTTGAACAGGCTGTAGGTGAGAGGAATGCCTTGCCGGGTCTGGGGGGGATGAGTGGACAAGCTGAAGGTGTAGGGCAAGCTGGAGATTTGCGGACAAAGCTGTCGGTGTACAGACAATCTTTCAGGTATGGGGGAGGGGAGGGGGGTGTGGAGGGGTTTCTCGAGATTGGGCGTACTTTGCACGTTACATACCTGGTGTTGCTGCTGCTGCTACTCCTATGTCTTCGCATTCGCTAGTTGTGATGAGGACTGGCAGACTGCGCACTGGGGACTCTAATCTCCCGGGCTTTTGGAGCGTTGCAGGGGTTCGCACTGGCGGCGGTGGGTGATGGGCGAGGATGGGCGAGGATGGCGAGAAACGGAGAAATACGTCGAAAGTAGACTTGCAGGGAAGCTGGTGGTAAATGGTCTGAAGCGAAATTTATGGGTCGGATTCAAAACGTTGGCAGGCTGTTTTTTTGGCGGATTGGCGTTGTGAGAGAGTTTCGAGGAATTTGCAGTTGGAATTGGTTTACTTGATTGATACAGAGTTGGTATATAAGAATTGTATATTGCAGTTGGAATCAGTATATGTTTGATGATACACAGTTGGTATGCTGCCAGTACATAGACAACCAATTATTATTCGGAATTATGATGTAGACTGTACAACACTGTACAATAATATTTGCTTTTGTGGATTGTTGCTTATGTTTATTTCTCCTTGTCTTCGATGTTGTTGGAATGTATTTTTGGATATAATAAACTTTTTCAGAAGCTTCTTAGGATGAGCAACCTTAAACGAGAGACTCGATTGATGACAGATGATAGAGAACAGCACTTGCACTTTTCTTCGGTGACAGCGATAATGATGATCCTGCGGCGGTGTAGTGTATTTTTTTTTTTTCCTTCAAGCCTGGCTGGCTCACTGACTAACCCCAGTGTCTGTCGGGAGGACGGTCGGCAGAGCAATTTCTGGATAAGTGTAACTTTCTTTAATTATTGACTTGACTCCTGTCTGCGGCGCTTTGGCTAGCTGTAGGCAATGCCAGGCTGGATACCTGTACGTACGCGGTAACTGTCTCCTGTCTGTCTATTTCAGGATTGTGTGTCCTGGATGCTGGTAGCCCATAGACAAGGAAAAATAGTATTGCCCGAAGCTGATGAAAACAGTAGGTCTTTTGTGGAGATGCTCGGGGATTAGGGCTCTTGCTTTGGCTGGTGCTTTGGAAGGCTGGGATGGCGTTGATGGTAGGTGGGTCGAGTAACCGATCAATCGAAGATGCGGCGTGCTGGAAACGAGGGCTTTGGAGTGGATCAAAATTGCACGTCCCGACAAACTGCAGCTCGAGAAGAGCAATAAATGGGATAAATTAATTGACAAACGAAGCGAATGTGTGTGCAGATGCAATGCAATGTATATAGCGATGAGAGGAAGGAGATTGATGGATTGGGAGATGTCGGGGAAACACGTTTGAGAAGTCAATTGGATGCTCATCCGTCGAGTAGCTTTGTGACTGGCAGACGGCAGGTGGTAATTTTCTCGAAGAACTTCACGTTCTGTTGTGGCGGCGTTGTGCATATCCCAAAACCAAGCGATCATCATAAACAGAGCTTGGAGTAGTAAAGTTCCGTCTTCTCAAACCAACGCGTGCTTCAAAGCCCCAAAACAGTGAAGTCTGTCTCTGTTCTAAGATTTAAGGTAGATGCTCGTTAAGTCGTGATGTATAGATGGTTCCTGACGGGCGTTTCTTTGTGAAGGGAAACCAAAAGCCTCCATATCCGAAGGCCATATCCCCTTCTCCACTTTTTTCTGCAACAAATGTTTGAGGATTGTCATTTGAGCACTTTCAGGTACATACAATTTTATGTATGTATGTGCGGGCTTATGCCGATAATATACGTGCACGATGAAGGAAGGTGATTAGGGGACTTTCCAGACAATCGAGGCAGGTACATTTATTTGTCAGCGGCGAGCAGACAATTTGTCCAAATTTGAGACAACGGTGGACTTTTCCATGCCGTGGGCCCTACGCAAATGACCCGACATTTAAACACATCCCACTGTCCATCCTCCGCAGCTATATCAACACAGAGTGAAACATTTTATGCACACCAATTCTAACTCTGGACAAACGCGATATGGTGCCTATGCGAACCCCGAGGAGGCAGATCCAGTTTTTCTAATTATGGTGTTTTAGACAGCCCGGCCTGGGGTCAACGCCATCTCACTAGTTTTACATAACGTGGTCGCTCGCCAAATGAAGTTCTCAAGTAGTGGCAAGCCGGCTCGCAGGAATTTCGCGCCGGCCGGTCTACCTTGTTTGAAGAAAGAAGCTGAAGGCCACCGGAGCTGATGATAACATGCACGTGAGAAACTTCTCCTGCGGAATTTAAATTACCATATGTTGCTGGTAAGTGTAACTGGGAAACCCAATTCTGATTACTCTATTGCAGATTCCTTTTGCAGAATTTCCTTTACTCAATTGCAAAAGTTCACATGCTACAGAAGACTACCGGCTTCATACAGCACATCACCTTGTAAGGAAATTTGCAAAACGATCGCCAGGGGAAAAGCGGTCGAAGCCGGTGATATAGGAAACATAGATGAAGCCACGAGGTTTTAATAGATTGACTAAAGATCGACCCTAGGTAGTAATCGGCATCGGTAGGATCATTTCCTCTCACCCGTGTGTTTCCTCCGAAACATCATGTCTCGATTTCCTCATGCCAATTGAGTGTTTAGTGTGCGGTTGACGGTTATGCGGTTGTGGTACATACCCATGGTCCCTTGTGGGGTGCCGTGTCTTTTCAGTGTGATGAAATGTGTATCCACTGCACCCGCAAACGTACTGTTATCCGGCGATCCAACCCTGTTTCGTTTTTTCCGATCTTCCGCATCCTGCAATGCCAGGTACGATGTGATCGATTGACATACATATACATAACCACGAGTCATTGTTGGTTCCCAGTAAAAAAGAAAGCTGCAGTCCACGAGATGTAGCCTTACGCCGTGTCAAATCGTCTGGTGTTGATTGAGATACACACATACGGTTATGGACACAGACTCGCCCGGGAAGATGTGCTGTCAATTGCGTAATCATGTGCTTTCGGTATCGAGAGCAGTCGAGTTTCGGGTCAATGATGAATTCAATTGCATCCGGGGTAAATGTTTATTAAGGCATCGTAGTTGCTAGTTGGTGATAAAAAGAAAAAAAAAAGTGTTTGTTTTTTCGTTAGAACCGGAAACAGTATCTGTTACAGCAGGAGTTTACCGTTTAGCACAGACTAAACAGCAGATCAATTGCGTGAAAACGGAGAATGAAAACATCAATAGAGAGAGTCTACTTGCCCCTGGAGCCATCACACTTTCTTCCCGTGGTGATCACGTCTCGTACATACATAGCCATAGCCAGTCAGCACCCCTGGCTGTCATCGTCACGGTCGCGAATTAACGTTCGCCTCCCATCGTCGGAGACTTGTGCCAGACAGGAAAAGACGGCTCGATGTCATCTATGCAATAGAGATGGGCGCCTAGCGTGTGACAGTAATGTAAGGTAACGTAATGTCACGTATTGTTACCGTATCGTGGTCATCGTGACAGTATCGTGAATGCCAAGCTGCAGAATTTGAGGGTGCCAAGGCGCTAATATACGCATATAAGGCGACAGATAGGGGTGTAGAGCTCCTCTCCACGTCTCTCGGGCTCCTCATGGAGCGTCTAGGCTAGTCACGTGGTGGCGCTAGCTGAAGTTTGGTATGTAACGTTACATGCCAAGCTTACACCTTACGTTACAACTTTACCGTATCGTGCCCAACTTTACTGAAAAGTACCATCCCTACTATGCAACTTATGCAGGTCCACACATGGCTCAGAGTCCGGCGCGAGACAAGAAACCTTAAACTCCTGCCAAGCTCCAGGGTCGCACACGGCAAGCTCAGCCATTCGGAAGGTAACCCGGGTCAGGCGGGTGTAATCACGTGAGTGTTCGGTTGCCACAGCTCAAACCATGCTTCATGGATTCTCTCAGATTGCGTGCATCCGATGTTCACCGGGTCTTGTCTCGCCAATTGTCACGGTAACACGTCTCTCCGTGTCCATGACCGCCAAGGTCTTAACCCGATCCATCGTCATCCCGCAATCCAACGGGCTTCAAATCAGAAAAGAATAAAAAAAAAAAATTGCGGGCCGTGATAGATAGATAAAAAAAAAGGTAGCTGAAAGGGGGAGTTGAACGAGGACTCCCATATTCGTCAGAAAATCCTGAGCCGCAGAATTGTTGCAAATGCCAGCTCCTCCTCACTACCGCAGGGGAGATGCTTGTCGATCACGCTACCCCGCGTACGACAATATCCTCCAATCCCCCCCCAAAAAGCTCCTAAAACTAAAAAGTTTATATCTCGCTTTATGTAAGCGATATTACTCCGTCGCAAAGAGCCGTTTCGTCGGTTTTTCTGTCCTCTGGGGACAATGCGAACGCCACGGTCGCCTGCACGCAAAACTCCATAAAATCCCCGCCTTCAACGGCTCTGTTTCAGCTGGAACAAGCGTAGAAGAAAACAAGACATTCGTCCCTGCAGCTCCTGCATCATGTCATGTCGTTTTTCCCCTCTCCAGGGCTAGGGCTGTCATCCCCCCAACTATGGCATGCATTGCAGCCTGCCTGACAAAGGCCACAAGGGGTCCGCTTGGCACCGTCTGCACCTGTTACCCGACCCTCAGCTCCTCTGTCGAGCCTTTCCATAACAAATACATTACATTTCCTTCCACCGGCGCCTTCTTTCTCCATAGAAAGAGTGCTGCATCCGTCTCCACGCTTTGCTGTCCACTGTGCTTAGGGAAATCAAAAGTCTTTGTTCCTGCGCTCGTCTTTCTGCGCCTTATTTGCCTTCATCGCACTGCTTTCTAGGGAACGGATTCATGAGGGTCATGGCAGTTTGAAGGTCCAACACCACGCTGAATCTTTAGCCCTCGAGTTGCCTGCCTTTAACAACCGCGAAACCTACCCAACCCGGATGCACTGACACCTCTCAGATTGCTCCTCCTATGGCGTCTCCTACCGAATTACCTGAAGGTCGCCCTCCCGGGAGCCGGAAGGTCCCCCACTCCCTAACGACTACATTTTTCGCGAAGAAGAAAGGAGGAGAGCTTAGAAGCCCGATAACACAATCGCCAACAATGACGCTGCGAGGTTCCAGTAGGCAAGCTTTGGATAGTCCCACCCTGCAGGCACCACCTACGGCTACCGGAGAAGCGTCGATGAGCGATAATCGGACTGAGCCTATTGCGATCCCCGCCGCGGCTCAAAATAGCTCACAAAAGCAGAAGAAGCTCGCGCCTTCGAACACCTTCAACACCCATTATCGCTCAATTTCGAGATCCATGAACGATTTGGGTAACATCTTCACCCGTGGTCGCTCTCCGCCAAATCGAGACGTGTCGCCCTTAAGACAGCCTGCCACCAGCTCAGCCCAGGAGCAGCCCACGAGGCGCAAAGCTACACTTGACTCCCCGACTGCGAAAAGCTTTGAGAACCCCTCCACCGCTCTTGCAACGCATAATAAGTCGGCCCCTAAACCAAAACCGCGGATTACGAAGGAAGGATGGGTGAATCTTATTGATTCGCATTTCAAAAAGAGCTCGAGCTTGAAGGATTCGTGGAAACTTCATTATGCTATGATTATAGATGGACAGATGCTACTATACAAATCACCCTCAACGTTCCAAATCCGGTCGTTTGATATAACCGCCGCCCCTCCAAGCCCCGTGCGCCCCGCAAGTGCGCCTACTGTTAGTTCGGCAAATCCCAATGTCTCGAGCCTACGGCATAAAAGCAGTACTCGACACCCAGAGCTTATTCTACATGATGATGGACATGTCAAAGCTGGATCGGTGGAGGCCCTTTGCCATGAGCTGATGTTTACAACCGATCCTGCATACGTTAAGTGGGCAACGCTATCACTCTCGGGATGGACTGGGCCAGAGACTGCTTTGTCGGTGTTACTTGAGCTTGCGACACTTCAGAACTGTTCCGCGCGAATTGCAGAGATTCTGGAAATAATAGCTACGGCCACACCCGGATTATTGTTAGAGACAGACTGCTTCAATTGTGCTCGGTTATTGGCGGAGAAGAGTGTTGGTTCTCATGATCAGGAGCGGGCAAAGGCAGCGCGGTTAGCCATTGAGAGCGCACGGAAGCGTATGCGGGAAACTCTGGGTATAGCAGATGGCGATGGTATGCCGCATCCAGTTAATATCTGCGCGTTTGCGTCTAACGAAAGTATAGGACCTCCCGCGCCTTTCGCGGATTCACTTACCGGCTTGTCTCGATCACTTTCCGCCGACGAATTTTTACGAATTGATTGTGATATTTTCGCTTCACAAGTGCATCTGTTTCACTTGAAGTACTTTAGAGCATGGAGCCCCGCAAACGACATCTCGCTACTTCTTGCGTCACCACATCTACCCCCACCGAACCACAGGAATCCTTTGATTTTCAGCACTTCCAGTATCCATTTCCTTGGTGATCGAGTTTTAAACCATGTCCTTACCGGAGAAGCTGCAAGCAACTTGGACCACAGAGTTGCTGTTCTAACACACTGGATAAAGGTTGCCTATTTGCTAAAGACGAAGGGTGATATGGCCGGATATTTGGCAATTATGATGGCTGTTTTATCACCGCCTATACTCCGCTTACGTGAGACCTGGAGTGCTATGCCTGCCACTCTAGTAGAGGAATTGCAGGATACTGGTTGCAAGGCGATGCGTATTCTTGAAAGGAGAAGACTTAATGGACGACCAGATGTGGGCGATGGACGTGCGTTTGTTCCGAAGGGTGTTGGTGTGGACTTTCCTTGCTCTCAGGGTATTCCATTCTTTGGCGACTTACTTCACTGTATGGACGAAGCATATGCAGCTCGCGATCGCACCATTGATCAAGTCAAAATGGTTGATGGGCTACGCTCAATCGAAACATCACTCGCCAAATGGAAGCAAGATTGGAAAGACGTTAGTCCGGATGTTGAGGCCAATAAGGACGCCGACTGTGCGGAGGTAGAACAAATCCAGAACTGCCTAAGATTTTTAAACAGCAATAATTCAAACCCGCAATCGATCAACTCTCCAGTATATTTCGAGAAATCATTAACCTGTGAGCCTTCGTGGACCGGCCTTTACCTGCAGTCTCACTATCATCAGAAGCTTCCTCTTAGCACAGGTGCCAACGTTCCCCTCATGTTCACAGATGTCCGGGCAAGTTATTCTCTGTTCGACCGCTCAGACACATTGGCCGTCTCTGGGTCGTTGCATAAAAAGACCCCAAGCTCCGGATTAAGCTCGCCCATCACTGCACCGGGGGCTTATCCTCCGGGTACGTTGTCCAACCAGAGTTTACGACCACCGACCTCCAATTCACAGCAGCAGCAACAGTTGAGGAGGACACGATCGTTTCCGCCGAACCCTTCCGCTCAAACGACTGGTTTTGACGACTTGGACTTCACAACCCGGCAACGTACAGCGGTTCTACACGGAGGAGATAATGCCATGCTCAGGGCTATTCGGGATGTGGCTGGTGTCGGTCAACAACTTTTCCATTCTAAAGATGGAGAGTTGGTCCTCAAGTCTATGTCTGACGATTCCCCGTCTCGACCGGCAAGCGTCATCGAGACTACGTCAAATCGACACAGTTTGGCGTCAAAAAGACATTCCCAGATCGCCAGCGCAACGGTATCTCCCAGGCAGTCGATGGTTGTTGATCTCGTTGCGCCTCCTGGATCCCCCACGGAGGAAGCATTCTATTTCGACGACACCCTGTCGATGCTTGTTGTTCCCAAGGGAGGTACACTGGAGCGGTTGGTCGATATTTTGGTTTTGGGAGTAGAGGATTTTAGCAAACGAATGATCAGCTCGGAGCAAGGACTTGGAGAAAACGAGGAACCCCCTCTTCTTCGGATGCATATGGATATATTCACCATTACTTTCTTTGCCACTTTCCGAAGGTAACCCTCTTATCCAGTTTTCCCTTGTTCACTCACTAACTTTCACACAGCTACTGCTCTCCGATTGTACTCATCGACTACCTCAAGAAGCGACTAGTTGGATCAAAATCTGCAGCAAGCTATACCAGCGACGAAAGCGACGATGTCGTATTCCCTGATTGGACCGGTGTCGACCATATTAAAAGCGAAAATATCGACTGGTTTTTGGTTGCAAAGATACACCTCGGCATCCTGGACGCGATTGAAATGTGGCTCAACGTATTTCCATTGGATTTTTACTCCGATCAGTCTTTGGGAGAGGCTTTTGTTACTTTTATTGGTGTTGCGGATAAGGAGTTGAGGATATGGGACGATTTCCCAGATACCTCCGAAGTGAAGACCCACTCACAACATATTATCGACATGTGGCATCGAATCAAGGAGAAGTTCGCCATGTTATCATACACCCCGTCAACATACGCTATTCCGAGCCAAGGCCGGGTAAACACCATTCTATGTGTTCCTCATCCCAATGATCTTGCACAAATTTCAGAGTTTATTGAAGTCATTGACTTCCGGGCGGATGAATTTTTTAGAGCCATCAAGTTGGTTGATTGGATGTTTGCGTTTGAGATTCTTGAGATGCAGAGTGTTGAGCCTATGGGATTCTTTGTCCCCAAGATCTCTCTGTTAACACACGAGGATGAAGATGCATTCCAAGACATATTTTTCCTGCTTGAAAAGCTAAAGAGAGGATCCACCAACATAACATTACTACAGGCATTACCTAAGAGTATACGTGATCTTTGCAGTTTCCATGTTGATCTTACGAATTGGATTCTGGCGCAGGTAGTCGATCCAAAAATCAACTTGGAGCAGAGGACGCAACGAATTTCTACTCTTCTGAGGGCATTGAGTATATGTCAACAGCGTATGTCTGGGATGGATCTTCACGACAATACTGATAGCAGTAAACCTCGGCATATTCCTTCGTTTATCGGAAATTCTATCGCGAATGCCTTGGTTCGACCTGAGAGTAGACAGTTCTCCTTAGCATGGCAACAGGGTGTTAAGCACGCAAATGGAGTTAGCTTACCATGCGATACACTGGAACAGGTCATCCCAGCCACTGTCGACTTTGAAGTTCCCGCTCGTCCTCTTACTACATCTGTTGGTTGGATGATTGAGCGCTTGCTAGAGATTGTGTGCCACGTCCCGAATATGGTAGTCGACAACAACCGCTTAATTAACTTTGATAAACGCCGTTATGTTTACAATTTCGTTAATAACTTCGCCGGCGACTCTGAGAGCCGCTATGACAACACTTCTACGAAAATTAGGTATTTTTCCTTGAAGGTGACGAATAGCCTCGACCTGCGCTCTCTTCGTGATTTGGCGAATAAGGAGAACGGGTCTTCACGACCGAGAACGAAGATATTCTGGAAACTTGTAGCCCTGGAGCAAGAGAAGTTACGCCGTGACTCGAAACAAAGAGAACATATGGAGCGTCAGCAAAAGACTCAGATGAGGGCCGAACACAGACGACAGCCAACCGCTATGCGCATTGATACTGAGAAGAAGGGAGGAAAGAGATTAGGAGTTAACTCAATCTTTAAGGCAGTGAGACCTATAAGTATGGCTTTTACCAGTGGATGGACACCGCCGCAAAATGTGATGAGAATTGTTTCCCCAAGCGAGTTACCAAGCTTTAAGGGAGTTGTGGATCAGGGGAGAAAACCAGTCGCAACCATCGATCTCAAGTCGGTAAACTCAGTGTCTTGTCCCAGGAAGACGAGAGATAAGGCAATGTGGAAGATTTCTCCGGGAAGTGGAACTGGTTACCTATTACAGGCAATCTCTGAGAACGAGCTTGAGGAGTGGTTGAAAGTTATCACTTCTATTCGTGGCATACCAATTTCTGATGGAGCCGAGTCGATCGATGCTTTGACGGTTGCAACGCAACACCGCCAGCCTCAGCCAGTTTTCGGCCAGTCTTTGGAGGAGTTGTGTAAGAGGGATAAGGTCAAGGTTCCGAACGTTATTGAAGCCTTGTTGTCGGAGATTGAGATGCGAGGTATGTTTTCTTCTTGTTATTTACAGATCTCACTTGCTAACTCTATGTAGGAATGGGTGAAGTCGGAATCTACCGTGTTCCTGGTTCTTTGGCAAGTATCAATGCGCTAAAGACTGCTCTGGACTCTGGGGAGGATGTTAAGATGGACGATGATCGATGGTACGACATTAACGTGATCGCTGGAACATTCAAAAGTTTCATGCGTGAATTACCTCACCAAGTCCTCGAACCTCCAATTCTCCAGGAGCTCAGAGACTTAACTGGTATGTCATGCCCATCTCCCACAAATTATCACTACATAAATACTAACTTTACCCCAGCCACAATTCCTGATGAAAACGACCGAGTTCCGGCCTACAGAGAGGTGATGCTCAAGCTTAAACCTGCAAATTACCACTTTATGCGTCGAGTCTACCTCCACTTCGCCAGGTTCGTGCTTTTGATCCTTATCCCTTTTAAATTACCCCATACTGACAATCACCCACAGAATTGCCTCCAACGCAGCCGTCAATAAAATGCACGCCGTCAACCTCGCCATCGTTTTCGGAATGGGACTCTCCCCCTCCACAACTCCCTTCGGTGTATCTCCAGACCTAGGCTTATACCAAACTATGGTTAAAACTTGGATTGCTCATGCAGAACATATCTTCCCTGATGTTGAAGATGATGATGAAACCTCTGGTTCTCTGGCGAGAACTGAGTCGGCGACTGTGCCCTCGGAACCTAATTCCCCGGCTATTGGAGCTGTGGCTCAGGAATATGGGAATGCGATGCCGCTGAATATTGATGAGAGAAGAAGTGCGAGGTAATGAATCGAAATAAGGCGAAGTGAAGCAAAGCGCAGCTTGGGCACGGCGGAGACGAAGTGTGGAAATGTCTGGGGTTGGTTAGGGAAGGGTTTATGTTATGTTTATGCATACTTCATGTTGTAACCCTGTTTACTTTTGTTTTTATTTCTGTTATCATGTTATTGCTGTTTAGTTTTTTTATCGGCCGGCGTACGTTTTTTTTTACTTTTGGGATTCCTGTTTGTGTTTTGTTTCCTTTTTTTTCCTGCCTTTTTTTTATGGATGTTTTTGCTTTATGCTTTATGTTTACTGTGCACTGTTTATGGTTTTACTGTTTACTACTCCTCGTTTTTTATGCTGCATGCATTTCGACTGATTATTGCGTTGCGTTGCGTTGGTTACGTCTTTTTTTATCGATAGTATTACTGTTGTTACTGCTACTGCTTACTTACTTACTTATATGCTGGGGTGTAAATGCATTTGAATTTTTTATATATCACATCATCATCATCAGTATCATCATCATACATGACTCGCGTTGCGTCGTAATATCGTAATATCGTCTGTGTTTTTGTGTTTTTGTGTGTTTTCTTTTTTTTTTTTTTTTCCTTTTCTCTTTGTTTTTTTTTTGTTGTCTTGGCTGTGAAATTTAGTCAGTTGGTGGGAATATATACTCGCGTGATTATTTCTCTGTTGCTGTTGCTGTTGCTGTTGCTGTGGCTGTTGCTGTGATGAATTGATACCTTGGTGAGAATATGAGAACGTCAGAACATCGCGGCTCATAATTCTTCATTGATATATAGCTAGAACGTGAACAAAAGAAAATTGAGGCGGGGGGGGGGGGGGGGGGGGGGAGGGGGTTCTTTCTTTCTTCTCAAAAAAAGAAAGGACCAAGAAGAAGATGAAGAAAAAAAAAGGAGAAAAGAAGAAGAAAATGGAGTACCCGATATTAAGTGATGAAGTGATGAAGTGATGAAGTGATGAAGTGACAAAGTGATACAAGGACAAAATCAAATTAAACCGAGGTGATGGAAATGGATTAAAGGCAAGGGACAATAGATCTGGAGGGGCACAAGATAAGATAAGCTAAGCTATGCCTGGATGCAAAGGATAGATTGTCATATATACAGATAGAGAGATAGATAGATGGAGAGATAGATAGATAGAGAGATAAGATATATCTCCTCTCCTCTGTTGACTGTTGACTATTAAACGTTGACTATTATATCATTTGATATTCAAACAAGCCAATCCTGTTACGATCACACACACACATCCATCCATCCATCCATCCATCCATCCCTAGATCTCAACGTCTATTACCCCAACTGCCCACTACACCCACAGCCAGCCATACTTTCCCATATCCATCCTTCCCTTCTAACCACCATGAGCGATAGCTCATAAAGCCTCTGCACACACCATCCTCCCTCATCCCTCATCCCTCATCCCTCATCCATCATCCATCATCCATTGTCTACATGTATTTATGGACTGCTTCTGAATCAAGTATGATTGACTAGGCAGGTGAATAGTGGTAGTTATGTTCTTATGAACTCGGAAAACTTGAATTATTAGTGTACTTCGGAATCTGAAGGGTTTATGCGTAGCTATATGGATTGACAAATAGATAGATAGATGGAGAAATGTCACAACCCCCCGCAAACTTATCACAAGGTCCACAATGCAGCAAGCACCTCGCACCTCACACATCACAAAAAAAAAAAAATCAAATAATTCACCATTAAATTCATATCATAATCATAATCCCCGAATAGTAGGCGATAGGTTAGTTAGGTTAAGCTAAATCCTAAGATCTTAAACCACCTTTCTCATTCCTATTGACGTACACCTCCTATCCATCCAGCCATCTTTTCAATCGTTATCTTTTCTCTACCATCACCATATCATCACGCTTCCGGTTCCGCTACGGCTTCAGCTACGGCTTCAGCTACGGCTTCGACCTCGACTTGCTCTTCGCTCATAAAACAGGAAACAGGAAAAAAACACACACACAAAAAAAAAGAGAAGTAAAGAAATAACAAAAAGCTACAATCCCACCGAATAAACCCCAGCCTGTCCCCCTCTCAAAAAACAAGGGGGGGGGGGGGGGGCTGGGGAAAAAAAAGAGTAAAAGACAAAGATAAAGATAAAGACCAGAAACAAAAAGAAAAAGAACTTCAAAAAAAAAAAAGAAAAAGAATACAATCATCATTTTACAAGCCCCATGAGTTTACATTACCCAAAAGCCCCAAGCAGCAGTAGTTATAAAAACAACAAACCAGTCAAACGAAAAAAAATTCAAAGTCAAATAAAACAGCTCATAAAATCCATCTTCTCAACATTACTGTGCATACGCACTCTGACCCTGCTGACCCACATAACCATGAGCAGAGTAACCCGGGTGTAAATGTTGAGGATCCGACGCCGCAGTTCTGCGTTCACCGAATTCTCCACGAGCCTGAGTGGTATCGTAAGCATTGATAAGTCTTGTTCCGGCACCTTCGTCGCCTTGAGAAAAGGCGTAACCTCGCTGTTTGCGCATTCGTTGGACTTGGCGGACTTTGCGGATTGCTTTTTGGAATTGTTCCATTCTGTTGGTATTTATATTAGCATGGTGGCAGAGGAAAAAAAATGAGGAAGGGAATATATATATACCTTGGCCGGTAATCTTGAATGTTGTACTTTTGAATCTCTTGGATATGGTGATAGGTCTGAGGATAATACATTCTCTTGGCATATTTCCAGGCAAAATCTCGGGTTAAGCATAATGCGGGTAGAACAACTGCCATACCCCAAAATACCGGGCTGGTAAGTAGTCTTGGAACAATACCAAAATACTCGGTCGAAAATCCTAGGCCTGGGGCTACTGATGCATAAATCGGCATCAAGATCATCCAAATCATCATTGATCCAGGAATTGCCATAAGGGTGTACTTGGTCCACATATTGGTTACCAAAGCTGCCTTTCCGAGGACGGTAGCAAGGACGGCAGTGTAGAGTGCTGTTCCCCAGAGCCAGTGACCGGCGGGTTTACCGTCTTCTTGAGGAAGGTCGTTAAGAAAGATAAACTGAGAGACAATGTACAAGATCAAGGAATGGTAGAAACCGTTAATCAACCAAGCCCAGAAAGATGAGGGTTTAAAGAACTCTCCCTTCTGTCCTAGCTGGTACAATTGTGGATAACGATCCAAGAGACGGGCAGAGATGAACTGATCAAAGATACCCATTACCAAAGGTGGCAGGACAGTGAAGAAGACGTTGTAGAACGAAAGAGTCCAAGATTCGTAGATAACCTGACCAGAGAAAGCGTTTTGGAAGGAGTACCAGAATTGCGTCATGTAAAGTGTAATGTTCTTGTAGAAGGAATACAAGATGACTTTACTGATACGTTGGTAAGACCAAGATCCATGGACCAAAAGAAGCTTGCGGAGGAATCGGAATTGTGCAATGGAAACATCTGCTGAACGGGCCGCCTGGAGTCCTTCCATTCCGGAGATACCGACACCGACGTGGGCAGCTTGGATCATTGAAACGTCGTTGGCTCCGTCTCCGATGGCTAAAAGAAGAGATGGCAGATTGCGTTTGACAAGTTTAACGACTAGGGCCTTTTGGAGGGGTGAGACACGACTACACGAGGTCAGCATCAAGGCATGAATTTTTGAGGTTAAAAGATAAATACGGACCAGCAAATAACGGCTTTACACATGACGGCGAGATCTAGGAATTTTTTGTCCAAAGGCTTCTCGAGAGCAAAGCTGAGAGACTTTCCGTCGATGACCAGCGCAAGAGACTATATTCTGTTAGCCAAGGTGCCGTAGTTTTATTAACGCATCAAACGTTCAGAAAATACGCACCTCTTGTTCACCAGATTGTTTCTGAGATCGGTACGCATCTAGCTTTTTCTGGATAGTCGTTGCGGTGGCTTCGGCAGTTTCCTCATTGATGATGACAATGGCCATTTCCTCACTGATGAGCTTACAACTCATACCGATATTGATAGCAGTTTCCTGACGATCTCCAGTAAGGACCCAAATCTTGATACCAGCAGTCTGAAGAGTATGGATAGTCTCCGGAACACCATCCTGAAGCCTGTCCTCGATAGCGGTAGCACCCAAAAGTTGAAGATTAGTTTCAATAAGCTCAGCAGCCTTGTCGAGTTCCTCTCCACGGTTGTTGATTGTAGTTGCTGCTTTTTCGAAAATCGCACTCCATTCCCGGTATTCATCATTGGGGATTTCACGCATAGCTAAACAAAGAGTTCTAAGACCCTCGGTTGCGTAATCTTCCAAGTGTTGTCCAGTAGCGTCCAGATATCTGTCATTCGGTGCCAAACGCTCGATAATAACAGTGTCGGCTCCTTTGGTGAAGATGCGGATTTTACCATCCGGACAGCGGAAAATCGTTGACATACGCTTTCGGGTAGAGTTGAACTCGCAGACGTTGAGTAATTCGTAGTCATACTGCTGACCAGCAACCTCAATTGTCACAACCTTAGGTCTTCTGGCAACAAAACGGTATCCAAGTTTGACGGCTCCTTCTACTAATGCACCTTCGTCTGGAGAAGCAGCCTGATATTTAATATCATTTGGATCATCTGACTTTCGTTCCGGAATAACTGTGTGACAGGTAGCGAGCATTGCAAGGAAGTGGTGAATAGTTTCGCGAGACTCGTGGTTTTTGAGGTTTGCTGCAAGCGTCTTGAAATCGTGAATTCCAACAGTCTGGCCGTCCTGAACAGTTGCCCTGCGATCCTCTGGAACTTCCTCTGCGTAACAAAGCCCTCCGATAGAACACTGCTTAAACTCCATCATATTGCAGGTTAAGGTTCCGGTCTTGTCGGAGAAAATGTACTCGATTTGTCCTAGCTCCTCAACCAAACTGGAAGTTCGGCATACAGCCGGTGTGTCGGTCTCCGCATGGTAAATATCGATGTCACTGTTAATGAGAAAGGCTTGGTAATATTTGACGATTTCTACGGTAACGAACAAACTAATGAAATGTCAGATTATGAAACTAAGAAAATGGAAGGTATTAATGACCTGATAGGCACAAGGTTGGAGTAAAGAACCCAATAAGTCAAGATATCAGAAAAGAATTGCTTCACTTTATTGTTTCCTTGCAAGTGTAAATAACTCATGGTCGAGCTAGTAGACTAATAGAGGTCAGTAAATATAGTGGATGATTCGAATAAAATCTAACCTGTTTAATAACATCACCAGCAGAAGAAATCAAAGACAACGCCATCAAGATGCCGACTAGCATGACAATTTGAACATTGACCATACGTTCCACAGCAGTTCGCTTGATAGGCGTAGCGGTAGCATTTCTCATCAACTTTGTTTCGTGACCGGTAAAAACGACAATACCATGAATCCATGGAGTATTCCTCAGCGTTGCTCCACGAAGCAACAACTGATCCGGGTTCAGGGGGATCTCTCTCTCCCCACCAGTGGACGACATCATTAAGGTTCCTTCATAGGTGTAAAGACTACTGTTGGGCTGCTCAGAACGAACTCTGCCACTGATTCGACTGAGCCCACCAGGGTCCACCAGCCCAGAAGTCTCCGGAAGAGCTTGTTTGATTTTCAAGTTGGTTTCTCCGTCCAAATTTGCCGTTTCGATATAACACAACCCTTCCGGTTCAGAAGAAGCCAAAAGAATAAGATCCGCTGGAAATGGATCCTCCGACTCAACACGCACAATATCACCAACCCTAACATCAATCCATTTCTTCACTAGAAACTCCGATCCAGTCAAAACCTGCGCCTTTGATCTATTAAGTTCCGTATCCGAGCTTTTTCGTTTAAAATCTTCTATCAGCTCCTTTCCTGCTGATACCAATAACACCACAATAAGAGGTCCAATAGTTGTGTAGCGGTTAGTAGGAGAGATATCTGGAATCTGCTGTAGTCCTGCTGTGAACAAGAAAAACAAGTTGGCGTATTTTGAAAACTGTTCATACAAGAACTTTGGAATAAATGTAGCCACGTTATATTTTGCTGTAGAGATATGGTTGTCGACGTATTTATTTGCGGCATTATCCAAAGGTTTGTTCAGGTGTATTATTCGAGGGCCCAACGTTGCTGGATCCACCTTGTTCCTACCAAACCCAAACTTGAACCCGCTCTCATTACTGCGCTTTTTTGGAGGTGGTCCACCACTTGAGCTCGTATCCTCTACTCCCGTGATGGTGTCGCGTCGTTGTTCGGTAAGTGGTAGGTCCATTTCGCTGTATTCGCGGTTCTTTCCACCCACCAGTGACTTTGCACGTTGCATGATATTTGACACGCTATATGTACTCGCCCTCTTGTTAACACCAGCGTAACCATCATTGCTATAGTATGCGTCTTGGGTTGACCTTGCGTCGTCGCCATCATCATAGTATTGGTCGAGGTGATTTAGTCCAGAGGACTGAGAGTAGAAGCTATGTTGAGTGAACTGCGGTTGGTGTTCGTTTGCACCGCCGTATGGATTGTGCGCGCCCGACTGAGCGGGCGGGCCCCCTATAAAGCTGTCTTGTGAAATAGAAATTCTATTGGCGGAATGGTCATTATTTTCGTAACTGGCAACCGGAGGTGCTCTATTGGTGTTTCCATGATCGTTTCTGGGATCGCCAATATCCACCAGAAGGTCGTTATTCTGCGGATTTCCCGCCATGCGCCCTGGGAGCTGCGACCAGAGTGTCGCTTAAGCAAGTCGTAGGTCCGAACGAATAGAGGGAGAGTGTATAAGCTTTCGACGGGCGACGGTCCACGTAATGGTAGCCTGTTGCGTCAGTGGGGTGGCGTTTTTGGTGTTTTGACGTGTGGGTAGGTTTTCGTGAAGCTCGTGGGTGATAGACGATGGCCTGCGTCGCTATTGAATGTAGATGGTATGTGAAACTTTGGCGATGTGTGTGTCTTAGCGGCTGAATTTGGCGATGTCGCTCAGTGGCCTTTTGGGGGGGGGACGTCCGGAGTGGTATCTTGACTAGAAATTGTGAATATGCTTGCAGCTGCCCCTTGGTACACTCTAAGGTGTATGAGGCTGGGTTCGCAAGGAGAGTCTAACGATGCTGCGGCAATGTTCCCGGAATAGCACTGACTAAGGGGCCAACCAGGATGATGTGCATAGGGACTACCGATGAGGTGTGGCGATGGGGATACGTCTGTGGCAGTGCAGCAGAGCACGTGGGGCAGTCTAGGCAGCTTGCCGAGCTGATGGAGTGGTTATCAGAGTCAAGATCGAGATTAGTCAGGCTTGGCAAGTGGCTTTCAAGTCAACTACACCTCTCTTGGAGCTTCGTCGCGTACGCGTACAGTCTCGTCCGGCGTCTTGAGAGGTGTCCCTGCGGCGGTTGGCAGCTTAGTCACGTGCGCGTGCAGTTCGTCCCGCGTCTTGAGAGAGGTGTCCCTGCGGGCGTATGAACTTTGGCAGGCAGCAGGGCTCAAGCACCACCACCATGTGAGATGATGCATTTGTTGCTTGCAAAATCGACGGGAATGCATATCAGGGGAAGAGAATCAAATATGTAACTGGATCGTTTCTTATCATTACGATAAATAATCAGATTTTGCTCGCGTGTAAAATCAACCTTTAATTCGAATTTTATTATTATTGCACTTCAGCAGAAGCTCCAACACAACTCAAGATAAGCACAGTTGCTACCATACACAGACCGTTGATCTACTGCTCGTATCTCTCCTGCATCACGCCGAAAGCTCCGCCACAAAGACCCCATCGTCTGCCCCACCACCTCCGCACCTCCGACGCTGCAACCACCTGAACCACGACCAGATACAGCTCTTCCTTCCTTCCTTCATCAAACCAAGCTTCCGTACAACATACCCAGTTGACTGTTTCGTGTCACCATCATCTGAGCCTCGAAACACAATGTCCAGCAGCGGCATAGTCCTACCTTTCAGTGACGATGCGCTCGATGCGCTCAGCGCCATGAAAGCGGGTGGCTTTGTGAATCTAGTGCAACTGGTATGCAAGCGATCTGACGATAGATCCCGCTTAACGGTGATGTTAACATTTGAGCCAGGCTATCAACTTGGAGAAGGAGGTCATTGAGCTAGCTGGTGCAAGCACCTCCGTGATTCGCGACTTCACCAAGGTCGTTACCGATGATGCCCCGCGATACTCATTCTTCGTTTTCAAGCGTGAGCTTCTCCGGAGAAACATAGTAGGCTATGTGCTAAAATTTGTGTTACAGACACCTATGAAGGAGAGGAACAGGCCCCATTAAGTTTGTCCATCCGTTCCCGTTGACTGTTGTTTCCCGTATGCTGAACCCACAGTCTTCATCTACACGTGTCCACCGGCCAGCAAGCTTAAGGAGAAAATGATGTACGCCGCATGCCGTGCTGCAGTTATCTCAACCGTCGAGAATGAGTGTGGACTTAGAATTACCAGAAAGGTACATAATACTTCTGACTGCTTCTCCTGAAATGACCTTTACTGACTCCTCTAGATGGAAGCTGCCTCTATTGACGAGATCGCCGAAATCCAGCTTATCGAAGAGCTCCACCCCAAGGCGGAGGTCAAGGAGACCTTTGCTCGGCCCAAGCGCCCCGGCCGCCGTGGTACCGGCCCATCGGCCGTGCCCTCTGACGCCCAGTAGATAGCTGCAAAGCTGAGGTCGGATATAAAGTCATCCGGTTTGGATAATTCATAATCAGTAATTTTCATGACGCTGCGGCACGGACCTAAGGGGACTTTTACTTAATACCCTGGATTAAAGTACATAATTTATGATTTACGTATGGACATGGCAAGAAATATGATGTGTACATATTTATGGATATTTCAAGCTTGGTATATCTATCATGGTACTCAGAAACTCTGATGTAAACGCGTTTCGCGTTGCCCCACAGTTTTCAGTGCCCCACGCAGCTTCCTGAAGCATCAGCCTTCCAGAAGAAGCTTAAGATCCACGTGATATGACCTCAACTCCATCCCTGTCATGTGATACCGCCTTAGCTTCGGCTTCCAGAATCCACCAGGGTCGCCACCATATGGTGCGTACGGTTGTGATACATAATTTTCCCTGCGTCATAGCCGCGGATTTCGGACATCTCCACCGTGAGCAACCACGCGCAGTCGGAAGCTCCTCCAGCTCCAAACCTCAACCTCAACCTTCAACCTCGAACTCCAAAACAGAAACAATAATGCGCCGCGTTGTAGTAACGGGTTTAGGCGCTGTAACCCCTCTTGCTTTGGGTAGGTCCGTATTGATCTCCATCGAGTCTGTCCTTCCCGTTACAGTATACCTCAATCCCATAATACTCCAACCAACTTATCCTCCTCGAAAGATACCCGCAATAGCAGAATCCCGCAATATCAGAATCACCAAATTGATATATACAGTCGCTAATATCATCCAGGAGTTAAACACACCTGGAAACATCTACTAGCAGGACAATGCGGTATTAAAAAGCTAGACGAGAGGTTTAAGGATTTACCAGCACAGATTGCGGCTACGGTTCCGGCGGGGAATAAGGTTGATGGTGGTTGGAATCCGAAGGAGTGGTTGGATGCTGGTGTATGTTGCTCTTCTACAATACGGCTCTGCTGCCCTGCTGTGTTGTTGCGCCCTACCCTACTGCTGTGCCCTAAACTGAGAGGCCGGGGGCTGTGGTTATGACCTACCCTACTGAGGAGGAGGAGGGACTAGTCTGGGCAGAGAGGTGGAAGGCTACCAGGACTCCCAGGACTCCCAGGACTCCCAGGACTCCCAGGGCTCCCAGGACTCCCAGGGCTCCCAGGGCTCCCAGGGCTTCTGGGATTGTGGATATGGGGTTCATAAGCTAACATCAAAATACCTACAGGAAGAACGCGGCATGGCACTATTCAGCCAGTACTCGATCGCCGCAGCAGAAGAAGCATTACAGGATGCCGGATGGGCTCCAAAAACTGAAGAAGAGCTAGAGAGAACCGTACTCCACCCACCACAATCCCCTTGTAACCACTGTTGTTAGAGCTAATTTTCAAAGGGTGTTTGTTTGGGCTCTGGTATTGGATCGCTGGAAGATGCGTATAGCTCCGCTATTGCTTATGAAGCGGGTGTATGTTGTTACTTCATTTTGGTGGGGGGATGTAAGTGTTGGGGAGGTGGCAGGTGGCTGATGTATTGCGGCAATAGGGATTGAAGAAGGTTTCTCCGAGGTTTGTTCCGAGGCTTTTGATAAACCTTGCCGCCGGTCATATTACTATGAAATATGGATTTAAGGTATGTTATGACAGCTATACGAAGCCTTTTGCTCTCTCTGTCTACTTCATTCTTTCAACCCCCCCCCCCCCCCCACTTATCCTCTCTTCACTGCTAACTTCACCAGGGTCCCAACCACTCCGTCTCCACCGCCTGCACCACCGGAGCCCACAGCATCGGCGACGCATCCCGCTTCATCCAATTCGGCGACGCAGACATCATGGTAGCCGGTGGCTCCGAATCCTGTATCCACCCGCTCGCCGTCGCAGGATTCGCACGAGCCCGTTCTCTGGCAACCGACTGGAACGACAACCCCACCGCGTCATCCCGACCATTTGACCGAGCCCGTGCCGGTTTCGTTATGGGAGAAGGAGCCGGTGTTTTAGTTCTCGAGGAATATGAACATGCCAAAAACAGAGGGGCGAGGATTTATGCAGAGTTGTTGGGATATGGATTAAGTGCTGATGCACATCATATCACTGCACCACCGAAAGATGGCGCGGGTGCTTATTTGGCTATGAAGAGAGCGTTGATGCATGCGAAGAAGAGGCCGGCGGATGTGGATTATGTTAATGCTCATGCTACTAGTACCCTGCTCGGGGATGTGGCGGAGAATGCGGCGATTTGTAGATTGTTGGGTGAGGATAGAAAGTTGCAGGAGATTAATATTAGTTCAACCAAAGGAGCGGTGGGTCATTTGTTGGGCGCTGCTGGGGCGGTGGAGGCGCTGTTTACCGTGTTGGCGGTACATGAGGTGAGTTTGGTTATTGTGCTCTGATTTTTGATGGCGTGGGAAGCTAATGTGTATGGACAGAATGTTCTGCCACCGACTTTGAACCTTGATAATCCGGATGAGGGACTCGAGTGTAATTATGTTCCCAAGGTTCCGCAGCAGAAAGAGGTCGATGTTGCGATGTCGAATAGTTTTGGGTTTGGAGGTACGAATGCTAGTTTGTGTTTTGGAAAGCTGGCATAGGCGGATCCGAAAAGAATAATACCATTGTTCACAGCAGCATTGGAGAGCTTGGAATTTTGGTGAAGTACTGAAGTACAAGTACATGGCGGAAAAGTGTTTTGTTTAGTTTTTGCGGAAATATCACCTGTATATATACATTTTGGCTTTGCTTTGCATAAAATCTCTTGTCTTGTCTCACTGCCACATGTTGCGGGTAAATAGTTACAAAGATGACATCTCACCTCGTGTCGTTGCATTGTCAGAGTCTTTAATTCGCCTTGTGTCTCCACGTCTTCTCGCCTCTTTGCCCGGCTGTCGAATCCAAATCAGCCGCCATAAATCACAACCGGCGGCGTCCTTGTCGGCTACATTTACAGTTTCATCTCATCACGATTTGCTCCGCTCCATCCATCCCATCCGGCAACCCAACAAGCGCAACAAGCTAGCATCTTCCCAGTACCTTGCATCAGCTGCATACGGGTGCTATATGACGTTTGTCACCGAAACAGTTTTAGTGTGCGCATCAGAGCTCTAAAAGGCTACCCAGTTACCAGTTACCAGCTAAGATTACCAGGTAAGTTCGGTTAGTTCAGCGCGGTTTCCTGTGTGTACAGACCTGGCGAAGATACGCGCAAACCCAAGCAGCGACACCAGAGTCCAGACACCATCTCCATCGCCGAACAAAACCTCAACTTCCACAACTTCACGAAGCGAAGCGAAGAGAAGCCGAAACCCTCAATCCCGAAACCAACCACAAACCACAAATTACTTCTTTCTTCAACGAACAAGCATCATATCTGGGCAAGCTGTAGCTATGGCCGCCAACAATCAGGAAACTCAACCGCTTTTACCAACCACAACAACTCCCTCGGGAGTCCCCTCAACTTCACAGCGACAGGCATTGGGATCCGGAGGTCTCCATGATTCCGCAGCTCCTGCTCCTCGATTAGCACTTCGGAACCGCACCTTGGGTGCCAGAGGAACTCCGCCGCCTGTTCAGCAAGCCAAGATTGGTCCTCAAAGAACTTCAAAGGTCTCGCAGAAGTTGAAGATTCTTCCTTCTCCAGAAGATCAAGACGAAGAGTCTGGAAGAGATGTTTACTCACAAGGTTCGTTATTAGCACAGTTTCAATCTTGAAGATTTATTCCGCCCCATCATTCTCAATGATATGCTCCTCCGCGATCCGGTTTATATCTGCCTCTGCCGCCTTTTCGGAATTCTTGAATTGATTTCCTTTGCTCGAGTCTTCAAAATGAATCTTAGCTAACCTCGACTCTAGTAACTCGGATCAAAGACACCACAGCCCGTCGTGATGCCGAACGTCTAGGAAAAGCCGAAAGAACGCGTCTTCCAAGAGTTACCGCATACGCCACCGCAAATTCCTATAATCTTGACGGCTTGATGAAATTCCTAAAAGGTCGTACAGCTACGAGAGGTACGAAACCAAGGAAGTTTGACGAGTGCATCTTTTCGCCTTTCAGTTATAGCCACAAACAAGGTACCGAGGATTTATTGGGCGATTTACATGGGGATGTAAACAAGAACAAGACACCCGGGAATGGAAGCACTGCACCAACTTCCGCTGCGCTACCCGCTGCTTTGAATGATGAGGAGGCTCAGCATATTCAAGATGCCGAAGACCAGGATCTTGATGATAATGCAGATGGGGATGATACTAGGTCTTTAATGAATTTCGTGGATCAACAACATCGGGCAATCAACAATGGAGATGTATTTTTGTTTCAATACGGAGTGGTGGTAATATGGGGTATGTCATTAGAAGACGAGGCAAAGTTTCTCAGAGATATTGCAAAGTTTGAAAATGAAAAATTGGCGGATGATGATGTTCAGGTTGAAAACTTTAACTTTTATGTAACAAGCAGCTATCAACCTAGGATTTACAATGATTTTATCACACTTAGGGATAATAGGAATTATATGATTAAATTGAGTATTAGTCATGCAATTGCGCAGAGTGTAAAGGTGAGTTTTGGAGGAGCATGGAGCGAACCAGGGCAATATGGGGATACAAAAAGCTAATCATAATACTAGATTTCTCTTTTCGAAGACTTGATGAATACCGCTATCGACGAGACAAAGATGATTCCCGACGACATTGCACAAACTGGAAAAGTCGGTATCAGCAGAAAAGAAGTCATGAAGCACATAGGAGAGCTTTTCATCCTCCGAATAAATATCAACCTTCAAGGAAGTGTACTGGATAGTCCGGAGTTAATGTGGAGTGTATGTGTTTTTTTTTTCCTTCTTCTTAATCCTTCCTTCATTACCCGTTTATTATCCTCCGTTCATCAATCCGGCCTGGAAAACCCCATGCTAAAATAATCCCCCAGGAACCTCAACTAGAACCCGTCTATCAGGCCGCACGCAGCTACCTAGAAATCAACCAACGCTTAGAACTCCTCAACCAGCGTCTCGAAGTAATCAAAGACCTCGTAAGTTTCCCATTCCATATATCCATCCCCACCACCACTGACACCCCCATAGTTACAAATGCTTAAGGAGCAAATGACACACACACAAGGCGAACATCTCGAATGGATAGTGATTATCCTTATCGCAGCAGAAATCGTAGTCGCAGTAGTAAACGTATGTGTAGATCTTATGGCTTCTTCTTAGACAGAAGGGGTTTATTATATTTCTTTGCTTCTCTCGGTTATTGTGGGAATTGCTTGGGGCGGCTTGTATCGTCTGGGTTTGAGACGGACTGATACGGGCTGGGAGGGTTGGAGAGAGTGGTTGATTAGGTTGAGATTGAGGAGGAGGGAACAGAGGGACGGGAACGGGGACGGGGAGGAGGAGGAGGAGGAGGTGTTGGATGGTACGACGTCTGGGAGGGTTAGTAGAGTACTAGGGGGAAGAGTCGAGGATGTGTAATGATAAGCGCCTTATGATAACTCCATGAGAACGATGTAGAAAGGAATGAGTACTTGGCTATGTAATTGGCTGTTTTTAGGAGGAAGAGTGGAATCTTTTCTGGTTTTCTTGATTTCTTGATTGTTTTTTTTTCTTCCTTGTTCTTTTATTGGTTCTTTGATGTTGTTATGTTATGTAGTGCTGTAACGTTGGGGCGTTGATGCTTTCTCTCTGTTTTTTTCTTTCTTTATGTTTGTTTGTTTCTCTTCTTGTCCTTTTGCTTGTGTTGTTTTTCGTTTGCCTTTTTCCCCCTTGTTTTTGGTTCTTTTTTTTTTTTTTAATTCTTCTGTTTTATTCTGTTTATACTATTTCTTCTCTCTTTCTTCTTTCTTGTTTTTCTTTCCGAAATTATGACCTTGAATGTTTTTGCTTCATGGCGAGAAATGGCGAGAAATAGGAGGAAGGATGGATTTGTATTTCGGGGTTCCGGTATGGTATGGTATTTCTTTTTTTATTTAGCATTTTTTTTTTTTTTGAATTTTGTTATGTGATTGTGCTTGCTGTGCTTTGTGCTTTGTGCTTGAAAACTCGGTGCTTGAAAACTTGGTGCTTGAAAACTCGGTGCTTGAAAACTCGAGACCCTGAAAATGCGTACACTGTGATTATGGGGGTTTAAGGGTTGGGCTTGTGGAGTTGAAGTTCACAGGTTCACAGGTACAGTATACCACTTTTGGTGGAAGGTGGCTTGTAGAGGATGAATGGCAGTATAATATGGCAGTTGATAGTTGATATCACCTTATGACGCAGCTGCTAAATAAAAAGTGATAATATTGGGCATCTTAAAACTTAACAATGTAGTATTGGTATTCATGACATAATCTACTCCCCTTCCATCTCATACACTTCTAGAGTCTAAGTCCTCCCCCACCTCCCTCCCAGCGCCCCCCCCCCCCCCCCCCCCCCCTCCCCCACCACCACCACCCCAATCCAAACCCGCAACTCGCACTCTACAACCTCGCCTTAGCACCCACCACCAAACCCTGCAATCCCGCAATCCTCTCCTCAGCCTCTTTCTCAATCCTCCTCAAAAGGTCCTCACAAGAAGGAATATCCTTAATCAAGCCCATGACCATTCCACTAGTCCAAACCCCATAATCCTTATCACCATTAATAAAGACCTCTCTCCCGCGTTTTCCAGAGACCAAATGTGCCACCTCTTCAAACTTTCCGGTGACGGAACTGGTTTCGATTTGTTTTGCTTCTACGGCGACTTTGTTTTTGAATAGTCGACTGGTATTCTTCCAGCGACGGAGAACTAGCTCGGTGTCGTCTTCGGACGCGGAAACTATGGCTTGCTTGATGTTCATGTGGATTGGTGCCTCGAGCGTGCACATGAACCGTGTGCCCATGTTGATACCGCAGGCACCGAGGGATAATGCTCCTGCGAGACCATACCCATCGGCGAAACCACCGGAGGCGATGAACGGGACCTGGTGTATGTTAGCTCCACTCAGTCCTGGTGCAGTGTAGCCATTCCGTCTTTATATCAAGCCGTGTAGCTAGGTATCAGCAACAGGACATAGCCCATACCTTTAATTCCTGCGCCGCTCTCCTCAACAGAATAAAATTAGGAATATCATGTTCTCCCACATGACCCGCACACTCAAACCCATCCACCGATAAGAAATCCACGCCTAATCTCTGCGCGCTCAACGCATGTCGAATCGTAGTACACTTATGCAATACAATCGTATCCGCGGCTTTCAGCTTCTTGATTATTGGCCCCGGATTGTTGCCTGCGGTTTCAACTATCTTGATTCCTTCTTCTACTATCACTTGTGCGTAGGCGTCGTAGTCCGGGGGTACCAAGGAGGGCAATAGGGTCAGGTTTACGCCGAAGGGTTTGTTGGTCATGGTACGGCAGCGCCGGATCTCGGAACGGAGAGCTTCGGGGGTTGGCTGGGTTAATGCTGTAAGGATACCGAGACCGCCGGCGTTGCTGACTGCGGAGGCGAGCTCGGCGTAGCCTACCCACTGTGGGGAGATGAGGTTAGCTGTGGGGAACTTGGGTTTCTGTCATGAGGGGCGGTGTGGATTGTGGATTGTGGGGTGAAGTTGATAGTTGGTAGTTAGCTGAAGCTCGCGACGCGGATAATCACGAGCTTCATCTTCTGGTTAAGCATAACGACAACGGGGGGATATAAACATACCTGCATACCACCCTGTACAACAGGGACGGCAATACCCAAGGCTTCAGTTAAAGCTGTTCTCAGCGGCATGATTTTGAGAGTCGGTAGATGGGTAAGTTATTCTCCAAAAAACCGGAGAGATGTGAAGTAGAGAACCCGCGACATGGTGACATTATATATCTTATCCACTACAGTCTGCATGCACCTGATAGCTACGACTGTGGAGTACCGTAACTACCCCGGTATGTACTACTACTAACTAAACGGTAGCTTATGGAACCAAAGATCGGACCTGGACCTCGGCTTGTCGGTGTCATGTGCGCGGTGATGGGGCTAACCGGTGGTGAATGAAGCGAAGTCTGGGAAGTCTGGGAAGCCTGGGAAGTCTGGTGTAGGGAACGTAACCTGTAGGCAACGTAGGAGAAACCGAAAACACCAATGAGATGTATGTACATAGCGATGACAGCGAATCCAGAAAATTACTGGAGATCAGAACAGAGAAAAGCAGCCACCGATCAAGCCACCCTGCAACTAAAAATCCAAAAGTCACTTTGTATATATATACATAACCGAACTACAATCGAATAACAAGAAGATACATATGTAAGAGCATGGCAAGTATTATATAAGCCATTTCTGATATGTATAAAGCATATGTACATAAATGAAGCTCGGTTCCAGCCCTGCAAGGGCTGATACGGCGTTTCGGAGACATCTCGGTCCTCTTGGTTCTCTTGATTTCCTTTGTAGATTGCCCCCTCGGAGACCTTTTTTATAGGAAGGGATATGTATGTATGTATGTATAAAAAATCGGAGATTATGCATACTCGAAATCCCGTGTTGATATCAAGTACAAGTACGAATGTATACATGTATATATACCCAGCTGAAGCTCGGTTGCTGTCCTGCAAGGGCAGATGGTGAATATGCATGGCGTTTCGGGGATACGAATGGATCTTTATTCTTCGGCGATTTTTCTGGTGGAATCCCGACTCCTGAGTAACAAGGGCCTCATGTGAATACATATTGCCGAATGTGGATTACAGTAGTAGTAGGTGCCCGGGTGGCGCACTGGTATCTTCTAATGTGATCAGATCGGATTATGTTATTTATATTTGTGCATTGCACATTGCGCGTTGCGCGTTGCGCGTGATTGTCGGATTTATAGTGAAATCATGTGGTATCATACCACCTATGGTGCCGGTATCTTACTACTGTCATGGGTATTCAACGAGGTTCGAACAGACCATAGGCTGCATACACCACACACCTAGAATATGTGAGATGAGTATATTATGAGTCCATATCCTCCACATGCTCCATATAGCTGATATAGCATTGTAGCAACTTGATACACAGCAAGTCATTACAGACTTTGGATTTTACACCCTTTGTGCTCTGCATAATTCGCATAATTTGCATAATTTGCTTCTCCACCTTCAGTCCTCAAATATTCAGTCTTCAGTCTTCAACTTCCAGCCTTCCCAGCTCTTTCCAAACTCCTTCCAGGATCCCCAGGGTCCTCAGATCTGACCCTGATCCCATGGCCTGACCTGCCTGCCTGCCTGAAAAAGTATAGACCAGCCCGATGGGCTAGTTTAGTAACATCAGAAAGTAATGGTATGGAGGGTTGTTTCCTTGTCCCTGGTTCCTGGTTCCAGGTTCCTGGGTCTTGGGCCCTGGGTCATGAATTTCTGGTTCATGGTATCTAGATTTTTGGACCATAGATTTCTGGACCATGTGTTTATGAGCTTGGGAGAGGTTATTGGGGGATAGAGGTATGGAGTTATAGAGTTATGGAGGGATCATGGATGAAGTTTATATATACATGGGGATAGGATTATTATGGAATAAGTACGGACTGTAATATGAGCTTCTTATAATTATAATATCTATGGTTCTGTTAGATCATAATGAGTATTGATAGGAAACTACGATGGTGGCTCAAGAACAATATGTAAAAGTAAACTGCACATTATTTCCAGGAAGCAAAAATAACAAGAACCCCCCCCCCCCTCCCTCCCCGACGAAAGAAGAGTATAAATTGCAATGGAGAACCAATACTGCACTGTTTTGATAGCAATATTGTTGTGATGTAATTCAAGTCATAAAATGCATATCAAACAAATTTATTTCGGTATGAAAAACAGAAACAAAAAGAGTATCAGCAGCAGAACCGGGAACCGGAATCAGAATTTTTTCTGCATGGTCCTTTTAGGCCTCGGTCAGCGTATGATTCAATAAATAACCAGAACCAGAAAAGGGAGAGAGAGATAGAACTAAACCCCACAAACCGTAAAAACATTACAGCACTGCTGTAGCATCCCATTCCCATTGCGATCCCCATCCCCATTGCCATTCCCATCGATCAAACAGTTACCATTTCCAACAGCACCCAATGATCAATCTCTAGCCTTTCCACTACATCCTCACCTCCATCCCCAAACACCAGTATCCCAGTATTCCTCCTCATCCAAGAACCCCACCAAATAAAAAGTCCACAAAGCTATCTATACTATAGTCGGTTTATTGAGTTCCGTCATGTTTCTTCTCTACCATCGATAACAAATCAGTTCCAGAAACAAAGATACATCAAAGTAAGCAGTAAATAACTAACTAACAACCAACAACCAATACTTAATAAGAGGTCTAGCCTGTCTATATCCAGTCAGGATCTAGTATCCAGTATCCACAGCACCGACTTACAGAAGAAGTAAAGGTAAAAGGTAAGGTATAACCCTATTCTACACCTTTGCATTAATATTGTAAGCACCCCCCACCCACCATCCCCCACCCCCACCCCACACGCCCTCGGCCGCTCAAAGCTCAACACGCCAGATAAATACATATACCCATGATCCATCCACATATCAACACCGATGCATTGAAAACATCCACATAGCTTACATACTGCCGGATATAACCTGACATACACACTCACATTCCGGGGACTGGTACGTCTCTGGTACTCTGCGGGTTTTGGTATGTAATATTTGATAGGTAGTTACTTTGTAACTTGTAGGCTGGGGTTGAACTGTTGGAAGGGCTTTGTTTATTATTTCCTCGGCTTCTTCGGCAGGTGCTGGGATAAGTGCTGGGATAAGTGCTGAGATAAGTGGAAATAGAAATGAAAATGAAAATGAAAGGTGGGTATGGATATAAGACTCGGGGATCTGTATGATAATTTGGGGATAGCTAGTGATTTATGGGGAGTTGAGTATTATGGTTGCTGGAGACAGAACTTGTGGTTGCAGTGGCTGGAGATTTATTGGGGTGTTTTTGTAGTGATATGGTGATATGGTGATATGGGCTGGGGTATGCTTTTGCTTGCTATTGATTGGTTGTTATTGGTTTGATTGTTATTTGATATTTAGTATTTATTGATTGTTAATTGTTGCTCGAGGAGCGGGAGTATCGCTTGTATATGTCCATACTAGTCATAATAGTCATAATAGTCATACAGAACATATCTAGAGCCTACATAACCGCAACATAACCTTCTATACCTGGTCCGTCTTGAATTTATATATATATACATATAAAATCCCCAAGTACGTGCTCGTAACTCGGGATACATAACATATCAACATTTCATCTCCTCTATCTCCTCTATTTCCTCTATTTCCTCCCCCATGAACCCAACCAAAACATACATATTACCGTAACATTCATTTTGCTGCTGTCAGTTAGGTACCAGAAAAGTTCCTACAGTCGGATGCAATAATCGTGTGCAGATACAATTATGATTGTCTTTATGATTGTCTGTATGTAGGGGAATCTTATTATCGGAGAATTCGTATCGGAGAATTCGTACATATATATGTCTTATAGCACGCCTTTGACAGACTTTGCCCGACCTTGCCCGACCTCCAGCAGACTCACAGCGAGGTACACAAGACTATAAAGCTCATGAAGTTACACAAAGTTACACAAAGTTACACAACCCCCCCCCCCCCCCCACCCCCCAAACCAAGTCAGGAGCACCAATCATCGCAATGTACATGCACGGTGCTGACAGCATGCATGCATGCATAAGCCGAGCCGCACCGCCGGGAGATTAGAATTGTTCCTGACTTTCTCTGGGGCTTTAAGTGTAGCCGTAGAAGGTAGTTATAGACGTAGATATAGATGTAGATAGACGTAGATATAAAGCCGCTATTTTTTTGTTATGATTCATAGATACTGGCTCGACTTTTAAGGCTTGTATGTTTGCTAGGTGGAATTTTCGGGATTTTTGGAGGAAAAGTCGGGGGAGTTTATGGGATATGTTTGGATATGTTTGGATATCGTTGGATATATTTTCTATTGTGTGCACGTTGAATAATGCTCGTCATGTCTTGCCGCCGTGATCGGCCGCCTGACTCAGTGCGACTGTATTTTCATGCGGTGCCATGAGGTGCCATGCGGTGCCCTGCGGTTTCATGATCATTTGTTTCCGTAAATGAACTTATTGATATGACACCAATCTTATCTCCAAGAAAATCAGTAGATCTACAAAAAAAAAACAATCTGCTGTTGTGGTCACCTTATCATTTCTATCACAACCGAGTGATCTTAGCGGATGATGTACAGTGTGTACTCTCGGTTAATAAGTATAATCATCGGATGACAAAACAAAGCAGTTCATATTATATCTCCCCGCAATTAAAAGTCTCTAGGGTATGTACACCCACCTACCTATGTACTTTACATCACCTAATATACCACCTTTGTGTCGTCATAACCGGATCATCCGCGCATCTGTTTCGAGGGGTTGCCATAATCTGAAGGCAGCAGCAGCCGACGTCGAAATCAGCCTGATTTAAATGATTATCTTCTTTTTTTTTGTTACATGTCGTTGTTACGTACAAACTTCCGGTGGACTTGTGACATTATTATCCTGTCAACTGTTCAGGAGACGTTTGAAGATGCGTTTCAGCCGGACGTTTACCTGAAGTTGAAGGTCATGCCGAGCTCCGCGGATTTACTGGCCAGTGAAGGAGGGTAGAGAACATAGAGTAAGATCGGACCGAGATTGGAGCTAGATTGAGCAAGGCAAACCAAACCCGTCTTCCGAAAAAAAATATATATATAGAAGTGAAGAATATAAACCAGCGAATAAACCCCACGGAAGGCAAAAAGATACTAGAGAGAGTAAGGCTACCTGCCTACCCCTCACAAGGCTCCGGCTGCCTGGAAAGGGCCCTGGAAGAGTCTCAACTAGACGAAGCATAGGCCAGTCCATGGCCAGGGCGAACTCTAAACTGACGTCAACCAGTTCAGTGGAGAGACAACTTTTCGGCGTCATGCCAGAAACAGAATGTTTTGTTGAATCATAGCCTAACCGGTCCATCGATAGGTGGTGCTTGATGTGACGCCCGATATCTCATTTCTGTGTCGCTTGTAGGCTGGTTTTTAGGAACCAGGCAACGACGGATTGCTTGCTTTGTGACAACAATGTCGACCGAACCCACCACGACTTGCCACCAATCTAATGAATCCACAGTCCAGCCAATAAATCTATCGTCATGGTGTTGATGTGTTGGAGAACGCAGTGTCGGATGGATGGGGATAAAAATTCATCCACGGATGTATGTATGTATGCTGAAAGGGTTTCGATTCGAACTGCAAATCATCCTCAAGCCTTCGCTTATGGCAGCACATAGGTTCACCCGAACTGTAAGACATAGAAAACTCTCTGTGCCTTGCGTTGCGTTAAACGGAATAACTTCAGGTACGAATACTACCTATCATAGAATTTTTTGACACAAGTCCAATTTCCGTGTCGCCGGGGATTCGTGGATTCTTGCACGATGGCATCTATGGGCAATCGTGCACCTTTTTTTTTTTGCGAAAGCAAGGAAGTGAGTTTTATAGACCAGTGGGATTTGAGACGGTTCGGCGCGATATGCAGGAGGAGTGCTTGTAAATGTATACAAGTCATAAATAGCAACCCAAAACACTGACAGCTGGATGAATTATGATGTTTCTGATTTGCGGGGATTTTAAATCGAGTTTGTTCAATACATATACATACATGCATAGACGTCTGATCGCTGTTGTCAACGACAGCTGTATTAATTGTTATGTTTCTTATTTGCGGGGTTTTTGAATCGGATTTGTTCAATAGATAGATGTCTAATCACTTTCTATTAACAGCTGGATTAATTATAATGTTTCTGATTCAGTTTGTTCACAAAATGCATGAATTCTTATGGGACGTCAATCGCTTCTACATACATATCGTCATTAAAATGATAGCTTTGATTGGTATTTGATTTGTTGAGCTGAGCTCCCTCCCAAGTGGCCGTTCCAGGTTTTGTCGTTCGACCCATCTCCACGCCCTATCCCCCATCCCCATCCACAACAATAAATCACTACATCCGCCACTGAAATCCCCCTCCGTCGTGCTTGCCCTCTGTCATGTCTCCTTGGCTGCCCTGTCGTAAAAATAAAAATAAAAAATCCCTAAAAAATCCCTAAAATTTTTCTGGTGTTGTGCCAGCTTACCTGGCAGGCTCTCCTTGTAAATTCGTGCATCTGCTGGTAATCCACGCGAAAAAAGGGCACTTGACTCTCTCCTTTGATCAACTACCATCTGCTCTAGAGAGAAAGAGAAGAGCACCTGCTCCTTCAACTCCATTTCTATCCCCGATCCCAAAGACATCCACATCCACCAGACATCCCAACCCTCGTGCTCCCCCCCCCTCGACTACCCCACGCCCCTCTTTCTTCACTCGCTTCGACCTACAAAGACAGCTCGATCCCTCTCACCACCCAACGACCCCCTTCGCGGCTACCGCTTGCATTTGTCGCCGCTGTTTACGCCCTCAGAACCATAGCATCCCCTTGCGGAAGCAGGCAACTCTCTACCCCGATACCTAGGCAAAACACCCGCACACTACATACGCAAATCACGTCCGTCGCCGGATTTGCAGTCGAAAATCCGAACGCTCCGGCTACCTAGCAACCCTGCGCACTGTCTGCAGCAAGACCTACGACCCGAACAACTTCTAATATCCGCTTTCTAGTGGGTTACCCATATCAGGATTGCCTAAACAATTGCTGTTTACACGAGTTTCCCAGCGGCTTTTGCATCTCCGGTTCGAACGCGCTTGTCATAATACGACTGTCTTTGGTTTCGCCCGACCAGACCTCCAAACTACGATATCATGGAAGAGGGGGCTTACAGAATACCTTCATACTCAACATCACGAAACGGCGAAGGCGATAGAATGCACGCGCCACGACCTAGCCCGCTGTCCAATGTTTCTCGTGCGCAGGAACCGTTAACAACCTCCCATCCTCGACCTCTCCCGACTCCTACCAGACCAATGGTGTCTCCCTTACAGAACTTGTTACCGTCGGCTCCAGCGAGCCCTCCTACTCCAGCACCATCGCCTACCCCTCAGCTCCATCGTCTCCCAACATGGTCGACTGCAAACGAAAACGAAGATACCTTTCTAAGAGATGCACGGCCGCATTTCAGTAAGCTTGATTCACAGGAGAGACAACGATTTTTGGCCGAGATCCTGAACATGTGCGACTCGCAGCTCCTAAGCTTCGTGTTGAACTACGTATCCCCTCGTTTGAAGAAGGACCCCTTCAAATCCTTACCTAATGAATTATGCCTCCGAGTATGATCCCTTCCTTGCGTATATTGGCCGATGCTTGGTTGAGCTAACCCTTTTCCAGGTATTATCTTTTATCGATGATCCCAAAACTCTTGCCAGAGCTTCACAAGTATCTAAGCAATGGCATGCTTTATTAAGCGACGATCTTACCTGGAAAAAACTTTGCGAAAAACATAGCTACTACAGAAGATTGAGTGGAACAACGGCTACGCACGCCGCCGCAGCCACCGCCAACCACGACGCATTCCTTTACGGCAACACATCACCCCTCGAGTCCAGCTACTCTTCCAACTCGTTTACCTCGGAAATCAGCCCACAATATCGTATTGATAAGAATCGGAGACCGAAGGCGACTTCCTACAAGTCCCATTTCAAACAGCGATACATGGTTGAGACAGCTTGGAGGACTGGTGGGAAGATAATCGCAAAACACATCACACCCGACCAAGGTGTTGTTACTTCGTTACATCTTACCCCGGATTATATTGTTATCGCTCTCGACAATGCAAAGATTCACGTTTTTGATGCCGATGGACAGGTTCTAAAGACCTTAACCGGCCATGTTATGGGAGTTTGGGCGATTGTCCCATGGGGAAACACATTGGTCAGTGGAGGTTGCGACAGAGATGTCCGTGTGTGGGACATGGAAACTGGGTATGTCATACTACTTACTACCTGACGTTAACAAAATCTGACCTTTTGCTAGTGAGTGCAAAACTGTACTGCGGGGACACACTTCAACTGTCCGATGCCTAAAAATGAGCGACAAGAAAACCGCCATTTCCGGCTCTCGTGATACCACCCTGAGAATTTGGGACATTGAAAAAGGAGTCTGCAAGAATGTTCTCGTCGGACACCAGGCCAGCGTTCGTTGCCTCGAGATCCATGGAGATCTTGTGGTAAGCGGAAGTTACGATACCACTGCAAGAATTTGGAGTATCAAGGATGGAACTTGTCTCAGAACTCTCTCCGGTCATTTCTCACAAATTTATGCGATTGCTTTTGATGGAGAACATATCGCTACCGGTTCTCTTGATACTTCTGTCCGCGTTTGGAAACCCCACACCGGGTAAGCGCTCTTAGTCCTTTCTATGTTTGTTGTGTTACACGCCCTAATAACCGAACAGAGAATGTGTCGCAGTACTTCAAGGTCACACCTCCCTCGTCGGCCAGCTTCAAATGCGAGGCGACAAATTGGTTACCGGTGGATCTGATGGATCCGTGCGAGTTTGGAGTATCGGTGGTAAAGTGTGTACGCATCGTTTAGCAGCACACGATAACAGCGTTACATCCCTTCAGTTTGACGAGACACGAATTGTCAGTGGAGGTAGCGATGGTCGTGTTAAAGTATGGGATGTAAAGACCGGAGCTTTGATCCGGGAGCTTTCTCAACCGGCAGAAGCAGTTTGGCGTGTGGCATTTGAGGATGAGAAAGCAGTTATTTTAGCGATGCGCGGTTCACGAACAATCATGGAGGTATGTTGATTTCTGCCCTCCATCCTATCCTCCCTTGCATCATGAAGCCCCTAGAATCATGTGCTGACAGATCCTGAAATACAGGTGTTTTCTTTCTCTCCCCCACCAGAGGCTTTGAATGAAGGACAGTACTATTCCACCGGTTATTCACCCTCCGAACGGGTCTATGATTCAGGACATGACACCGTTATGGACGAAGACGCTGCATTTTTGGATATGGAAGCATAACAAACAAACAAACAAACAACCCGGCTTTTGTATTTTGTGGATTCCGTGTTTTCGGTTGTTTTTTTTTATTAGTCGATTGGCTTTATTGCTTTTTGTTATATTGTGCAAAGAATTGGTGTTTAAGATGGGCATCTTGGCGTATGTAGGGTTTTTTTGTCTGGGAATTTTTTTTTTTGCCTTTTTTTTTCATCGTTTGTTTTTTTTTGTTTTTTTTGTTTTTTTTTGTCTGTTTTTTTTTTTTTCTTGTTTCTTATTTTGATACCCCAGGAGCAGAAGGAAATGTAGTTGGAGTTGGAGTTTGAGTTGGAGTTGAAGGAAGAAGAAGAAAGAAGAAAGAAGAGGAAGTACAATACCCGATATTCACCTTTTTTTTTGTGGGAGTCGAAAGTGGAATGGAATGGAATGCAGACAAGACAGATGGGGGTGTGGTATATTATAAGTAAGACGGATTGGATAGGATGAATATTTGTGGGTGTGGATGATACCGATTTGATATGTGAATGTGCAGATGGATGTGGAGGGTTATTTATGCATCTTTGGAGCAAATAGACTGGAATTTTTGATGAAGAGTTTTTTGAGTTTTGATTTGTGTGTGTTTTTTTTCTTGATTGATTGTTTTTTTGGTCTTTCTCTTTCTCTCTCGCCCTCTTTTGAAAAAACAAAATATGAACTGGAGATATAATAGGTTATCCATACACACAATTTTTGTAAAAAAATAAAATAACATGTTTCTATGAAGAAAAAATGAAAACAACACCACTACAACCACAGCCACAACCACAACAACCGTCACAGCCACCACTACCGGGTAATCAGTGCACACAAAATAAAAGAGCTGGAGTAGGAAATTAATCTGTTATTTTTGATAAAAGAACAAAAAAAAAAAACAATCGCGGTAAAGAAAAAAAAAATTACAGTAGGCTTGGAATTTTCCACCTTTCCATCGATCCATCCATCCATCATATGTGGACATTAATTTCGTAGTGCTTCACATTGCTATTACACCATTTTCAACATCAAATCTGGATCATATGATTCCTGCGTAATCGTAGCAATCTCTCTGTTTCTCTCTTTCTTTCTCTCTTACTCGATCTCCTTCACTCGATCTGCTCGCTCTTTCTGTTCGCCCACTCTGCTCGCCCTCCCTGCTCACCCTCCCTGCTCACCCTATCTGCTTGTCGACATTAGAACCGGCCTCCACCGGTACCTGGTCTCTGAACCGGTGTAGCGTAGTATTCCGTCTCCATCTCCTCACCTCCGGAAGCACCACTAGCCGCACCAACCGGCGAAGCAGCTCGATCATACTGACCAGCAGCCGTACTAGGTCTTCCGGTAGCCTTTCCAGGCTGAGCATCCCGCATTTCATTGACCTTTTGTGTGTAGCTAGCCTTATTTTTCTCGTATTCATCAAAGTAAGGTTTCTGACCCTCTTGTTTGAGATCACGCCATGCCTGTGCAAGTGCCTTATGCATATCGAATCCATCTTTACTAGATTCGCGTTCTCTTACCGCGTCACGTTCACGTTCACAGAAACTAAATATCCGCCAAATCAGTCAGCATACCAAGATTTGGAAAAAAAAAACCGAGGCGTAATAACGGAAAGCGAAGGGAATGGGGGGTTATTGAGATAAAAAGTGGGGCAATGAAAACAGGTAAAGGCATGCCAATGGAGGGGGTCTACATCATATACGCATTCGGGGGTCTTTTAGGTCCTCCTCTAGATCTATACCCATTGTATTGGCGGACTGTATCCTTCTTTCCGCTCGCCTTACTGCTGCTCGTAGGCATTGTGTAGACTCCGGGTGAATCGGTACCGAAGGATTGGTTGACGAATGGGTATTCGGTGGTTTCGCGAGGAGGGGATTCGCTGCCTTGTCGGAGTGGTGAATCGACTGGTGGGGCATCTTTACGGGGACGCTTGATACGTAGAGGTTTTTGTGATGGCTAGAGGAGGATGATTAGATCTTTGCCCCCTTCTCCTGTCTCTCCCGCTTGTTGAGGTTATCTTGGGGTATACGTACAGTAGGAGGTGGACTGGGGGATCCAACAGAAGAGTCAACGCGCGCATCTGTACGCTTCTCGAGCTGCTCAAGAAGAAAAGCACGCTCCAAACGGAAGCGCTGGATAGCACGGCGAGCTCGCTGGATTCTTGACGCGAGAAGGTCGTTGCTGTTTTCAATTTCCGTAATGCGCTTTTTGATTTCTTTGCATTTTGAGCGGTAGGACTCTTCAACGGAGGCGGGAAGGACTGGGCCAGGGCCAGAGGGCGATTTAGCTGCCGGAGATGTCAACATAGCTTGTCGATACGGTCAGGAAGAATACAAACGCTTATGTTCTTTCGGCATTGTTGCGGGAAGTTGTTGGAGGAAGTTTGGAGACGACGCGGTGGTGTTTGAAAGGACGAGAGGTACACCTAAGGACCCTAGAGCATCTATCCAAGGTGGTATGCAAGCTTGATGGGTGCTAAAATTAATGTGGCTTAGCGTGACGCGACGAAAGGGGTATCAAGCGGCGGTTGTGGATCTTGGCGGGGATTAATACGCTAGAGTCAATGGGGAGCTGTAGTTCTCAACGTCATACACAGCACAATGCGTTGTTTAACTCGACCACCGCGTCAACAAAGGTTCATTTTCTTTGCTTCAAGATCGACCGCATTGCTCCCATGACTTGTGTCTTTATTTGTGAGGGTAAATCGATATGGAAGAAGAGATCTTCAAGCTGACAAGGTTCAACCACGAATAATTTTTGACGAATTGGTCACCTATCATGGAAGCAACCGGACTCCCTTGTTGAAATTTCACAGCACATGAACAATAATAAATTCTTGCATTCAGCATACCTACTCATCAAACATGGAATTTTTTTCCATCAAAAATGCCAGGGACCAAGGAGATTTGCGGCTTTTGATACCTGTATAGCTATCGATACCTGGTCGATGCCTGCATCGGTAGTTCCTCCTTTCTTACAAAATTCCTCCGTCTGCAAGAAGGCGAAATAGAGCTATAGAATATTTACCTGCCAGATTTCTCGGAAAAAAATCTTCGTTTATAGAAGTCTTGACGTCCTCTTTGCCTGGCAAGCTTGGAATATTATGTCGCATTCTTTCCCTATGGGTTATGTCAGTTAATGTGACAGTATATTTAACCGCCTTCAATTGAAAAACTCTCATGGGTGAAATTAACCCCTGGTTTAGATGCACTGAATCTACAATTTATGCAAACGGCCATGTGTGGTAGAGGATGCACCATGCCTATGTTTCGTTTAAGATCACTGTAAACACCCAATTGAGACTGCCATGGTCTGATACATTCATATCGATACAGCCAATTTAAGCCTATTAGGTCGGGGTATCGATTTAATGTTTCAATTAGAGATTACTTGCTTTTTTTTCCCCTTCGTCTTGGATGGTAAATATATAAACCTTCAAGTGACCTAAATATCTGTTTGCCAAACTAAAACACTCAGTGTCGAGTAGGACCCTATTCAAAGTTACATATGATTCTATACTTTCTCTCAACCTCTCCATTTGCATTTCACCACCACTCTCCCCTTGACCACCAAGGAAACCTCTCTTCACCCTCACACAGAAAACTTACATAAACCCACCAACAACACCACAAAAAGAACCTCCATCACCAGTACACGCAAGAAAACGGGCCATAACATTCCGCAGCATTACATTACAAAACACCAGTTCAAAACCTCAGCATCATGACCGACTCACCACCCCCAACCCAAGGCCACCACCTCTGGCCCATCCCAAAACCCGACATCCCGACCATCACCAACAACTGTTTCGAATGCCGAACCCCGCTACAACAGACAGGTACCATCATAGAATTCTATCCCTGCAAATGCCGAGTACTTCACCGGGAGTGTATCGAGAAACATGCCGATAAATGGGGGAATATTTGTCCGCATTGTAAGGCTTCGTTTATGACGTTTATGAATATTTCTCAAGAACTATGGATTTCTGGAGTATCTGGAGAAGGAATTTTGGATAGGGTTGCAACTCCGGAGACGGAGGATGAATCTAGTGATAGCTAGATGGATGGTGATGGATTGGCGTATAATGGGTCAATGTAGGGAATGGTTGTGTATAAATCGGCGACAGTTGGATACTTTTGTATTATATCTGGCGAATAAAATATACAAGCTAAAATTGCAAAAAGGATTATTATTACTCGTCCCTGGATTATTGGGGCTGGTTGACATAACATAGAGTTATCTTGAGAAATTGAAAAAAAGTATGAGTAAGAAATTGTTTTAGTTGGTGTTACAGTCATGACGCTCAGTGTTGCGTAATCTTATTGGCAAGACTGGCTCTGGATACTGTAACCCGTACCATCAACTACTTAGCTCTAAAATAAAAAGATCCATGAACAAAAAACTTCTGTATGGTATAGCAAAATCCATTCCAGGAATCATTGAATTAATTCCTCCACAAAATCCCAATTACTGCCCCAAGAAAATAATTCTCGAATACCAATTGAACAAGTTAAAAGCATCTTTATGTATCAACAGAAGCATGAAAAAATCTCCAGCAACAACATCAATCGTCCAAGCTCCGAAGACCACGTTACAAATTCCCACAATCCGTTCGCTCTGGCTAAATAACCGCACAGATAAGTCACACCTATTGCATCAACCAACAGCGAAATACCACTCCGGCAATAAAACATGGGCAGATGTTGTCCGCAGTGGTGGAATTAATGTCCAGATTGTCCTGGGGAATGACAATCTGAGACCGACAACCCCGGTGAAGGTGAAGGGACAAAGGGGAGAGAGGCGAGGCGGGAATAGCGGGAGACAGAGGCAGAGAGGAAGGGCCGGAGGGCATGAGAGTTATGAAGCAAGAGAGCCGATGACGAGTGAAAATACCACACGCTATGAAAAGGGCATGGTGGTGGATGCTGGAGGAGGTGACCAGGATATGACAGGACAAGGGGGAGAGTGAGGTTGTCCTCTTTCTCAATTCTCTTGTTTTTTCTCTTTGTATTTCTTTTTCATACTTTGTTTGGCGGGTTATATGGGTGTAGGAGATTGGGGGGCCTCATCAGGTGGTTTAGATCACGAGGACGGGATTCGGATATTGTTTTAGTCCTGCATGGGCCTTTTAGGCCTCGGTCAGCGTATGATTCAATAAATAAATAATAAATAAGTCACACCTATTTTCCTTCACGAAAATTAGATCATCTATTACCCCAATAATCTTCCATATCTTATCTTATTTCTCACTGAAGCTGCCTCTTGCCTTAATTAAGAGTCTAACAAGTTCCATAATGACTGTTCAGTGTTCACCGAGTAGCGAAAAAAGTCCAACGTTCTTCTTCTTACACATTACCCCACAGTCCACTTCACAACCTTCCTTACTCGTGCCTATCAACACCATCCTCAAACATCAACCATCAGCCGCATCACGCTGGAAATTTCCGCTTGTATAGCGACTCGTGTATACTTCACAAAGTCCAGACAGATGCCACGGGTTTGAATACATACATACATAGGCTACGATTGAAGTAAAACTATCAATGTAATCTCATCAATCCAAGCTGTAAATTCTTAAGTCAACTTAGAGGTATAAGTTAACCTATATCTTTATTTCATGAGCGAATATCACCATACCATAACGGGAGAAATAAGCGAGTGATGGTTCATGTATATACAGTACCGATGTATACATAGTGCTGTTATGCATTATACACAACACAATACATAACAGCCGTGATATCTCCGTGAGGCTTCCTAATGTATGAATACAAATAAATAAATAAAAAAACAAACAAACAAACAAACAAACAAACAAACAGCACAACAAAGACCCGAGAGAGAATCAAAAAGACGGTATGTTTATGGTAGATAAATTAGATTTATGCTGGGTATATTTAGCTGTTATGTAATAGCTTGGATTAAGCGGTGATTTGATAGATGAGAGTGATTGATAAATATTTACTTAATAATTAATAAATTAGGTAATCACGTAATCCTCGTTTTGAGTGATATGGTGCAACATGCTTACAACATACTTATAACCCCACCCCACCTCACTTCGCCTCGTCAATCCATTCATTCCAGCCAGTGATAAAGCCCCGACTTCTTATGCATCATACACCGCAACCCAGCGCCACGAAAAAATCACGCATCACAACCTAAGCAACCTAACCAACCAAAAATTCAATAAACAATCTTCAAAGTATAATATGGTATCCATAATCTATTCTTAATATTTCTTATTCCTAATCCTAGTCCTAATCCTAATCCTATTCTTCCCATCTCTCATCTCCTCAGGTGGGGGTATTCAAGTTTCCTAAAGCTCTTTCCTATTTCTAAGTTTCCAAGTTCGAACCTTAAGTTCGATACAATAATAAACTTGTAGCAATCCGTCTTCTGATTCTGCTGCTTCATAATAATAACTTTCCTAGTACTCCTGTTTCGCTCCGGCTTCGCTTCTACACGCCCCTGAACTCCGCTCCTGAACCTGGAAGCTCTCGTACATAACTCTACTGAATCCCTATGCCCCTACGCCCCTACTCCGTTACTCCCTCGTTCTTACTATTCGACGCCCTTACTTCTCTACCCGGCTCCCCCGCTCCCCCGCTCCCCCGCTCCCCCAATCCCCCACTACTCCGCCTCCTTCGGTGCCATCCACTTAAAAGCCGTTGCACCTCCCACAACATTCGAACTCTTCGCCCTAGCAACTCCCGTCTTACCATCCGCCTGTTTCCCCACCGCATCCCCACCACTCATAGTTCTTCCATGACCTTTATTTCCAATAGTACCCGGTGTCGTGGGCACCACAGAAACCGTAGGTCCTTTCTTTGCCTCCCCACCTCCCTGTCCTCCCTGACTACTAAAGCTCTTACTAGTCCTCAGGACCTTCATCCCTCTACTAGAGGCCCTAGAATAACTTTCCCCCTGACTACCTGACAGCCCACTACCTCCCGTTTGTGCATTTCCCGTTCCTTCTTTCAATGGTGCAGCATAGGTCATACTTTGTTTTCTTCCGCCTTGTTGAGTTTGTTGTCCTGCATGTGAAGTCGTAGTGGTAGTGGTAGTAGTAGGCCCAACATCCCATCGAGAACCACCTTGTCCTTTACCCATTCCCATCCCCATCGGTAAATCCTCAAAGGGATTGGTCAAACTCCTACCTCTAGTGATAGCCTCATCAGATTTAGAGTTACTATTAGCGAAGGGATCATTATTGGTGAAATTATTGTTACCGCCTACACCGCCCCCATTGCCACCAGGGAAGCTGGTGTCTTTACGGCTATCTGCTAATGCTGTCCATGGGCGTGCTTCGGCATTAAAGATAGTTGTGGAGGTAGTTTTGGGAGGTGGGACTAGTTGCGCAGATGGAGGCCGGGAAAGGGACGGGGAGGTGAAGGAGACTGAAGGTTCCATGCTGGCTACACCACGGATTACAGAGGCTTGACCTCCATGGATTGGGCGTGGGGAGGAGATGGATTTTGTGCTTTCGCCGCTGGAGTTTGGAGCAGGGGAGGAGGATTTAGGTCGGGGAAGATCATCGGTTTTGTTGATACCATTGGTGTTTCCAGATCCGTTTGTGGAGGCGTCCGCGGTGTGGCGGGGAATGTAATCGCCCGAGTGAGCGGTGAAGATATCGGAGAAGATTTCCTCAGATTCGGGACGTACAAAAGGGACTTGCACTTTTCTTCCGTCGTCACAGGTTAAGAAAACCCTTGACTGTGAGAAGAGGACATCAACCATGTGGGCTGAGATCACATCGCTGCCTAGAAATACCCGGATCTCGGACTGCTGAGATTTGGGCTGACAAATGGGAAGAACGATAAAATCTACTGTGATACGAGGAATCTTGGTAGGCGCAGTAATCCGGGAGTTGTGTTGGACTATTGCGTCTGGTAAGAAGACTGGAAGGGTGATACGAGACTCGGATCCGTCGGAGGATCGACAGATACGGTGCTCCATATGCTGCTGAACGACGAGTGACATTTCAATGGAGGATCTTGCGGAGCCGGTACAGACGATTGCATAGAGAAGGGGATCATAGGAGGGAGCTGTATCAAGCCAGCAGCGTAGCATAGCTGGAGCTGGGCTGGTTTTTGATACAGCAGGGTGAAGGATGGTGTCCATCATATTCCCGCTTGAAGTAGGAGGCGGGAATATGTTGTCGCCTTCGTAAGACGAACTCAACTCTCCAACGAAAGATCGAATACTTTGACGCCCATCGGAACGGATGTCAGATTTGTGGGAGGAACTACGGTCGGTCATGGCATACCCGCCGTGAAGACTGGTGTTGGTCGACCGTTGGCCAAAGTAGTCGGAGGTTCCCGGGGAATCATGAATCCAGTGATTGGTGGTTGCACTGTCGTCAAAGCGGACGCTATTTGCCCTTGAGGCACCCCTTCGAGGGACATCCACTACATCGTCGAGCTGCAGACCGGACAGCACAAGATTCTGATGCTGTTGCTGGTGGTCATAGTCGTTGAGATTGGTATCATGGTTGGAGGGTTCTGTAGCTATTAGATTAGTGTCCTTAATTCCAGGGTGGAATGCACGCATACGCTGAGAATAAGTCGACAAAGGAGCAGGGAAAGGCGAAGGGGAGCTCCATAAGGATCTTATCCTATGGTCCCTTGGGTTATCATATTGTTTCTCCAGCTTATTCAGACGTTCTGAATGCTGGGACAAACGCTCGTTATGCTCGAATTGCGCCACTTTTAACAGACGAATCTCCTCTTGTAACCCCCAGGAGTCGTAAGGCCCAGTTGGATATTGCTCCATCCAGGGCTGTGAACCATGAAACCTCCTCCCGCACTCCTCAGAGGAACGTTGAGTCCTCCACCGAGTACCGTTTAAGCCCTCCACTGCCACCAAATAAGGAGCTTAAAACGACGACGAAGGTTGTAGATAAGTTTGTGGTTTCGTGTAGCCGGAAACGAGCTGGGTACGCTACTACAGTAGGAGAAGGTGAGTAGCTTGCAACGATGCTGTGTCGAGCTATCTAGAGGTGTGCGGCAACGAGGGGCGTGTAGATGTCTGCAACCTGGAGGTAGAGCAAGTCCGCTGGTGCAACCGTATGCTTAAATGAATGACGCGCTTGATAACCAATTAATCAATAAGGAGAGCGATAAGGATATGTTTCGGGTTTGCTATCGGGAGGTTTGTCGTTCGTCAGGAGTAGTAGTAGTTGTTCGTTGGTGTTCTTTGCGTCTTCTTTACACTTTCGATGGAGCTGTCGTCGGGGGGGGGGGGGGGGGGGGGGGGATCTTCGGACGTTTAGGAGTTTTACTTTGTCCGGTGTGTTCAGGGCACTAGGCTGGTGCAGTAGCTGACTTTCAGACGTCGGAATCTGTGCGGAGACGGTGGATGAATTTAGTTGATTGATTGAGGGATAGGGATTTCTTGACTTTTGAAGAGGGAGTGTGGTTCGCGGCGATCTAGAGCTTCAGCAACAGCCGCAACGGAAGGGCACCTCTTCATGCCGTAAGGGCAACGATGCAACCGGTGCATAAAGTCTGACTAGGGGAGAGCACAGCATAGACACAGCAAGCTCGGGGTAAAGCTGGAGATATCACGGTCTCGGACTCTGCGTAACAGCGCGATTAACGGGACTTTCAAGTTAATGAGGAAAATCTCGGGAAGTCTTTTTGGCAGCTTCGGCGTCTGTTTTGGTTGAGATGACGGTTATTTTTTTTATTAATTGAATTATTATTGTTGTATATATGGTGCCATATACACATTCCTGGCATTCTTACACGGCAAGACCCTTTGCCTCACTTGCCAAGACACTAAAGACACTCTAAAGACTCTTGGCCGTCTCAATACCGGCGAGAGAGCTACACAAAACCCGTGTTTGTTTCCACCACTCAAGACGGATACGTGATGCAAAAGATACAAGTCGGTACATTATTCAACCGGCTCCGGTGGTCATGTGTCATATAATTCGACAAGTTTGAACGAATCGTTCAAGGCCCGCAAAGTCTGTGAAGCTTGCAAAGCTTGCAAAGCTCGCAAAGCTTACGAAGCCTGCAAAGTTTGAAAGTTTGTGTATATGCAATCGAATCCCAGAAATAAACAACTCCCAGAACAGTTAAAAGATCCAGAATATCATACATCCAAATACAACCATCTCCGGAACATCCAATTACCAAGTATCAACGTATCAAACTATATCAACCATATCAAGCATTTATTTAGTTAACCATCAGCATTTAATACCAATCTGTACAAACTAAACAATCAACGGAAAGTAATTCTGCTTATGCATCAAACAATAATTGTTTTTAGACTCTTTTATTTTTCAAACAAACGGTATTAGTATTATATATGTACTCCACTTAGATTCCCAGATTTCCGGAGTTCCAGAGTAACAGTTCCAGAATTCCAGTTCCAGAGTTTCGCAATAGCATGACATTTCAATAAAAACAAACAAACAAACAAACAACAAAGAAAGTTTTTCCCCCTAGAATATGCATTTCTATCCATACCCAGAGTGATAGTAATGTTTTTTTTATCTTATTATTTCATAGCTCGAAAAGATTCCGTATTTTTTATGCACACCCGATAAACCCCGGGAAGCTATACATATGGTGCATAGTGATAGAATACTGATGGAATACCAATAGAAAACTGTTGAAAGACCAATACATGAATAGGATAGGTACGGCAATGCATTTGTACATGGAGGGCCAAAAGAATTTTGCCACAAAACCAACACTCCATGCACGTCGCATGCACAACATCCAACAAGTGCACTTTCCACTACCCATGACCTACAAGCCACAAGCACCGCTGACTAAACCACAGGCTGTGGCGCTCCATAAAATCGGCAGCGCGCAGAAAGTACATTTGTTATCTAAATGGCACAGAATATTGTTAAGCGCAAATAAAACAATAAACAATAGTCGAATCGATGATATCGATATTTTAAAGCGCACATAACACAGTAGTTAGAAAAAATGAATAGAAAGGCAGTAATGCTACAGAAAATCTTGTATAACAGCGCGTATAAAAGTAAATAATGATCAGTAAAATGTAGAGATTCTCTTGGGTTCGGGGCTCAGAGTAAAATATTAGAGAATTAGAGGTATTACTGTTTTTACCACTGGCAGAGAAGAAATCATGACCGTACTGTTCTGAATATGACTTAAAAAAAACAATAAAGTCACCATCAGTATGGTTCTTGCTGTCATTTTTTCTTTATTTTGTCTTTTCTCTACAGATTATTGCTTATTATGTCCGTGAAGATCTCTTTAGCTCCTTTAATAGGTAAATCTTGATACGTATGTCACAAAACTTTCAAAAAAAAATCACACATATAGAATTAGCATTACTCTCGCGTCCAAAAGAATCAAACAAAGCATTCTGGATAAAAAAACCCCTAAATGTAAAACCTAAAAAAAAAGCTTATGATGCCACTGAGAAAAAAATGATTTCACCGTCAATCAAATTAAAACGCCTCGCATTTCCCTTCCTTCGATCGCCACTAAATCATTCCACTATGTATATACAGTGAAGAAAGAAAGCATTAAATATACATGGAGCAGCCGCTTCTCAAGGCAATCAACCGTGACATCATTCCGTTGCTAAAAGAAAAGTCTGTTGTTTCTATGAAGTTTCAATAAGTGCTGTGGTGTTTCTATGGTGGAAAAACTACGATAGCTCAGAATATCAGCAAGAAAATCCTTTTTCCACTCCATTCATCTACTATTCTTAGGGCTGTAATATAAAATCTCATCCTGCATCACTTCATTTGCATTCATTCATCGTACACTGCTTTATCTGCGCTCGTAGAATATTCTGTTCGATCTAAATCACCACTATCTCAACAGCCACTGCAGAACCGTCCATCAATTTTTTTTTAATGACAACTGTGTTATTTGCGCTTTATAGTCTTGATGTCTTTTACTTAACAATTGTTTGATTTACGCTTAAGAATATTTTGTGTCATTTGGATTACCACTATATGTAATGCGCGTTTCCGTGGTTTAGTCAGCGGTGTGGTATGGTTGGGGCAACGGTGTCTGTGGCTGGTGGGTGGTAGTGCCCGAAAGTGCACTTGTTGGATGTTGTGCATGCGACATACATCTGGTGTTGGTTCGGTGGCAAAATTCTTTTGGCCCTCCATGTACAAATGCATTGCCGTAATAGGGATATATTGGGAAGTAAATAACTAAAATCAAACAAACTCTTCGCTCTTTAAAGTAATCTCAGTTCAACTCAGCTTAACCCAGCCCAGCCCAGCCCAGCTCAACCCAATCCATCCTGATAACAACAACAACAGCAACAACAGCAACAAAGCCCGATAAGGTTGCATTATGGAAATGTTGCAATGTTGCACCAAACCTCCAAACCTCCAAACCTCCAAACCGCATCTCGGATCGTTCCGAGCCTTGATTACGTATGTATGTATAACAAATCCGTCGTCATTGTTAATATGTCAGCATGCATTCAGCGTTTAGTATTTATGAATCTACATAGGAAATCACTATGCATTTACTGTACGGGAAATCGGGGTGTTGGTGTTGTATGTACATTGTAGAGTGTATATGTAGGTCTGTGAAGAATTATAGATGTAATAAAATTTAAACTAAAACTTAATAATTTCAAAAATTTCAAAAATTTCGAAAATTTCAGTAAATTCTCAAGACCTTAAAGAATATCGAGAACTCCGCGTTTCCCTGGGGTCCGGGGGTGGGAGTTCTGTAGTATGTACAGTCGACATGTACAAACCAGATGACGTATCCATAGCGCACCACGCAGCACCAAGTCCAAGCGCCAAGCCAAACAATTTTCCACCTTAGCGAAACTCCGAACTGAACAAATGAAGATACATAGCAACCCACACCTACTGACCTCATCACCTTCACAGCCCCCCACACTCCCCAAAATGGACGGCGTTAACAACATGTTCGGACTCGGCGGAAACCAGACTAAGGAAGAGAAGAAGCAGGTGCGTTTATTTTTTTCTTTTCTTTTTGTGGCTTTGCGTTTTGGATTGGATGCGGCTTTGCGCTTTTGGTTTGGAGGCGGCTTTCCCGATGGTCCAGATGGTCCTGGTTACCCCGATACTCGCGATTGCTTCGTCAGTGCTGCGCTTGGAGGCTTGGGGGATATACCGGCGGTGGTTGCGGGAGGAGAAGGGAATTAGGGCAATTGGGGGAACTGGGGGAATTGGGGAAATGGGGAATTGGGGAAGTGGAGGAATCAAGGGGAATTGGAGGGACTTGAGGGGAATTGGGGGAATTGAGGAGGGGCACAAAGAGGGCCCAGCGGCGAAACTGGAAACCGAGAAACCGGAATATGGGAAACCAGAAACTGCAAACCAGAAACCAGAAACCAGAGGGGCTAACACAACCGACCAAAATTACAGATCATTATCCAGACTATTCAGCAGCAGCAGAATATCGAGAACGCTCGCGTTTTGATTGACGTACGTAACCACTGCCGAATCCACCTTTTCGTTTATACCTAGCAACCCCAACATGTGTCGAGGAGGAGGAGAGGAAGAGGAGGAATTGAGGGGCCGAGACAGGTGGAGGGGAAGAGGTGGAAATCTGTGGGTTGAGATGGAGGTCGGAATATCTACCCAGTCTTGGACTGTGAAGAGACGAGGAAAAGGCTAAGAGAAGCCGGTGGGGTGTCGAGGGCGCCGGGAGTGTGAGAGTACGGGGGTGGAAGAGACATACCGAAAGGCGGCGGAGATAATGTGGAGACCGGAAGCTGACTGAGTGCTAGAAAATCAACACCAACTGCTTCGAGAAGTGTGTTCCCAAGCCCGGCTCCAGCTTCACCAGCGGTGAGTCTACTTGCATGACCCAGTGTATGCAGAAGTACATGACCGCCTGGAACACCGTATGTCACTCCTCGCACCTCCAGATAACCATGGCCTCGGAAACCTATGCTAACACTGCGCCTGTCTCTTTCAGGTCTCCTCCGCTTACATCCAGCGCATCAAGTCCGACCCTTCATCCAACTAGATTCAGCTATAAGCGCCGCTTTGGTATTATATCGTTTATGTACAATAGATAGCAAAAAAATTCCTTGTATTTTGTTCTGTTCTACTCCTCTATATCTCTGTGGTATCCCAGATCCCCACGCCTCTACGGAAGCCTAGGCAGGCTTAGTTCTTTCCCTTCCTCGAATTGTTGAACTCCTTAATAATCAAAGAGCACTCAATCTCCTTACAAAGCTCCTTCTTCTTGTTTGCGGGTAGGAGCTTGAGGAACTCCAATCCCGATGCCCTCTCAACAATCTCTACTGGCACTTGGAAATCCGTCAACTGAGTCTTGTTGCTGATAACAGCATTAGGAAGGATGAATGCTCCCACGGCAACAGGCGCGTTGGCGTCTTTTCCTTCAGCAAGAATAACCTTATAGAAATGGGTAGGCACAGCAACGTTGGGAGGGTTTCCAATAACCTCGTAGCTGACACGCCATTTTCCATCGGGGTGCTGCTTGGGGAGGTACAGAGGACCAGTGACAATGCGGACAGAGGGGTATTTCTGGGTTAGACGACGGCAGAAATCTTCAAAGTGGGACCAGTAATCGCGGTTGAAACCTTGACCAACCTGAGGGCACATGTTGGAGAGGAAGAAAGTGTCGTCCATAGCTTGTTGGGAGAATTTGCAGTCCGCAGCTGGGACTTGGTGACCACGGTCGTAGCCGGAACCGCGGTAGTCATTCATCTTTGCGCGGAACATCTCGGGGACTGAGGAGAGTTAGCTAAGAGCTTGGTGTATGTGAGATTCTGTGAATGGGGATATTGTAGACATACTGGCTTCATCCTCAACGAACTGGGAGTTCTTGCGGTCTCCTTCCTTCATAGCTAGCGACTCGGGAGTGATGTGCTCAACAACCTATGTTCCCAATCAGCTCTCAAAAATTCATCTGTAGAATATTCCATCACTACTCACCCAAGCAGGGTTCCTCGTCCTGCGGTCGTATCCAGAAACCAATCCAGCTCTTGCAGCAACGTCATTCACAGGTCCGGGGAAACCTAAATTAATCATCATCAGCCCATATCCTCAACCATAGTCTGTATCCTATATTTTATAGCTATCCAACACTCCCCATTTATATTCCATAATCCATCATCTCGCCATCTCGGGATACTCTCCACTCAGCCAGTCGTCGGGAATAATAGAAAACCTACCATACTGAAAGAAACCGGCCGGGTTGACAGGTACATCACTCCTCCTCTGCTGGGGAGCAGGAGCAGGAGCAGTGCGGTTGTTAGCAGCAACAGTAGTAGCGGCAGCAACACCAGCGGCAGCACCAGCAGCTACAGCGGAGGCAACGGCCGGGGAAGCAGTGGGAGCGGTCTGCCCGCGGCTGTTGTAGAATAGAGCAGTTGCGGCCGCTCCGGTAGCGGCTCCGGCGGCGGCGATAAGACCGAGAGTTGCTTTCGACATTGCGCAGTTCGAAAGATTGACGAGACGCGGGGTGAGAAACGCGAGGAGACTGACGTGGTCCGGTGGAGGGGCTACAGATCCCTGGATGTATACTGCAACGTCAGAAGCGGTCTAAATTTGTGGGTTAGGGATATCGATGATATACTTCTCCACTGTACTGTATTCTGGCAGGCCCTGTATGGCCCATATTCATGTAGGTCCAGTCCGTAAACGGCCACATGCCTTACGCAGGCGAACCACGGGACGGAATTCTGGTCATGCTCCACAACGTTCACGAGGGTCTGGTTATATTATTCACTCTACTGCCGGAAAAATTTTGAGGTAACTCAAAGTCGAGAAGACACAGGGAATTCAATACATTTCTCAATTGAGGGCTTTGACGCAGATTTGATGATCCATCGTGCGAGACGAGACAGATGGAGAATGGCCAGAGCGGATATTCGGATATCACTCGAATGTTATTATCATTCCGGCCTTATCCAACAATTCCCGGCTCTGCCGAGTCATGCAGCCCTAACAATTGTCCAGACTGTAAATGGTGATCTTCCGGAAGCCGTTTGAATTTTTGAGACCCTTCCGCGGTAAGGTATGTATGTACTTGACGCTGTAAGGCTGATGAAAAAAACCGTGTCATTCATTAATCGGTCACCTTGGTGGTTTGTCATTTCAACAATTATACTTTTGGTTTGTATGACTGTTGGCATGACGTTATTTGCATCATCCTGACTCAGCATTCGGCTGTCCACAGGGCTTCACGAGATTTGAACTTTGTCCGTGCTCGCCGCTGCCATTCCATTGAATCCATTCGCCTCGCTGGCTCGGCCTCGCCTTGTCCGGTCACGCCAGGCTGTGTACCTGGATGGTCAACTACCAAGGTGACAAGGTTGCGTGCCGTCGGTTGCCAACAGGGTCCGCTCTCCACACCGCGCCCCTCACAGCCAAACAAGGGGCGCATCGTGCGCAGAGCCTCTCCTCTTTGTTCTTGGAGAGCGAACGATTCTCACAAACTATTGCAAAGGAGGAATAGAATGTCCCCACTAGAGATTCATAGGGACAAATTCTTCGGGTGCTAGGTCCGCTGTTTGTTAACTTTTGACTGCTAAGGTGCAAATCCAAGAAGCGGGCAGACAAGCCTTCGTGCTTGGTATGGTGGGAGCAGATCCAGAGAGTATCAGTACCGCATAGACACACTCTTCACCAGAGAGGTGTCGCCACCGACAGCTCCGTATCTGCATCAAACCTCAAAACTCCACCACAGACATACACCCACCAGAAGTCCTATCCGAAGGAATTCAACGTACCGGAACATACAAAGGATTATCTGCACGCGAACAGTCGAGGCCTATCGACTCTTGCTCTACTGTCGCTTCCCGACCCACATCAGATTACGAAACTGCGCACCTTGCGAGATACAAATACCCTCGACCAGAACCCTCATTCTGTTACTATCAAAGTCGCTATTTTTCACCACTGCTCGCTTGCTTCGGTTCAGCTCGCCTCGCCGTATCGTTAGCCACGAAGCCTGTCACAGGGTACCCCACCACACTGCCCGCTGCGACTGCAATAGCTCCCTTGAAAATTCAACATGATTTCAAACGACTCTCGAGGATGGATACTGGCCTGTGTCAGTGGTCTTGCGTGTGGTTCGTTCCTGAAGCTTTTTGTTTCCACCTCTGCAAATATGCAGTTCAGTTGCTGATAACCTGCCGCAGCTTTCGGGGCGTGCTTCATTAACCTTGACATCATCGCGCATATCGTTCCCCAATGGAGATCGTTCAATATTCGAGAGAGCACACCGTTTCTCGCGGCCTCGCTAAGCTTAAGCTTCGGAGTGATGGTATGTAATTTTAGTTCTTCTGGAATGTTTCATCTGTTGTTCTACGCATAAAAACATTTTCCTGGAGGCTGATTAGTATTTTGGCAATAGTTTTTCTCTGCGCTGTTCAATCTGCTACCCGAGGCACAAGAATACTTTACACAACATGGACTCTCGCCAAGTCATACCGGCTACGCTGTTATGGGGTCGTTCTTGGGTGGTGTTTTGGGTCTCCAGCTCATATCTGAACTCCTACACCGATGCCTACCCTCATCAATTGTTACCTGCGACGATCATGGTGGATTGAAGCATGCTCAAACTACCTACGGTGATGCACGCGACATTGAGCAGGCGGTGAAACCCGTTGTTCATGACACCGCAACCGAACGGACGCCGTTAATACGCCGCATGCCATCGCTTAAGTATGCGGCTTCTTTGGTCACCAAAAACCAGTGTGTCGACGGAAAGTGTTATGGGTATTCGGACCATCCTTGCGATCAGAAATGTAGCATTGATAAGAATAAGAAACCGGCTGTTAGTATCAAGAACGGTAGTTCAAGCCACGATGGACACATCCATGTGGCAGAGAACGCTCATGAGCACCACGACCACGACGACAGCCACAGCCACAACCATGAGCATGAGCACGAGCATGTGGAGCGGGCAATGCAGGGCTCCCACCACCACCTTCCTCTTGAGGACGCGGCTGAGGAGGAGGGTCATCACCATGTTGCAAAAAACAAATTTCTTAGCATTGGAGTGCAGACTTCACTTGCAATTGCTTTACACAAATTTCCGGAGGTATTATTTAACCATTGATCTATTCCAGACTCCAATTGACATTTTTTAGGGTATAATTACGTATGCTACGAACCATGCCGATCCAACACTCGGATTTAATGTATTCCTTGCACTTTTTGTACACAACATTGCAGAGGGGTTTGCCATGTCATTACCATTATTCCTCGCCCTCCGGTCCCGGACAAAGGCTGTGATTTGGGCAAGCCTTTTGGGTGGTCTTGCACAACCTGCCGGGGCATTGGCTGCCTGGGCGAGTATCAACCGTAGTGGATTTGAATTAAATCGCGGCGTTTACGGAGCTCTTTTCGCTATTACAGGTACATTGCTATCCCGCCCCATTATATTCCGTTCGTTTTCAGTGCTAACATTTATTTAGCCGGAATCATGTGTTCCGTTGGTCTACAACTTTTTTCACAAGCAATTCAACTGCACCACGGTTCCCGTTTGCCATTTGTTTGGGCGTTTATTGGAATGTCGATTATGGGATTTTCGAGTGCGATCACTGCCGAATAGAACTTGGTATGGTCATGGTTTTACGAAAATGGGTTTTTGCTACAAGTACAGGGCGTTATTGTTATGATTTGTATGACGGGTGTTTGGGTCTTTTTGTAATGATTGGTACCTAGATAGTTCTTTGGAATAGTTTTGAATTGCGTTGGATATTTTTTAGGATTGTCATATTTGTATTTATGCGTTGTATCGCACTGATTGTTTGAGAAATGTTTACAGTACTATTTACCTCCCGTTCGCCGTGACCCGTCCTTCATATGTATTCCAGACGATCGCACTAGGAGTACGCCCTATGTGTTAGGGTAATTGAGCCTCAGGAACCTGCTATTAGTTTAGAACATACTATTCATGTCCCAAAGGTTGGATTATCTATATTAAGTTATGATGCCTCCGGACGGCGCCGGTTCGTGGGCCTCTCTACTATGATGTCCATATTTTTCCTTCTTAAATTCATCGGGAAATACACATAATTACACGTCAGCAAAGTAATCAATTCTGCGTTCCCGCAGGTGGCGCATCATCACCGTGCCATAAATAAAGTAGTACACGTGATGAGGATTAGGGTTGTCGTCATGACATGCGACACGCCGAACGCGGCTAAACGCCATCCCCTCCTAGTGGCTGGGCGTCATCCACTTGAGGCCACCTCACTGCGTCACCAACAGTTAAGAGCATCATAATCACGAAAATCGAATACAATTACTCCATATACGCATACGCGCTTGACATTTCTGCAGCAGCAAATCTTGAGCGGGACAAATTGTCCGTCCTAAAGAACCGTTCCTGAGAAGATAACGCCCCTGACGCGTACCGCAACTGTCTTAGCGTACCAGCTACAGCTTGAACGAATACTCCTTAAACTTCCACCTTTAACGAACATTACAACTTTATACCAACTGAACGCAATTTCGACAGCATACAATTCACCACAATGAAGTTTTTACAAAGCTCAAGTTGGAGCGCTACAGCTTGGGGTTTACTTATCTCAGCCCTTTGCTTCAGCCAGGTAGTCGCTGCTCAGGACGATGGCGACACCGTTAAATCTGTTCCTCTACGCACCCACAGTTTAAGCCAGGTACGCGGCAACCTCATCTTGCCACTTCAAATTACTTAGGACTCTACCCTAACACCTGATGCTGACGAATTAGCCCTACCTTGACCAGGACTTGCAGTCGAGGTGGTTCGACTTTGGAGGCGACACAGTGGTGCGGGCGGATCAGTAAGTTGCACATGAATTGCGGACAATTATGTGAATATTATGCGGAACGAAAGCTAATGAGATTATGACAACAGGTACATCAGATTGACCGCAGACAGACAGCACCAGGCAGGATGGGTCTGGTCAAGACTTCCCTTGACTGCGACGAATTGGGAGGTACGGCGCAATCCCTCTCTCCTACTTTTCTCATGACCTCAGCCCCGTCAAACATCGAACACAACGCCCCCGCTTCGCCTTATCTCGCCGCCGCCACCACCTCGTGATGTAATACTAACCGAGTGATAGATTGAGTGGGAATTCAAGATCCATGGACAAGGAAACCTTTACGGAGATGGAATGGCATTATGGATCACCAAGCAGCGCGCGCTTCCTGGACCCGTCTTCGGAGCTGCTGATAACTTCGAGGGATTGGGACTTTTCATTGATACCTACAAGAACAACCGCCCTGGTGTTGTATTTCCTTACGTTTCTGCTATGTTGGGTATGTGGCCTCTTTACCCCGCCTCTTGTGTCCTCGGAGGGCGAAATTCCGTGTTACACGAAGCCCGTGAAGCTACAGCATCACATCACACAGTATCAATCAGCGAGCATGGCTAATTCCCAACGCAGGTGATGGTCAGAAATCCTATGACCATGCCCACGACGGAAAAGAGAACGAACTCGCCGGTTGTTCCGCCAGGGGAATTCGTGGTTCCAACATCCCCACGAAAGCAAAACTTACCTACTTCCAAGAGAACTACCTCCAGCTTGACTTGCAGTACAAGAGCGTCGATACTTGGGTTCAGTGCTTCTCCGTCTCAAATGTCACCCTTCCTCAGGTCGCTTACTTGGGATTCACTGCGCACTGTGGTGAGCTGAGTGGTAAGCTCCCCCTGCCCTGTCTATCTTCTATCAGCTACCCTTGTTGGCCTCGCTTGCTCGTTGCCCCACTTTGGTTACTAGGCATCCTGGACCAGGGCTAACCCGCACAAATAGATAACCACGACCTCATCTCCGTCGACGCCAAGAACCTGTACAGCACCAACCCTACTCGTCCCGGACCCGGAAAGGGAGGAAAGGCTCGTAAGCTCCGTGCCAAGAAGCAGGAGGGTGGTGGATGGGGTTGGTTCTTTATGAAGATGGTTTTGTTTGTTGTTGCTTGTGGAGGAGGCTACATTGGATTTGTGGCCTGGAAGCAGAAGAACCAGCGTTCGAGATTCTAAATAGCTCGAATGGGCTGGCTGAGACATGGGGGGGGGGGGGGTGAAGGGTGTGTGAGTGTAAGTGGGTTGCGGAGATGATACCAAGTGGTAAGCGGGGATATTAAGAGGTACGGCGGGGATGATATATCCGGAGTATGCGGTTTGATTTGGCGTCAATGCTATTGTTTTTTTTTTCTCTCCTTTCTTTTTTTCCCGGGGTATGCAAGTTTACTGTTGAGGCATGAGATATCGTGATTTTTTTCTTTTTTTTTTTTTTGCACTGTGAGAACTACTTAGCGGATATTGAGATGATTGTGATTTAGAAACTATCCATGGGGATTTGGTGTAGATACTTTTTAACTTTTAGTGATGGGGAAGATGGGTGGTTTTCATGTTCATGTTCTGGAATCGAAGTAATGGTTACTTGAAGCTTTATTATTTCTGGCTTGGATCACCTGTGTGTGTAGGAATTGGAACGCTGGCAAGTGGCTTTTTACGTGGGTGAGGATAATGATTATTTTATTGGATTGGTCTAATTGGTCTACACACATATATAGGGGTTCTGAATTATATATACAAAATCCCGTGTTATGTTAGACAACTAATCAAAATCTTTACTCACTGACATTTTTCTGTACTTGAAAATTGACAGTAATGACGATTCTATACAATATATCTTCCCGGAAAATACCGTCGGCTGTCTTGGATGGATCGGCGTGGAGATTATCGGATAGGGTTGGGGAATATACCTTCCTTTGATTTGTCGAAAAATAAATATATATCCATATTTCCTGCATATATATATACCCTTAAACCAGGTAGTCCAATAATCTCGATGCTCTTGATGCTCTATATCTTAAAATCAACATTTCCAATAACCCCCATAATCACCGAGTGACTATCCATGAAACCTATCTGGGTCTTAGGTTTGAGGGTGGCTCAGAACCTGAGAAAAAGGGATGAATCGGAGAGTAAAGAGGAGGAGGAGGAGTCACGGAACAAGAACGAAGAATGGGGTGGGACTGAAGAAGAGAAGAAAGAGAGACGGATGGTTCCTCCGAATATGGTGGCATACATATAGGAGGGGAGCGCGATAATGGCTAATGGCTAATGGAGGCGTCTACCTCTAGGCTCTATGTACTCGATCAGTAGATGTAATAGCGATTTTAATTATCATAGAAACAACTTTAAATGTCATACAGGGCTCGATAGGTATACTGCAACAAAGACAGAGAAAAAGAAGAAGAAAAAGAAAAAGAAGAAAAAGAAGAAGAAAAAGAAAAGCAGATAGCCCTACATCTATGCCAGGCTTTGTAATAGTCAGGGAAACCCAAGATTCGAACACAACACCACACCCCGAGTTCGACCCCCCCCCCCAGCTATCTCAACAACCACCCGGAAATCATCAGATTTTCGAGCGGATTCTTGAATAGCGCACTCGATTTACCTACCCGAAGCCTCTACAGACCCGGCACGCTCTTTTTCGTCGCGCAAGCGAGGTGAAAGAGAATCACGGCCCCTGAAGACGCCCCTCGGCACAGGCACAACGCGACCCCACCACAACCACAAAACAACAACCACTCGCTCGAACTCGTCCTCTCTTCTCTTCCCTTTAAATCTATCGCTCACTCGATCTCCCCTCCCAACTCCTTCGCGGCGACATGGCCCCACGCTCTGCTGCCCCCCGCAAAAAACCCCTTCCCCCCGACAAAATCAGCACGCCGAGCCTTAGCGCGAGCCAACACGCTAGCGCAGAGCCGCACTCCCAACCAACCACACTTGACGACATGAACCTTGACACCGACACTGACGTCAGTGACGAAGAAACCGCGTCGCCTACACCAACCCCAGCTCGCCGTCCCTCCACCCCGCCGCAACCCACCCCTCAACACCAACCGCCTGCCCCAACTGCACCTAGAACTGGACACACAATCCACGGCCGCAACATCCAAGACTTCCCAACCCTTCCGGCAAAACGCTCTGCACCGTCCACCACCACTTCAACTGAAAATCCTCTCGTCTACGAACACGGAATCCAGGCCTCCTTGCGCACACTCGGCAATGAAACAGCAACCCCCCAACACACCAGCATCGCAGACCTGACAGCAATCGACCGAGTCATGGCCACAGTGACCGCACATGCTGATGCTGCACGCCTCAACGACCACCGTACCACCCAACGCCTCAATAAAGCCTTCAGCATCATGGACCGCGACAGAGCAACACTACGCAAGATCGAAGAAATGCTCCGCAAGCTCCTGCCCTCCCATGATATTCCTGACTCTGCCGACCCTGCCCCTGACACCGACCCCCTGCCTACTGCCCAAACCGACGATCTGGTCACCTACTGGAAGACCCGTTGTTTCGCTGCTGAAGAAGCACTAGCAAAACACAATATCGCCGCCCCCCCCCGCTATCCCCTTCCCCGTCCCCCAAGGAACTGCTGCCTGGACAGAACCAGATATCCCCAGAAAGCTCTTCAGCTCTGTTACCCAGACTGTCGCCACCCAGAAGTCCAAGACCCCCTCCCAACCCAAAAAGCCATCACCAAAACCTGCCATCCCCCGCCCTGTTACTGTTTCCATCCCCTGCCCAGACCCAGAAAAACTCACAAATGATGTCAATGCCCACCTCGGTACTGCTACCAACCGTGCACTCCGGGAGGCAGATGCCCCTGACCACATGTCTGTAGTTACGGTGCGCCGCAACCAGCTTGGAAACCTCACCCTTACGTTCTCCCCCAAAACCACCACTGAAGAAGTTACTGCCCACCTCAACACCCTTCAGGAGGCTGCCCAGTCAATCCACTACACCCTGCTTGCACCCCGCGTTGCCGAAAAGTGGTTCAAACTTACGGTACACAGCATTCCACTTGACTCCTACCCTGATAACCCTGATGGCATGCAAGCTCTCCAATCTGAGATTGAGCGCAACCATGATATCCAACTCGCCCAACCCCCCCGATACATAACCCACCCTGACAAACGCGTTGGCAAGGCAGCATCAAGTGTTATGATCGCCCTTAAGACCAATGAAGACGCACAACGGCTGAAGAGAACCAAAGTTATTGTACGCTATGAGCAGAGGAAGGTTACTGAGTATCACTCAGCTCGCCCCACCGACCAATGCCGTCGCTGCCTTAACTTTGGACACCACCACGCTGTCTGCCCCTCCATTTCCCACCCCACTTGCGCCCTTTGTGCCGGCCCACATTCCACTGACCTGCATCAATGTGCTGAATGTCCGACCAAGACTGGACGGCTGTGCCCCCATGTCAGTGTTAAATGCAGAAACTGCACTGATGCCAATCAAGATGACACAGCCCACCCTGCATTCCACCCCAAATGCCCCTCCCGCCTGGAAGTCATAAGAACTGTCTGGCAAAGAACAAAAACCGCCCACAAACCCTCTGACCTACCCTCTGACACTAATATGACCACCGATGAGTAATTACAACTCTTCCGCGGCAACCCTACGAATAATATCCCACAACATTAATAGAAGCACCATAGCCCTTAACTCCCTTCTGAACTCTGCTGGCAGGACCGCAGACATCATTCTGATACAGGAAGCTGATATCAGAAACCCCATATATGCCACAACACACCCAGATTTCCTTCTGCTGATACCCCCAGCAAACAATCGGACTGTTGTCAGGACGATGGCGTACATTTCGAGACTAAACCCTCACCTACATGTTACTCCACGTCCTGACATCTGTGCGGACCCGGATCTCCAGATCCTTGAAATACACACCCCCCTTATCCCCACCTTTTACCTACTGAACATTTACAATGAATGGGAACAAGAATCCAAACAATACACCCTCCCACGCTCATTTACCCCACTTACCCTACCCCACCGCTGCGTCCTGACAGGTGATATGAATGCCCATCATACACTGTGGAACTCTCATCTCACACGGATGACAGGCGCGGACGAGCTGGTATACCTGATTGAAGAAGCCGGCTGGCACCTAGCTAACACACCAGACACACCAATATACCACTACCGCAATGGCCGGGGATCCTCCGTCCTGGACCTGACACTCTCTACACCCTCCATGGCGAATGAAGTACAGAACTGGGCAGTCGATGAGGAAGCGGCAACAGGTTCAGACCATGAGGTCATCCGGTTCCAAATACAGTCGCAGCACCCAGATGTTGAGCTCTCCAACCCCAAACCACGACTGAACTGGAAAAAGACCAACTGGGATGAATTTGCTGCCATCCTCACACGACTCGCATCTTCCCTTCGACCCCGGTGGTCACACCTACAAAGGAATCCTACTACCAATAACCTGGACGAATGGGCCGCCTCCCTTCAACAAACCATAGCCACGGCAGCCGAACAATCTACTCCAGCCATCGAACATTCCCCGAGATCTAAACGCTGGTGGACTGACAATCTCACAACCACTAGGAAAGAAATGAACCAGGCTCAAAGGGTCTGGAAGCGCACAAGGAACCCAGATGACCACGCCCACTTCAAAAGCAAACGTAACCACCACTTCCGGGCAGTCCGACATGCAAAAGACAGCCTATGGAAGGAGTACCTGTCTCAAGCAAAAGGAGCGGACATATGGGCTGCCTTCCGCTATACTAACCCTCGCCGCGCTCAGCTCACCCCACCAATCACTGACACAACTACCCAACCCAATGCTCTCCGCACAGACTTCGCCGGCAAAGTTCAAGCCTTTCAGGCCCTCTTCCCCCCCCCACCAGACGCCCCTTCTCAACCCCACCACAACAACAAACCCCCAATCGAATGGAACACATTCTCGGAAACCGAAGTCAAATCAGCCATCTTCACCTCAGCACCGAAGAAGGCCCCTGGCCCGGATGGTATCCCATTCCTGTGCCTACGACAAGCCTACACCACCATCCCGGAAGATTTCCACCTTCTATACGCAACCCTTGGCAAGGTTGGATATCAACCACGCTGCTGGAGACAGGCTACTACAGTAGTGATACCGAAGCCAAACAAACCTGACTACAGCTCTGTGAAGGCCTATCGCCCGATCGCGCTGCTGAACTGCATGGGAAAGATTTTGGAAAAGCTCATGGCGACACGTCTAGGACAACTAGCAGAAACACACCACATCCTCCACAGAGATCAAATTGGAGGACGACCCAAGCGATCAGCCATCGACGCAGCAATGGCCCTGACACACGACATTGAAGTTGGCCACAAAAACAAACTCATAACCTCCGCCCTCTTCCTCGACGTCAGAGGCGCATTCGACAACGTATCCGCCACACGCCTCCTCACTACAATGACATCTCTGGGATGCCCACTTCCTACGGTATCTTGGTGCGCCTCCTTCCTCCAGGACAGGACCACCGCCTTGTCATTCGATGGACACACCGACGAACAACGAGCTACCAGAACCGGTATCCCCCAGGGATCACCCGCCTCACCAATCCTGTTCCTCCTATACCTACGACCGCTCTTTGACAGTCTATCATCTATCCACCCAAGCATCTGGACACCCAGCTACATCGACGACGTCGCTCTAGTCACACAGGGTACATCTACAGAATCCAACTCAAGGACCCTTGAGAGGGCCGCAGAAACCGCCTTTAAATGGGCCCACAACAACTGTGAACCTGGCTATTGAGGCTTTCAATAGAGAGGCTTATTCGATCAGTCGTTCTTCGTTTGAAAGGTATTCAACAAATAGATTTCCCAAGAAGCTAGGAAGTAAACTAATCGATCACAGGCCGAATAAACTTAAGGGTCTCGTCCTGAGGTATTGGTGCAGAATAGTGATGTCGTAACAAGAGATCAAGTTGCTGATGCTAGAGGAGACGGTGGGAAGACTTAGGGTCTTTTATAGACTTTCGTCTACAAGTTCGCCCAGACTTCCCAGGGGAACCAACTTCCAAACTAAGCTTAGGAGATAAGACGTGAGTCAATCCTGTGACAAATCTGTTGATGGCTCGCACCATGCTGCATGCGCAATTATATTAATTGCTCACTTGCATGATGACCTTCGTGTCAGATCAATCCTTGACATTCCTCGCCGTGCTACCACACCTTCCAATCAGGTATTGGGGTTAAGCGCCTAGTAGAGGTTTACTCCACTTGAGCGCATAATGCAGTGACTCCTCTGATAATGACATGTGAGTCATATATCTTATGAGTCGTCTTGATCATAGATCTCCCTAGAGAATCTCGATTGCGAGTGAAGGAATCTGACATCATAAGGCAGACTATGCCTTACCCGAGCGCACTGCCCCGTCACATTCCTGTGTGATGTCATAACAGCCCCACCTGCGCGCACTTGCGCGCAGCCACACCCTGGTGTGTACGCAAACGCCGTCTTATCTTGCAGTTGGTAGTCATTGGCCTAAGGTCGCGTCATATCAGTTCCATCCAACAGTTTCCCTGAGTGGTGTTCCTTGCTACAGGACGTCGTCTCATGCTAACGCAGTCTTGACCCTTGTCCTGAGCTCCACTCCTGTTGGCTGACTAGACTCTGCCTTGTTCCTTGGCCGACTATCCGCCCAACTCAGACCTCGGATGATCCTATTCGTCTGCCTTGCACTGTCCTGAGAATTCCCTTCTCTTGCAAGCCCTCTGGTAGCCGTGCTTGGTGGAACACAACCTCAAGTATAAGGAGGTGTCCTTTCGCCGTCGTCTTCTGTCTCCATCAGCGTCGTCTGTAGTTTTCTCATGGGTAAGTCGACACCCATGAGGTAAGTTGTTCCTCGTTCCCATCCATCTGTGATCCTCCCAAACTGACAGTGAATAACAGGTAGCGACGCCTCGGGCCGGGATCCTCGTGAGGTCCTTTCGGAAAGTCACGAATCACGTGACGTGGCTAGCTGGAGCTCCTCAGGGGGTTCCTGTCACGGCTCGAGAATTATTACCTTCCCCCTCCTCGTCATTCATTCACCTATTATCATTCGCTTCATTATCCAGCACTCGTTTGTTTATTTACCAATTCAAATACTTTGTCGAAAATCTTTGTTTACGTCCTCGTTCTCGTCCCCGTCTTTGGATCTCTTTGTCCCTTGAAATCTTTGTTTATTTCCTTAACTTCTAAACACAGAAAGTCTTTAAGTTGATGCTAGACACAGCTTAAGAGTTTCTAACGTTGAAGTTATTATAAGGATATATCCATTGAACTCAAGAGTGAATAATTGAGAAGAGCCCTCAGGTTCTCCGTCAGCTATCTCTCCCTTGTTCGCCGTTACAACATAACTGTGTAATCAAGACCTGCCGGCTCTACCGTCAACTCTCGATTACAACAAGCTTTACATGCTTCACAACCTCTGGTTCTACGAATTCATCAATCTATTACCGATCTTCCGTTCCCTCGAAAACCCCGTCGTCCTTGACGAAATCGAAATTGCTCGACAACTCGTAAACGAATACGCAGCAACTCGAATTCAATATAACGACGAAACCAACATCTGGCACCTCCGTTAAACCCTCGAAATGGATCAAAACAACAAGGTCGTCGTGGCCCTGTACCTCAACGAAGCCGAAAGGTTAGAGGTCGAACAGGACACCACGAAGATCAAATTGGTCCGCAACGCCGTAAAAGAATACGAACGGGACTGTCAACTTAGGGACGACCTCCGAGCCGAACTCACAGAAGCTCGAAAGGACAACTCCCTCTACGCTCAACGAATTACCGATTTGGAAAGGGATCTCGAAAGCGCCAACGCCTCCGTTCGACTCCTACAAGCCCTTACGAAGAACGGTCCCCTTCCGAATACCCGTCCCATCGAATTACCTCACCCACCTGAGTTCTCTGGTGAACGCAAGGAACTCTTGAACTTCATCTCGAAGGTCAGATCCAAGCTCGCCGGAGACTCCTCCCGTTTTACCGATGATCAACATAAGCTACGTTATACTTATGGATATCTCAAAGGCAACGCTCAGAATCAAATTCAACCCTACGTCCTTACAGATAAGATTAAGCTTAAGGACGTTGAGGCTCTCATTACAATTCTGGAAGCTGCCTTCGGAGATCCTGATCAAGTTGGTACTGCATCTGCGGAATTGGATAAACTTCAACAGGGCAACCGTGAGTTTAGCCAATACTACGCAGAGTTCCAACGATTAATGGCTATCTTGAACTACGACGAAAACGCAAAGAAGGCTGCTCTGAAGCGTGGACTCTCTCGAGACCTTCAGACCAGTCTTGTTTACCAAGCCGAAGAACCTCAGAACTTCACCAAATTTGTGGATCTTTGTATGAAGCTAGACTACAGAATTCGAGCTCATTCAAACACCACAAAGCGGCACGTTTCTTCGGTCCCCAGTCGTTCCAGCTCCACGCCGTCTCGCCCGGCGTCCCACCCAACGAATACCAATAGTGGTAATTACGGATCGGCCCCCATGGAGCTATCAGCTTCCCAAAAGGCTCAGAACCAACGCCGTTGTGATGAACGAATGGCTAAGGGACTTTGTCTTTATTGTGGATCAGCCGATCATTTCAAGAACGAATGTTCTACGTTGGCAGCAAACAACTCCCGCAAGATTCGCCTAGCCGCCGCCGAGGTTTTGGATATCCCAACAAACCCCGACGTCGACCAGGGAAAAGAGTAGTCCATCAACAGCCTGTTGGCTCTGTTGTTGGACCAGCCCCTGCCTCGTCTTTCGTTTCATCTCAGGAAATCGTTTATGTATCCGCTAGTTCTTTGTCAAGTAAACAAGAAAACGAATTGGATGGGAATCATTTGGTCGTGCCATGTACACTAACTGAACACAATACCAAAATCGATACTCATGCTCTCGTAGACTGCGGATGCACAGGAATTTCCTTCATGAACGAAGACTTCGCACGCCAACACAACTTCCCCCGTTATCAATTGAAAAACCCCAAAATGGTCGAAGTAATTGATGGACGACCTATTTCATCAGGAGACATCACCGAATACGTTGAAGTCGAATGTACAATAGGAGATCATCATGAATTACTAACTGCCTACGTTACTCGGCTTGGTCAGTATCCCCGCGTTTTAGGAATCCCATGGCTTCGTAAACACGATGTTACAATAAACTTCGCCGATAACGACATCAAATTCTCATCACCGAACTGCCTCCCCCACCGAACCACGTTAACACCCACCCCTGTTAAGGGTATTGCTCCTAAACAACAGAATAAGATCTGTGCCATTTCAGCTACGACGTTTCGACGAATTGTAAACAATGCCAACAACCGTTACGGAAAAGTCGAACAATTCTCCTTATCTTTGAATGAAATCACCACAGCTCTTCAACCAGAGAAAGAGGAACCAGATCTTAAGACTATTGTACCACCCGAATATCACCAGTACTTGGGAATCTTCGAAAAGGTCAACGCCGATAAGTTACCGCCCCATCGACCGTCGGATCACAAGATATCACTCGTCGATGGTTTTCAGCCTCCCTTCGGTCCTCTTTACTCCCTATCACGTCCAGAGTTGGAGGAATTGAAACGTTGGTTAGATGAGAACCTTACCAAAGGTTTCATCCGTGCCTCCTCGTCCCCAGCGGCCGCTCCCATTCTTTTCGTAAAGAAAGGCGACGGTTCATTACGTTTGGTGGTCGATTATCGTGGAATCAACGCCGGAACGATCAAGAATCGCTACCCTCTTCCCCTGATGCAGGATACCTTAATGAACCTTTCAAGAGCTAAGTGGTTCACTAAGCTCGACATTAGGGGAGCATATAACTTGATACGTATGGCAAATGGGGAAGAATGGAAAACCGCTTTTCGCACCCGCTACGGATTATTCGAATCATTGGTTATGCCCTTCGGACTTACCAATGCCCCTGCTACGTTTCAGAACTTCATTAACGACGTATTGGCACCTTACCTTGATCGATTCTGTACTGCCTATTTGGATGACACCCTGATCTATTCGGATAATCTCGAAGAACATAAACAACATGTTAAATTGATCCTCGAAGCATTCGAAAAAGCAGGGTTACATCTCAAACCAGAGAAATGCGAGTTCCACCAGAAGGAAGTAAAGTACTTAGGACTCATCATTAGTACAGAAGGTATAAAGATGGACCCTGAGAAGATTACTGCAGTTCGAGATTGGGAATCTCCCCGGAACCTCAAAGATGTTAGAGCGTTTTTGGGATTCGCAAACTTCTACCGACGTTTCGTTAAGAACTATTCAAAAATAGTCCAACCTCTCACGTTACTCACACGTAAAGGAGTTCCTTTCGTCTGGTCGGAATCCCAACAACAGGCCTTTGAGGAATTGAAATCAACATTTACATCCGCCCCCGTTTTGGCTCGTTTCGACCCAGACCGGGATGTTATTGTCGAAACTGATGCTTCTGATTATGTCTCCGCCGGAGTTCTTTCTCAATATGATGATGAAGGAATCTTACATCCCATTGCTTACTTCTCGAAGAAACATTCCCCCGCCGAATGTAATTATGAGATATACGATAAAGAACTCATGGCTATCGTCCGGGCCTTTGAAGAATGGCGTCCCGAATTACAATCTGTTATTAACCCCATCCGAGTACTGTCAGATCATAAGAATCTGGAATATTTCACTTCGACAAAGCTCTTGAACCGCCGTCAAGCCCGTTGGTCCCAGTTCTTGTCTCAGTTTAATTTTAAGATTGTTTACCGCCCCGGTACCGCAGGCGGTAAACCAGACGCACTGACTCGTCGATCCGGAGATCTGCCTAAAGAGGGGGATGAACGCTCCCTAGAGAACCACACAACGATCATTAAGCCAGAGAATATCCTTCACGTTGCGGCTGTTACCCCCAGTAACCAACAAACAATACCGAATTCGCAACAAACCGTAATACCGGACCCACAACAAACAAACCCCACCTTATCCCAGCTCTTCACGGAAGCCTACGATAAAGACCCATTCCCTACTAAGGTTATTGCAATGCTAAACAATAACACTCGTTATTGTAAAGACATTACATTAGCCGAATGTACAGTAAACAATAACCGTTTACTCTACCGGGGATGTTTGTGGGTCCTGAATTACGAACCCCTACGATTACACCTAATGCAACAACACCACGACTCTCCTACGGCTGGACACCCAGGTAGATCTAAAACATTAGAATACCTCTCAAGAACCTATACGTGGCCCCAGATGAGGACAGACGTGGAAAGATATATTCGAAATTGTCATACCTGCCAACGCTCGAAACCTACCAGACATGCCCCGTTTGGTATCCTACGACCACTACCTATTCCAGAAAGACCCTGGCAGGACATATCAATGGACTTCGTAACAGGATTACCATGGTCCAATGGGTGTGATGCAATTTGGGTAGTTGTGGACAGATTAACCAAAGAACGACATCTGATTGCCTGTCGAACAGACATCGACGCAAAGGAATTATCGTCTTTGTTTATTACCCACATCTTTCGATGGCATGGACTCCCTCTTACCATTATCTCTGATCGAGGACCCCAATTCGCTGCTTTGTTCTGGAAGAATCTCTGTCGACGTTTGGGAATCGAGCCTCGATTATCTACAGCATTCCATCCCCAAATGGACGGCCAAACAGAACGAATCAACGCCATTATGGAACAATACCTCCGAGCTCACGTCAACTATCTTCAAGACGATTGGGCTGATTGGTTACCATTAGCGGAATTCGCTGCGAATAACCAAGCATCCGAGACAACGGGAACTTCCCCGTTCTTTGCCAATAAGGGATTCGACCCCCGTTGCCAATTCGATTTACTTCCAGCAGCTACGAACGACGTAAACGATCGACGGGCCCTCACAACTTCGAAAACCCTCGCCGAAATCCATAACCATTTACGAGCTGAGATCAACAGAGCTAACCTACGTTACCAAGAGAATGCCGATAAACATCGACTCCCGTCACCGAATTATCAGCCCGGAGATCTGGTATGGATGAATGCCCGTAATTGGAAAACCCGTCGACCCTCCCGGAAATTAGACAACAAACGTTACGGACCCCTCAAGATTATCGCCAAAGTATCCCCCTATGCCTATCGATTAGAACTACCTCCGACAATGAAATGTCACAACGTTCAACATGTTTCCTTATTGGAACCCGCTGCGAATGACCCCTACCCCGGTCAACAATCAGACCCACCACCCCCGGTGGAAATCGACGGTGAAGACGAATACTTCATCGAAGCTATCCTCGACTCCCGAATTCACCGGAAGAAACTTCAGTACATGGTTAAATGGGTTGGATACGATATGCCCGATTGGGAACCCGCCGAACTCCATTCCGACAGTAAAGCCGTTGACGACTTTCATAAAAAGTACCCCGATAAACCGGGACCCCTCCCCAACTTATCTTAGAAGTTACTTCGCCGGAGCTCAGTCCAAGAAGGGGGATCCTGTCACGGCTCGAGAATTATTACCTTCCCCCTCCTCGTCATTCATTCACCTATTATCATTCGCTTCATTATCCAGCACTCGTTTGTTTATTTACCAATTCAAATACTTTGTCGAAAATCTTTGTTTACGTCCTCGTTCTCGTCCCCGTCTTTGGATCTCTTTGTCCCTTGAAATCTTTGTTTATTTCCTTAACTTCTAAACACAGAAAGTCTTTAAGTTGATGCTAGACACAGCTTAAGAGTTTCTAACGTTGAAGTTATTATAAGGATATATCCATTGAACTCAAGAGTGAATAATTGAGAAGAGCCCTCAGGTTCTCCGTCAGCTATCTCTCCCTTGTTCGCCGTTACAGTTCCGGCCCGGGATACTAACCTTATTATTCATTCTCCTGTCGAGTTTGCCATGTTCTCTAAATGTTATACATGTTACCTATTCTATACTCACACAATATAGGGTGTGACACCACCTCCCCCCTGTTCAAGCTTCGTCCCGGAGCAAGTAGTTCATCATTCTGTGATCGCACCTCGCCGCAGCCAAGTGATTAAGTGATCATATATGGATGTAGTCCTCCAGCCCCTACATCCTACTACCAACTCGACCTAATGAAAACCTCGTGGGGAAAAACATTAAGCCTTAATCCTTGAGTCGGTAGTCCCTCGGAGAATCAGGGTACTTGAGATGAAACTCTCGTAACTTCTCCTGACCTCCTACTGAAAAGTTGTCGAATGGTTCTGCCGTCCAGTCTTTTTTGTTGGGCCAACCTAGCCATTTAACAAGGTACAATACTCGATTCCCAGATTTGTAGCTGCTCATGACTTCATCGATATCATATTCCTCGCTTCCCTCAACATCATCTGCCTCCCGTAAAATTTTATTTGTGTCTGGTGGAGCCCGAGTTCCTGCTCTAAAGGGCTCAAGTAAAGAGGTATGGAAGACGTTGTGTATCTTCCATTTTCGTGGGAGCGTGAGTCGTACTGCTGATGGGGAGATGACCTTTTCGACTTGGAAGGGACCATGTAGTTTATGGTCTAACTTCCTTGATGGGCGTCTGGTTCGTATGTTGCGTCCATCTAACATAACCAAGTCTCCTACTTGGTATTCTGGTGCCTCCTGTCGTTTCTGGTCTGCATAATGTTTCATTCTTTCTTGTGTTTTTTGAAGGGCTAACTTGGCTCCTTCATGAATCGTATGCATCCAGTGGGCATAGGCTTTGCTGGCTGGGTTGCGCACAGCAGTTGCCGAAGGGTTGCTCGTATTTGGGTAGAACCCATAGTTAGCGTAAAAGGGTGACAGTCCAGTTGCGCTTGTGACTGAGTTATTGTATGGGAACTCAGCCATGGGTAAGAGATCAGCCCAGTCATCCATTTCGTGGTTAACAAAAGAGCGGAGGTAAGCTTCAATTGTTTGGTTCAGCCGTTCCGTTTGTCCATCTGTTTGTGGGTGGAAGGCTGTTGACATTCTTGGTTTTATTCCTAACGTTCCAAGAAATGCTTTCCAGGTGGTGCTTGTGAACCTGGAGTCTCTGTCCGACACTATGTCCTTGGGTAAGCCGTGCAACTTCCAAATTTCCTTTGCGAAAATCCTGACAAGGTCTGCAGTTGTCTTGCCATCCTTCTGTAGGGGAATGAAGTGCGCCATTTTAGTGAATCGATCAACTATAACCCATAGTTGATCACACCCATTTGATTCTGGTAGGTCGGTGATGAAATCCATAGCAATAGACTGCCATGGGGCATATGTTAATTCCAAAGGTTGCAACATCCCATACTTAAGGTGCCTAGCCGTCTTGTCCTTCTGACATTCCAAACAGCTTTGTATATATTCAATTATTTGTTCATCCATCTTTGGCCACCAAAAGTTTCTTCTTATTAATTCAATGGTCTTATCCTGACCAAAGTGTCCTGCAATTTTCGAGTTGTGCTCCGACTCCAGGACCATGTTGACTAAATCCTTTGGCACCCATATCTTCTCTTTCCGATAGATTATGCCATCTTCTATCGTTAGTGGATCTTTTATTTTGTTTGCTGCTTTTTTATAATTTTCGTCCAGTTCTCCAGCTTCTTTAACCATCTTCAAAAATTCGCCAGACCATTGAACAGAAGGAATAGAATTGAGCCGTGCTGAAGAAACCATGAATGAAGTTCCTTCTCCTCCACTGCTGATCGATGCAAAATGTTCTTTGTGAAGGATAGTCGTAATCGGCTAATCCTCACCTCCCCCCTTTTCAGGGCGGAACTCCGGACGCCTTGACAATGCATCTGGCTTCCCATTCTTACTTCCAGGTCTGTAAAAAATTTTAAAGTCAATACCAGCAAGTTCTTGAGCCCACCTTGCTTGGCGACGATTGAGTACTTTTGTTGTGGTGAAGTACTCCAAATTTTGATGGTCGCTGAATACCTGAACTGTGTGCATTGCTCCCTCCAAGTATCTTCTCCATATTTTAAACGAATCCACAATAGCTAAAAGCTCTTTATCATGGATTTCGTAGTTGATTTCTGCCGGAGTAAATTTCCTGGAGTGAAAAGCAATAGGGTGCAGCTTTCCGTCCTCTCCTTTCTGAGAAAGGACTGCGCCTAAGGCAAAGTCAGAAGCATCAGTTTCAACAGTGCAAACCTTTTTAGGATCAAAATGACCCAATATTGGTGCCTTCGTAAACCTCTGCTTCAACTCATCAAATGCCAATTCCATGGCAACAGTCCATTCCCACTTCTTTGGATCGCCCTTGGTAGATTCAGTAAGAGGACGACAAATTCTTGAAAAGTCCTTTATGAATCGGCGATAGAAGTTTGCAAATCCAAGAAAGCCTTGTGTCTCTTTCAAGGATCTAGGAGGTTCCCAAACCAGGACGGTTTCCACTTTATCTTTTGCCATCTCAATTCCCTTTTCGCTTATAATATACCCCAAAAATTCCACTTTGTTTGTCCCCCAGACACATTTTTCCGGAGATATTACCAGCCCATTTTCTTCCAGTCTTTTTAAGACTTCCTTAACCAATTCATCATGTTCCTCCTCCGTCTCAGCGTAAATCAGAACATCATCAATATAAGCAATCACTCCCTGATCCAACATGTCCCTAAAGATATGATTCATCATATCCTGGAATGTGGCCGGTGCATTGCTTAATCCAAAGGGCATAACCAAAAACTCATAAAGCCCGTACCTGCATCTGAAGGCTGTTTTCCATTCATCGCCTTCTTTGATCCTAATCAAATGATAACCGTTCTTCAAATCCATTTTCGTGAAGAACCTAGCTCCTTTTACTCTGTCTTGTAATTCAGACATAAGAGGGAGGGGGTAGCGATTTGCTATTGTTATTTTATTAATCCCCCTATAGTCAACACAAAGTCGTAGACCTCGCCCATGGGGTTTTGGCACAAAGAGAATGGGTGCTGCGGCAGGAGATTTTGATGGTCTAATCTTGCCTGTCCTTAGCATTTCTTTTAGCCATTCTCTGAGTGTCTCCAGTTCAACTTCATTAAGCGCATAGACTGGTCCCCAAGGAGGAGTCTCTCCTTCCTTTAAGTCTATGGCATGGTCGTAAGACTTGTGTTCTGGAAGCTTGTCTGCTGCTTCCTTGGTCATGATATTGATCCACTTACGGAATTTCTCAGGGACTTGTTGAAGTGCCTCTGACAATTCCTCTTTAGTGGCAATGGCTGATATATGGCCTATAACTGAGGCCTCAGGGTGGTCGAGTACTCGTCTATCGACCTTAAGGGAGAATGTACTGGCCTGAGCCTTAGTACAATGTTCGGTGCAACGTGGAGTTGTGAAGGAGATGTTATTGCTTTCTCCCCACATGTTGCAAGGTTGGTGTTTTGCCATCCACCAGTATGGTAAGATGACATCGCAGTCGCTGTCAAGAGGGGCGACTTCGAAGGATTCGGCTGCAAAGTGTTGTTTATGTTGCAGCATGAAAGGTACCGTAAAGAATTCTCCAGCTCCAGCAACTACCTCATTATTGAAGTTGCGAATTTGAAGAGGCTGGTCTCTCTTCACAGTAGGAATTTTGTAAGTTTGGACAAAACCTTTGTCCAGTAAAGCTGAGGTGGAGCCTGTATCAAGGAGGACTCGCACCGTTCTGAATTTGTTCTTAGACCAAGTCAACACCATGTTGATAATTGGCCTCTTTCCATGATGGGGTGGAACCACAGCTTCCATTTTTGTTCCTTTGGAAGAGGTTCCTTTGTCGGTTCGTCGAAGTTTTGTCTTGGTCGACTCCAAGCTGTCCGAAATTTTCCTTTTTGTCCCTGAACAAATAATATTTTCTGCGTCAGATGTACATTCCTCCTCCTCAGGTGACGCAACCCTAGAGGATCTTAAAAATCCGACTCCTCATCATTTTGCTCAATCTCCCAAATCCTGGGCTGAGCATCTTCCATTATTTCATCCTCATCCTGCCGCACTGCTGCGGTCTTTGTCTTTTTTGTTTCCTTGGGCTTCTCCTGCCCTTTGTTTCCATCATCATCATCGTCTCTCTTCCTCTTGCCAGAGGAAGCAACCTTTCCTTCGCCAGAGAGCTCTGTTCCTCCAACTGTCTTTTTAGCGTAACAATCAAACATTTTGTGCCCAGATCGTCCGCATCTCCAACAGTCAGCCTTATCCTTTTTATGTTTGTCGATTTCGCTCTGAGGAACATCGTTCAGAGCCTCCCTTCCCGACGCAAAAATAGACTTCTTGTCCTTCTTTCCTGCAAAACCTTTTTTCTCCTTTTTCTCCTTAAATTTGTCTTTGTGCTGCACCTCCTTAGGGCGCACAGTTTCCTTTTGTTTTCCCTTGTCCTTATGGCGGTCCTCTCGTACCTCCAAAGACTTCTTTTTATGACCCTTTAATTCCTCATCCAAATTTTCAACAACGTGAGCAGCTTCCTTCACTGCATCAATCATTGCTTCATCGTCAGTTGGGAGTCCCCCAACTCTCTGATATACCATCTTCTTAATGGCCGGTGTCATGGCCTCCCAAATCACATTCCTATACATAGGACCAATTGCTCCTACACGCATATTAAGGTCCTCCAACTTGGTGATATAGTCATCGATGTCTCCCTCATACTGGAGTTCCGTAATCCTCTTAACGTCCTTCTGGGCTTCCCGCTTATCCTCAAACCTAGTTTCAATAGAGCTTGAGAAAGCTTGCCATGTATCTTTGAGTCCTTGCCTTTGAATCGATTTTCGCCGTTCCTGGTGCCAACTGAGAGCTTTGTGAGTAAGCAAGCTCCCAACCCATTTTACCTGGTCATCCTCGTCCGGGAACGCCTTGGCGTATGTTGCAATATAGTCTTGAACAGACATCCACCAAGCCCTAAATAAATTCTTGTCTTTCCCGGAAAAATATTGTGGAGCCTTCATCTCAGGCATTTTTGGTCTCCTTGGTTCGTTGACCCCAGATTGCTGCAATTTGTTGACAAGTGATTCCAAAAATGCTTCCGTTGCATTTTTTGCTTCAGGCTTCTTTTGTTGAGCCTTTTGTTTGCGCTCCTGACGCTTTCTCTCCAACGCTTTTCTGATGTATGAATCATCTGAGTCTTCGCCGTCCGAAGGATCAGATGGTGGTGGTGGAGGTGGTGGGAGTCCTCCTCCTGGTGGTTTACTGCCCCTACCACCATTTCTGCCGTTGTCTGCAGGGGTTCCATCTTCTGATGGAGGCAAGGGGACTTCAGGTGCTCTGCCGAGGGAGGGAGGTCTGGGAGTCATCTCCTCATGCATAGCCTCGGTTAGAGACTTAGCATCGAAATGTTCCTTTCTCTGGATTTTTGACATAACAAGGCCAATAGCCTTGTTTACCAATTCCATCTTTTCCTCCTCTCTCTGCTCTTCATAATCCAGCAGACGTTTCTGGTGCACCTCTTCAGCTCTAGACAGAGCTGCAATCCGCCTATCTCTTTGTTCATCATCCTGCTCTCGGATGGCGTCTTGTGTATTCTTTTGAAAGGCCCATTCCTCGATTTCCTTGTTGATTTGTAATTGCCTCTGGGCAAAGGCTTCGAGGATGGCATTGGTCGTCTGAATGCCGTGTTTGAGTCTTTCTGCAGCCGCTTGGTTGGCTGCCTCTTTGGTTTGAGTGTCCGTGGCAAGTTCGCCAATTGTCCTCCAAACTTGGCCGGCAAAGTCGTTGCTGGCCTGAACGAGTCTGGTAACGGTTTGAAGGTTGACTTCTTGGTCAAGGTTGCCCTTCTTTGCTAGGATGTCGTAAGCTTTCTGCATCCCCTGGGCCATTTCCTGATAGAGTCCCTTCATCCGTTGTAGTTCTTCGTTCATTGCAGCTCCTGATCCTGCTGCTTCCATCAATCTCTTAATGTCTTCCTCAGTCGAATTCATCCTTTCCATCATTAAAATCACCCATTGTGGTACTTCGCCTAGGTGAAGGGTGGTGCCATGATGAACCCTTGGTTGTCCCACAGAGGTGACTTCCTCCCAGGAGCGAGGACGGGTGATGCTGACAGTATCAGCCATAGGCGCATCAAGTCCGTCGTCGTGGGTGGCATTGCCGGTGAGTCTGCCTGAGGCCATTGTAGATTGAAGTTTTTGTTTGTAGTTTTCAGAGGAGTGTTGGTGTTTCTTGCCCTAGAAGAGGGTCTTCCGTAATCGTGTCGAAAAGTAAACTTAGTAGCTTGAGCCTTAAGTTTATAGTGTGAACCTGGCTATTGAGGCTTTCAATAGAGAGGCTTATTCGATCAGTCGTTCTTCGTTTGAAAGGTATTCAACAAATAGATTTCCCAAGAAGCTAGGAAGTAAACTAATCGATCACAGGCCGAATAAACTTAAGGGTCTCGTCCTGAGGTATTGGTGCAGAATAGTGATGTCGTAACAAGAGATCAAGTTCCTGATGCTAGAGGAGACGGTGGGAAGACTTAGGGTCTTTTATAGACTTTCGTCTACAAGTTCGCCCAGACTTCCCAGGGGAACCAACTTCCAAACTAAGCTTAGGAGATAAGACGTGAGTCAATCCTGTGACAAATCTGTTGATGGCTCGCACCATGCTGCATGCGCAATTATATTAATTGCTCACTTGCATGATGACCTTCGTGTCAGATCAATCCTTGACATTCCTCGCCGTGCTACCACACCTTCCAATCAGGTATTGGGGTTAAGCGCCTAGTAGAGGTTTACTCCACTTGAGCGCATAATGCAGTGACTCCTCTGATAATGACATGTGAGTCATATATCTTATGAGTCGTCTTGATCATAGATCTCCCTAGAGAATCTCGATTGCGAGTGAAGGAATCTGACATCATAAGGCAGACTATGCCTTACCCGAGCGCACTGCCCCGTCACATTCCTGTGTGATGTCATAACAGCCCCACCTGCGCGCACTTGCGCGCAGCCACACCCTGGTGTGTACGCAAACGCCGTCTTATCTTGCAGTTGGTAGTCATTGGCCTAAGGTCGCGTCATATCAGTTCCATCCAACAGTTTCCCTGAGTGGTGTTCCTTGCTACAGGACGTCGTCTCATGCTAACGCAGTCTTGACCCTTGTCCTGAGCTCCACTCCTGTTGGCTGACTAGACTCTGCCTTGTTCCTTGGCCGACTATCCGCCCAACTCAGACCTCGGATGATCCTATTCGTCTGCCTTGCACTGTCCTGAGAATTCCCTTCTCTTGCAAGCCCTCTGGTAGCCGTGCTTGGTGGAACACAACCTCAAGTATAAGGAGGTGTCCTTTCGCCGTCGTCTTCTGTCTCCATCAGCGTCGTCTGTAGTTTTCTCATGGGTAAGTCGACACCCATGAGGTAAGTTGTTCCTCGTTCCCATCCATCTGTGATCCTCCCAAACTGACAGTGAATAACAGGTAGCGACGCCTCGGGCCGGGATCCTCGTGAGGTCCTTTCGGAAAGTCACGAATCACGTGACGTGGCTAGCTGGAGCTCCTCAGGGGGTTCCGGCCCGGGATACTAACCTTATTATTCATTCTCCTGTCGAGTTTGCCATGTTCTCTAAATGTTATACATGTTACCTATTCTATACTCACACAATATAGGGTGTGACAACAACGCAGTGGCATTCGACGACTCCAAGTCAGAACTTCTCCATTTCCACAGATCACAAAAAGACGACACCACCCCTCAAACATGCGTCAGACTTCCCAATGGCACAATAGTCCAACCAGGCACGAAAGGCGGAAAGAAAGATGTGGTCCGGTGGATTGGTATCCACTTTGATAGAAAACTTTCCTTTGTTCACCATGTAAATACTAGACTGACAGCCGCATCCAGGTCCTTTAATGTGAACCTGGGCACAGTCCTAACTATGCAGAGGCTTTTTCGATCGTCCTTCCAAGTGCTTCGTCCTAGGGTGGACAAACACTTCGTCCTTAAGACAAACAGTCACTTCGTTCTCAAGAACTAATAGAGGTAATCCAAAGATAAAGCTAGGAAGTAAATCAATCGATCACAGGCCGAATAAACTTAAGGGTCGTCTTCGGAGGTATTTGTTGGTGTAGATGTGGTATCGTCGCGTATGGGATCAATGGATGATGATGGAGGAGACAGAGGGAAGACATAGGGTCTTTTATAGACTTTCGTCTACAAGTTCGCCCAGCCTTCCTTGGGGAACCAACTGCCAAACTGAGCTTAGGAGATAAGACATGGGTCAAAGCTGTGACGCATCTGCTGAGGCTTGCATTATCCTAAGCGCGCAATTAAATTAATTGCTCACTTGCATAATGCTCGCCCTGGTCAGATTAATCCTTGAACTAGCTCACCGTACTACCACACCTTCCAATGAGGTGCTGGGGTTATGAGTCACACCGGAGGGCAACTCCGTCTGACTGCATTATGCATGAACTCTTGTGATAATGACGCATTGTCAAAATCCGGCTACACACGGTCGACAGGCGATACAACCGTCGGATTGCTATGCAATCGGGTTCGGCTCTGGACTTCTAGGTGAGTTAGTCACGGGCTCAGGCAGTACTTACCTTGTACACAGGATGTCCCTGCAGCGTTGCCTCTGATAGGATCGTCGGATGGAGATCTGGGTGGGAGGATAGGTGGGTATTTGGGATGGGTAAGTATGTTGGAATGGGCTGGGTTTTCGGTCACGGTTCAGATGATAGAACTGTAGTGTGTAGATAGATTGTGTAGATAGATAATTGATTGCGTACTAGACTAATGAAATACAAATGTCCCCTTATATACCTGTGTCCCTGTGCTCATGTGATTTCCCAACTTATCTGACCCGCAGATATTCCATCCATCATGAGACACCCTTCGCTCCACTGTGACTCCCAAAACCTAACTAAAACACAATACAAACATAAACCAAAACATAATACAAAACATAAGCAAAACATAATACAAAACATAAGCAAAACACAATACAAAACATAAGCAAGACATAATCCAAACCTCGAGGAAACCCTCCTCGTTCCACCCCGCACTTACCCCCTTGTCCTCGCTTAACCCTAACTCCTCTCGCCTAGCCCTAGCTCCACCTCTTCGCTTAAACCCTAACTGTAACGTACGCCATCCCCAGCGTCACACCCACGAACCACAGCCCAGCTGTGGTCACAATCCCTCCTAGAAGCATATCCCTAGCGGTTCGTGACAGTAGCTCCCCCCTCCAGGCCGAGACTCCGACGAGGCTTGTCTGGGGTTCCTCATGGGGACGAGGTCGGGGTTGTCGCTGCCGACGGCGATTGCGGTTCTGGCGGCGGCATCTGCCGGATAGTCGTTGGCGGCGGGGAGAGTCTCCTCCGAAACCAGTGCTGGAGTGCTCTGGCAACGAGGGCCCCTCGAATGGCGGTGGGGTGTGGGTCGGCGGTGGCACCTCTTCCTTTCCAGTAGGTGGTCCGTAGAAAGAGAGGTTTATTGCGAGTCGTTCGGGGTCCCTGTTCGGGGACATGAGGTAGACAGGGACGTACCTCTTCTCCATCAAAGTCTCGCTCGAGGTTTCCGAGGCCAGCTCGGGTGCTGTTGGTGGCTGTTCCCCGTTGGGGTGTTGCTGGTCTTTCTCCGGGACGGGGGTCGGTTCATTCGGTGTCGGAGCGGGAGCTGTCGAGGAGCGGGCAGGCCCTGTGGCGCCGCATCTGGCTTCATGGCCGTCCATGTTAACCAGAAACCCACAGTCGTAGCAGACCCTCTTTCCTCGCTGCCAGGCCCGACAGGCCTTCCGAACGTCCAGGTGTTTCCTCCGGATCACAGCCTCTAACTCGGGATCGTGCGTCCGTCCGCAGTTGCATTCGTTGGTTCCTTCCCGCCCAGCGGTTGGAAAATAGTTGTAGTTTTCTTTCGATTGTCGATGTGTGGCGCAGTAGTCGTCGTAACAAAAGGTCCAGTGTTGGGCATCGTGTGGGGGATACGTGGTTGTCGGTGGTGGGGCATCCTGGCGGTACCAGCCGCCGGAGTGTTGGTCGTTCTCGGGGTTTATTGGGCTAGCCATGGTTTTTACAACCTTGGGGCCGGTTTTCTTGGGTAGGTTGTGTGAAATCGTCGGATGGCGTCGGGGGAATTCGTGAAGTTCTCCGATGGGTACCAAGTTCGGTCGGGATCAGTGAATCCCGTCCAACGTACACGATACTGGAGTCTGTTTCGATGATAGCGGGAATCAACTATCTCCTCCACTTCCCATTCCTCTTCGTCTTCAATAACAATTGGTGGGGGAGGAGGTTGGACGTGCCCGGGGATCGGTGTAAGAGCGGGTCGAGCCAGCTCGAGCAATGAGATGTGGAATACGGGGTGTATTTTCACACTGGCGGGGAGATCCAATTTATACGCTCTTGTCCCCACGCGCTCGAGGATGGTGTATGGTCCCATCAGCTTGTAATCCAACTTGCTGGATGGGCGAGTTGTCTTCACGTTTTTCCTCCGCAACCACACCCTATCCCCCTCCCTGAGTACGGGATCCGGGTGTCTCTTCCGATTTGCCTGTTCTGCCTGGGCAGCCTGTGCATATCCGATTTCTGCCTGTAGTTCCCGGTGGAGGTTGGTGAGGGCTGAGACGTATTCCGCCACCTCCGGGAATCCTCCTTCTATTTTTCCTAGGCTGGGTGCGAACCGCGGATGATACCCGTAATTCGCGAAAAAGGGGGTTACCTTTGTTGTCTCGGATTGAGTGTTGTTATAGCAAAACTCCGCCATTGGGAGTAGCTTTTCCCAGTCGTCCTGCTGGTAATTGCAGTACGCCCGCAGGTACTGTTCGAGGGTGGCGTTCGTGCGTTCGGTCTGTCCGTCGGTCTCGGGGTGGAATGCGGTGCTGAGCTTCCTTGACGTCCCCATTGCCCCCATCACTCGCTTCCAAAACGTCGAGGTGAATAGAGACCCGCGGTCAGAGACGATATCGTTAGGAAGTCCGTGGGCCCTGACCACATGCCTCAGGAATCCATCCGCCAGTTCCCTTCGGCCCCATCGTGTCCGCGCAGGCCACGAAGTGAGCCATCTTCGTGAACCGATCCACAATTACCCATAGGGCGTTGTTTCCTCCTCTTGACGGAAGTCCGGTGATAAAATCCATGGACACCGAATCCCACGGCCTCGATGGTGGCTGTAAGGGCTTCAGGAGCCCGAAAGGAGCGTGCCTAACTGGCTTAATCCTCTTGCAGGTATCGCAGTAGTCTACGTATCGGTTGACATATTGGCGTTTCTGAGGCCAATAATAATTTCTACTAATTAGCTCCAAGGTCCTTGCCCGCCCTGGGTGTCCCGCAACGAGTGCATCATGGTGGTCATGTAGGAGCCGTAGCCGTAACTCATGGTTGTCTGGTACCCATATCAACCCCTCATACAGTAACAGCCCCTCCCGTTCTTCGCAAAGTCCTAATGCTACCTTCCGGTCTATCTTCTCCCCAGCCCGTAATTTTCTTAATATCTCCTGTATCTCCTGATCCTCCCTTGTTTTCTGTTGGATTTCTTTTAACAATTCCTCGTCGACCTGTATTTCCATGACCTCGGCAGAGTTGATCCAGAAGGTCTGCGGCGGCAAAAGAACTCGTTCCCTGTTCTGCCGGTGTTTCAGCTCCCCTTCCCAAGGAGAATCTCCTGATTCTCTCGATAGGATGTCGGGCTTTCCCGCCAGTTTGCCGGGTCGATACGTTATGGCGAAGTCGTAATTCGCCAACATTTCCGCCCACCTTGCCTGGCGTAGGTTTAGGTCCTTTTTTGTAGTCCAATATTCCAAATTTTTATGGTCCGTTAATATAGTAATCTTGTGTCGAGTATTCTTGCAGTAGGTACCCCATTTGTTTAGCCCTTCGACTATGGCGAGGAGTTCTTTATCGTGGATATCGTAATTTAGTTCCGGATCCTTCAGTTTGCGCGAGAAATATCCCAAGGGATGTAGAATGCCTTGGTCGTCCGGCTGTGAGCAGACTGCCCCGATGGCGTAGTCCGACGCATCTGTTTCCAGGGTTAAGGGTTTTGTGGGGTCGAAATGTCGTAGGATAGGTTCAGAAATCATTGCCCGTTTCAGTTGTTCGAATGCTGATTTAGCCGCGTCGTCCCACTTCCATGTTACATCCTTCCTCGTCAGTTTCGTGAGAGGCGCCGTAATCTTGCTAAAATCCCGGATAAACCTCCTATAGAAGTTGGCGAACCCTATGAAACTCTGGATCCCCTTCACGTTTGTCGGTTCCCTCCATTCTGCCACTGCCCTTACCTTTCCCGGATCCATCCGTATCCCCGTTGGTGAGATGATATATCCCAAGTACTCCGTTTCCGTGGTGTGAAACTCGCATTTTGAGGCCTTGAGCCTCAGCTTCACCTTATCCACCCGTTCCAAAACCTTTCTCACATGTTGTTGGTGTTGATGCAGATCATCCGAGTAAATGAGGATGTCGTCAAGGTATGCCAGACAGAAGATGTCCAGATAGTCGCTGAGGATCTCGTTCATCCATCTCTGAAAGGATGCTGGAGCGTTGGTCAGACCGAATGGCATGACCAAGTACTCGAAAAGACCGTATTTCGTCCGAAAAGCAGTCTTCCATTCGTCCCCCTTTGCGATTCGCAGGTTATGATAGGCGTCCCGTACGTCGAGTTTCGTGTATATTTTTGCGTTGGATAGTCGATCCAACGCTTCCCCTATCAGCGGGAGAGGTGTTCTATCTTTCACTGTGATCTCGTTAAGTCCCCGATAATCCACACAGAGTCTCAGTGTGCCATCTTTCTTTTTTACAAAATGTATCGGGGCCCCCGCCGGTGATGTCGAGCGGCGTATCCATCCCTTCTCCAGACTTGAGTCCAAGTATTCCCTCAACGTCTTCAACCTTCCCTCGTCCAATGCTCGAAGAGGTTCGAATGGTGGAACCCCTCCCTTCACCAACGGAATCCGATGGTCGTGATGGCGGTGTGGGGGTCGTCCCGACACTTCTTCCTTATCGAATACATGCAAGAAGTCGTGATATTCGACCGGAACAATGTCACCAGCCGAACGCGGGGTCGGTTCCTGCTGTGTGGCTGAACCCTGGGATACGGGCTCTAGCGATCCCATTGCGGCGTAAGCGATCCAGTCGAAGGTTCCTTCCCGTTCCTCCTCATCTTCCTCCTCTTCCTCGTCTCCATAGGCTTGCATTCGAAAAGGATCCTTTTCTGCATCATCCCGGATCCGTTTCCGTTCCTCTTTTATTTCTTCCCCTCCCTCGGGCTGCATTCGAAAAGGATCGTTCTGCGCAGTCCCCCGGGTCCGTTTCCGTTCCTCCTTTTCTTCTTTCCCTCCTTCGGGCTGCATTCGAAAAGGATCGTTTTGTGCAGCATCCCGGGACTCTTTCCATTCCTCCCTTTTTCCATCCTTTTCCTCAGTCTGCATTCGAAAAGGATCATTTTGTTCGTTAATTTTGATCTCTTTTCGTTCCTCCTCTTCCTGGTCCTTCTCGACCCCTATTTGAAGAGGATCACTTTGTCTGTCTTCCCAGGTACCTTGTAGCTCCCCTTCTTCTTCGTCCCTTCCCATGTCCTCCTCGAACCTCCTTCGACGAAGATCATTTTGTGCTCCGTCTTGAACCCTTCCTTGTTGCTCCTCTTCCCCCTCTTTCTCCTGGTTCCGTTCGATCCTTCTTCGCCACGGCGCCGCTTCTTGTTCCTTTTTCCTCGTTCTATTTCCCCAGGTTTCCTTCCTTTCTTCCCAACTTGCTTCGCATATTCTTTCTTCCCTGGCTGCGGCCTGCGCAGTGTCCAGTCGATATTGCTGAATAGCGTCGTTTTCCGTTACCGTGGTCGCGTGAGGTGAGGTCGAGGTCCCTAGGCACCTCTTAGCGCAACGCGCCGAGTCGAACGTAACTCTTCCCTCGTTCCAGTCGATACTGGGGTTGTGCGTCCGGAGCCATGGAAGTCCCACAATGATAGGTGAGTTTCCAATCGTGATACAATGCAGTCGAATATCTTCCTGATGGTTATTGATCCGTAATCTTACCATAGCTTCGTGGGTGACTGGTCCACTAGCTATCTCTCGTCCGTCCACTGCCAACACCCTTCGTGGGACGTCCTTCTTCTTCAACGGAATCCCCACCCTTTCCGCATATTCCTTATCGATGAAGTTCTCCGTCGCTCCACAGTCCACCATGGCCGTCGTGGTGTGTTCTCGATTATCTTTTCCTTTTATTACTACTTTCAATATGATCTTTTCATCTCGCCGGTATGGCCCTACGCTCGATATCATGTAGGCTGGTTCCGGATTGTCTGGTTCGGCGGAACTCTTCGTCCCCAGGAGTCCACCTTGTTCTTTTACTCCTGGGGATCCTCTTTTCCCGCTCTTTCTTCGGCTTGTTCCTCGTCGATGTTGGCTTCTGCCGCCCGGTATGTTCTTCGTTCCCCCATTGGTTTCTTGTGGGGGCATTTGGCGGCATAGTGGCCCGTTTTCCCGCAGTTGAAACATTCGTTGTTTTTTCGTCGTTTCTCTTCCTCGGTCCTATCCCTAGGCCTGCCCCTCCGAGTGGCATCCAGTTCCATCGGCTCGGGCTCCGAGAAGGTCGATCCCTGGTGGCCGTTCTTCGGATGGAAATTCTGGTACTGAGGTTCAAATCGGTTGCGCAGGGTTCGGAAATTGAACAGCCGGTTGTCCAATGCAATTGCTTTGTTTGCGAAATCGATTATCTTCGTCGGACGGGTCTCGAGGATGGCAAGTTGCCTTTGCACGTCCACATGAAGTCCATCGCTGAACTGATCAATGTAGATTTCGTCGTTGTAACGCAGGTCCGCGATAATTCTCTGGAACTCGGCCCAATACGCTGCGGCGGACCGGTTCCCCTGACGGACACTTTTGAATTTCCTCCTCGCCACTTCCCTTGAATCCGCCTCTCCAAACGCTCTCGAGACGGCAGTCTTGAATGCCTCCCAGGTGGTGTACGTGCTTCTCCCCTTCTCGATGGAGGGCTCAATCCATGACCACGCATTTCCTCGACACCGCGAACTGGCGTAATTAACTCTTTTGATGTCACTGTCGAACCTGTTCGGTTCACAGTTGAACTTCAGTTCGCACTGAGTCAGGAAAGCCCGAAGCTTCGTTCTCTCGCCGTGATAGAGTTCGGGATCCTCGACCTTGGGATTACTGGTCGGAGAGGGTCGATAGGTGAGCTGTTGGAACAGTTGTTGGAGCTGCTCCTGGGTCATCACGACTGAAGGTGGCGTCATACCACTCGTTCCTTGTTGAGAGGCCATTATGGATGCTATGTCCTCGGGGATCTGGACTGGTCCCGGTGAATCCGGAGTCTGTGGGCGGGATCGGTGTTCGGGGGTTACTGGGCTCGCTGGACCGGTGGCTTCCCTTTCGATAACCTCGCTCAGCTCCTGCAATCGGAATGGATCCACGGTATTGGTTGTTTCTTATTTTTCTTAGTTGTGGTTGAAGCCCTTCGTGCTTCCTTAGTTGTATCGGGTGTCGTTCGGAGGACGCAATCAAATGTCAAAATCCGGCTACACACGGTCGACAGGCGATACAACCGTCGGATTGCTATGCAATCGGGTTCGGCTCTGGACTTCTAGGTGAGTTAGTCACGGGCTCAGGCAGTACTTACCTTGTACACAGGATGTCCCTGCAGCGTTGCCTCTGATAGGATCGTCGGATGGAGATCTGGGTGGGAGGATAGGTGGGTATTTGGGATGGGTAAGTATGTTGGAATGGGCTGGGTTTTCGGTCACGGTTCAGATGATAGAACTGTAGTGTGTAGATAGATTGTGTAGATAGATAATTGATTGCGTACTAGACTAATGAAATACAAATGTCCCCTTATATACCTGTGTCCCTGTGCTCATGTGATTTCCCAACTTATCTGACCCGCAGATATTCCATCCATCATGAGACACCCTTCGCTCCACTGTGACTCCCAAAACCTAACTAAAACACAATACAAACATAAACCAAAACATAATACAAAACATAAGCAAAACATAATACAAAACATAAGCAAAACACAATACAAAACATAAGCAAGACATAATCCAAACCTCGAGGAAACCCTCCTCGTTCCACCCCGCACTTACCCCCTTGTCCTCGCTTAACCCTAACTCCTCTCGCCTAGCCCTAGCTCCACCTCTTCGCTTAAACCCTAACTGTAACGTACGCCATCCCCAGCGTCACACCCACGAACCACAGCCCAGCTGTGGTCACAATCCCTCCTAGAAGCATATCCCTAGCGGTTCGTGACACGCATGAGTCATTTATCGGATGAGTCGCGCCATCATAGATCTCCCTAGAGAATCTCGATTGCAAGTAGAGGTCACTGACATCATAAGGCATCCTGATGCCCTACCGGAGCGCACTGCCCCGTCACATTCCTGTGTGATGTCATATGTGCCCCACCTGCGCGCACTTGCGCGCAGCCACACCCTGGTGTGGATGCAAACGCCGTATTGTTTCCAAGTTGGCAGCTCTAGGCCCAAGGACGCGTCATATCAGTTTCATCAAACAGGTTTCCTGAGTGGGGTTCCCTGCTGGACGTTGTCTCATGCTAATGCACTGTTGACCCTTGTCCTGCATTCCACTCCTGTTTGCTGACTAGACTCTGCCTTATCTCTTCGCCCAACTGTCCCCCCAACTCGTAACACCGGATGACACTCTTGCGCCGCATCTGCATCTTCTTGGAATCTCCTGTTCCTATGCAGCCCCTATTGTAGCCGTGTATTGCCGAATACTCCTCAGGTATAAGGAGGTGACCTTTCGTCGTCTTCTTCGTTCTCCATCAGCGTCGTTCGTAGTTGTCTCAAGGGTAAGTCGACACCCTTGAGGTAAGTGTTCCTTTCCCCTTCTCCGTCCTGAATCCTCCCAAACTGACAGTGAATAATAGTTTCGACGCCTCGGGCCGGGATCCTTGTGAGGTCCTATCGGAAAGTCACGAATCACGTGACGTGGCTAGCCGGAGCTCCTCTGGGGGTTCCGGCCCGGGATACTAACCTAATTATTCATTCTCCTGTCGAGTTTGCCATATTCTCCATAGCGTTATATATGATACCTATTCTATTCTCACACATTATAGGGTGTGACACCACCTCCCCCCTGTTCAAGCTTCGTCCCGAAGCTCGTAGTTCATCATTCTGTGATCGCACCTCGCCGCAGCCAAGTGATTAAGTGATCAATTATAGATGTAGTCCTCCAGCCCCTACATCCTACTACCAACTCGACCTAATGAAAACCTCGTGGGGAAAAACATTAAGCCTTAATCCTTGAGTCGGTAGTCCCTCGGAGAATCAGGATGCTTGAGATGGAATTCTCTTAGCTTTTCCTGACCTCCTACTGAAAAGTTGTCGAAGGGTTCCGCCGTCCAATCTTTCTTGTTGGGCCACCCAAGCCATTTAACGAGGTAAAGTACTCTGTTTCCTGATTTATAACTGCTCATGATTTCATCAATGTCGTACTCCTCGCTTCCCTCAACATCGTCTGCTTCCCTAAGAATTTTATTTGGGTCTGGTGGAGCTCTTGTACCGATGTGGAAAGGCTCAAGTAGTGAAATATGAAAGACATTATGAATCTTCCATTTTCGTGGTAATGTGAGACGTAATGCTGTAGGGGATATGACTTTTTCGATTTGAAATGGACCATGAAGTTTGTGATCCAATTTATGTGATGGGCGTCTTGTTTTTATGTGTCGTCCATCGAGCATAACCAAGTCTCCAACTTGGTAAGTAGGTGCCTCCTTTCGTTGTAGGTCTGCATACTTTTTCATTCTTTCTTGTGCTTTCTGTAAGGATATCTTTGCTCCTTCGTGCACAGTATGCATCCAGTGGGCGTATGCTTTGCTGGCTGGATTTCGCACAGCAGTTGCAGTGGGGTTGCTGGCAATGGGGTTGTAACCGTAATTCGCATAGAAAGGTGAGAGTCCTGTAGCGGTGGTTACTGAGTTATTGTAGGCAAACTCTGCCATTGGCAACAAATCAACCCAATCGTCCATCTCATGATTGACAAAAGAGCGGAGGTAAGCTTCAATTGTCTGGTTGAGTCGTTCCGTCTGTCCGTCGGTTTGAGGGTGGAACGCTGTGGACATTCTAGGCTTGATGGCTAGTGTCCCAAGAAATGCTTTCCAGGTCGTACTTGTGAACCTGGAGTCCCTATCCGAAATGATGTCTGTAGGCAGCCCATGTAATTTCCAAATTTCCTTAGCAAAGATTCTGACAAGGTCTGCAGTTGTCTTGCCGTCTTTTTGCAATGGTATGAAGTGGGCCATTTTCGAAAATCGATCAACTACTACCCAGAGTTGATCACATCCATTTGATTCCGGTAGGTCCGTAATAAAGTCCATGGCGATTGATTGCCATGGGGCATAAGGTAATTCCAAAGGTTGAAGTAATCCATACTTCAGGTGCCGTGCCTTTTTGTCTTTTTGACATTCCATACAACTCTTAACATAGTTTATTATTCCTTCTTCCATCTTCGGCCACCAGAAGTTCCTTCGAATTAGTTCAATAGTTTTGTCTTGTCCGAAGTGACCTGCAATTTTAGAGTCATGTTCGGATTCAAGAACCGTATTTACCAAATCCTTTGGTACCCATAGTTTTTCTTTTCGATAGAGTATGCCGTCCTCTATCGTCAGTGGTTCCTTTATTCTCTTTGTTGCCTCCACGTATATCTGATCCAGTTTTCCAGCTTCCTTGACCATCTTCAAAAATTCTGCAGACCATTTAACCAAGGGAATAGAGGAAAGACGTGCTGAAGAAATAATGAAAGAAGTTCCTTCTCCAGCAGTGCTGATTGACGAAATTGATGCAAAATGATTCTTATGTAGGATCGTCGTAATCGGCTGATCTTCACCTCCCCCCTTTTCAGGGCGGAACTCCGGACGCCTAGATAGAGCATCAGGTTTCCCATTCTTTACCCCAGGTCTGTAATAAATTTTGAAGTCAACGCCAGCAAGCTCTTGAGCCCATCTAGCTTGACGTCGATTGAGTACTTTTGTTGTTGTAAAATACTCAAGGTTCTGGTGGTCGCTGTAAACCTCCACAGTAAACATTGCTCCTTCAAGATATCTCCTCCATACTTTAAATGAGTCCACGATAGCTAATAGCTCTTTGTCGTGAATCTCATAATTTATCTCAGCAGGAGAGAACTTTCTTGAATGGAAAGCAATTGGATGCAACTTTCCATCATCCCCTTTCTGGGACAGAACTGCGCCTAAAGCAAAATCCGAAGCATCAGTCTCAACTATACAAACCTTTCTTGGATCAAAATGACGCAAGATTGGTGCTGTTGTAAATCGATTCTTCAGTTCGTCAAATGCTAATTCCATAGCAACAGTCCATTCCCATTTCTTCGGATCGCCTTTCGTAGATTCTGTAAGAGGACGACATATTCTTGAGAAGTCCTTAATGAATCTTCGATAGAAGTTAGCAAATCCAAGAAAGCCTTGTACTTCCTTCAAGGACTTTGGGGGTTCCCATATAAGGACGGTTTCCACCTTGTCCTTAGCCATTTCAATCCCATTTTCACTTATTATATATCCCAGAAATTCCACTTTCCTTTGTCCCCAGACACATTTTTCCGGTGATATAACCAATCCATTTTTTTCCAACCTTTTTAATACTTCTTTAACCAACTCATCATGCTTTTCTTCCGTCTCCGCATAGATGAGTACATCATCAATATATGCAATAACTCCTTGATCCAACATATCCCTAAAGATATGATTCATCATATCTTGGAATGTGGCCGGAGCATTGCTCAACCCAAAAGGCATAACCAAAAATTCATATAATCCATAACGGCACCTAAAAGCCGTTTTCCATTCATCTCCTTCCTTTATTCTTATTAGATGGTATCCATTCTTTAGATCCATCTTTGTAAATATTTTGGCTCCTCGCACTCTGTCTTGTAATTCCGACATGAGTGGGAGCGGGTATCGGTTGGCAACTGTAATTTTATTGATGCCCCGATAGTCAACACATAACCGAAGACCTCTGCCATGGGCCTTTGGGACGAAGAGAATAGGAGCTGCTGCCGGTGACTTGGAAGGTCTGATTTTCCCAGTACGCAGCATATCTTTTAACCATTCTCTTAATGTCTCCAGCTCAACTTCGTTAAGAGCATAGACAGGTCCCCAGGGAGGAGTTTCTCCTTCTTTAAGGTCAATTGCGTGGTCGTATGGTTTGTGTTCGGGAAGCCTATCTGCTGCTTCCTTTGTCATGATATTGATCCAGCCACGAAACTTCTCAGGGACTTGTTGAAGTGCCTCTGATAATTCCTCTGTGGTGGATACTGATGAGATGTGGCCTAAGATTAAGGCCTCTGGGTGGTCGAGTACATGTTTGTCGACCTGGAGGGAGAAGGCACTGGCCTGCGCCTTAGTGCATTTCTCTTTGCAACGTGAGGAGGTAAATGAGATCTGGTCCTGATCTCCCCAGAGGTTGCAGGGCTGATGTTGTGCCATCCACCAATATGGTAGGATAGCATCGCAGTCACTATCTAGCGGAGCGACTTCAAATGATTCTGCAGCAAAATGTTGCTTATGCTGCAATAAGAATGGGACCGTAAAGAAGACTCCTGCTCCAGCAACTATTTCATTGTTGAAGTTGCGAATTTGGAGGGGGGTGTCCCTTTTGACGGTTGGAATTTTGTATTTGTGGACAAAGGCTTTGTCCAGGAGGGCAGCAGTAGAGCCTGTGTCCAAGAGGACTCTAACTGTGCGTTGATGATTATTGGACCAATTGAGAACCATATTGATTATTGGTCTCGGTCCATGGTGAGGAGGAGTTGGCGCTAATTCCTTAGTTCCTGGAATTGCATCTCCGTTGTCCGATCGTCGACTCTTAGTCCTGGTCGACTCAAGGTTGTCCGTTGTTTTCCTTTTTGTTCCCGCACATTTCCCAATTAATGCGTCTGTATCCATTTCCTCCTCGGGTGACGCCTCCCTAGAGGACTTTAAAAATCCGATTCCATATTTTGGTCTTCTTCCAATTCCCATATCCTAGGCTGCGCATCAGGCACATCCATATCTTCATTGTCCTGCCTTACCGCAGCTGTTTTAGCCTTCTTCTTTTCCTTAGGCTTTTCTTGTTCCTCAATTTCATCCTCCTCTCGCTTCCTCTTCCCTGAAGAAGCTACCTTTCCATCCTTTGTCAACTCAGTTCCCCCAACTGTCTTTTTTGCGTAACAGTCATACATCTTATGCCCAGAACGACCACAACGCCAACAGTCTGCCTTTTCCTTTTTGTGTTTATCAATTTCGGCTTGGGGTACTCCTTGTAAAGCCTCCCTTCCTGAGGCATAAACCGCCGGTTTTTCTGACTTTTTTCCAGCAAAAACCTTCTTATCCTTTTTGTCCTTAAATTTGTCTTTGTGCTGCACCTCCTTGGGGCGCACATTTTCCCTATGCTTATTTTTATCTTTTGTACGATCCTCTCGTACCTCCAAAGTCCTCTTCTTTGAACCCTTCAATTCCTCGTCCAATTCTTCAACAACATGCGCAGCATCCTTTACTGCATCTATCATCTCTTCGTCATCAGTTGGGATTCCACCACATCTCTGATAAACCATCTTCTTGATTGCAGGTGTCATTGCTTCCCAGATGACATTCCTATACATGGGGCCAATTGCCCCTACCCTCATATTAAGATCCTCCAATTTGGTGATATAATCGTCAATGTCTCCGTCATATTGCAGTTCGGTGATTCTTTTGACGTCTTTCTGGGCCTCTCGCCTATCCTCAAATCTGGTCTCAATTGCACTTGAAAATGCAACCCAAGTATCCCTTAAACCTTGTCGTTGAATACTTTTCCTTCTTTCCTGGTGCCAGCTCAATGCCTTATGCGTGAGCAAGCTCCCAACCCACTTAACCTGATCATCTTCGTCTGGGAATGTTTTTGTATATGTTTCAATATAATCTTTCACCGACATCCACCATGTTCTAAACAATGTTTTATCCTTTCCACTAAAAAATTGTGGTGCCTTCATTTCAGGCATCTTGGGCCTTTTCGGTCCAACAGGTTCTGATTGTTGCAATTTTTTAACCAGTGACTCTAAGAATGCCTCTGTCGCATTCTTTGCCTCTGGATTTCTTTCCTTTTGTTTTTCTTTGCGCTCCTGGCGCTTCCTTTCCAATGCTTTTCTGATGTACTCACCATCTGAGTCTTCGTCGTCTGAAGGGTCAGATGGGGGTGGTGGAGGTGGTGGAATCCTACCACCAGGTGGCTTTCCTCCACCATTTCCTTGACCAATGTCAGGAGTTCCATCCTCTGATGGTGGTAACGGGAATTCTGGCGCTCTGCCAAGGGAAGGGGGTTTCGGAGTCATTTCCTCATGCATAGCCTCAGTGAGAGACTTTGCATCAAAATTTTCTTTTTTCTGGATCTTGGACATAACAAGGCTGATGACCTTGTTGACCAATTCCAGTTTCTCCTCCTCCCTTTGTTCCTCGTAGTCGAGTAGGCGCTGTTGATGTGTTTCCTCAGCTACGCAAAGAGCTTCAATACGCCTGTCCCGTTGCTCATCGTCCTGTTGTCTAATGGCATCCCGAGTGTTCTTCTCGAATGCCCATCTTTCGATTTCTCTGTTAATTTCCCTCTGCCTCTGAGCAAAGGCTTCGAGAATGGCATTTGTCGTTTGAATGCCCTGATTCAATCTCTCAGCAGCTGCTTGATTCGCTGCTTCCTTTGACTTTGCATCTGTAGCAAGGTCACCAATTGTCTTCCATACTTGCCCAGCAAATTCATTGCTGGCCTGAACTAGCCGCGTCACAGTTTGGAGGTTAACCTCCTGGTCCAAGTCCCCTTTTTTCGCCAAAATATCATAGGCTTTCTGCATGCCTTGGGCCATTTCCTGGTATAACCCTTTCATCTGCTGCAACTGTTCGTTCATAGCAGCTCCTTCCCCGGCTGCCTCAATCAACTTCTTGATATCCCCTTCTGTGGCGCTCATTCTTTCCATCATCAAAACTACCCATTCAGGAACATCGCCTGTGTTGATCGTTGTTCCATGATGGACCCGTGCTGGTCCAAGAGTAGTAACCTCGTCCCATGAACGAGGACGGGTGATGCTGATGGTGTTGCCCATAGGAGCATCGAGGCCGTCATCGTGACCAGCAGGTCCAGCGATTCTGCGTGAGGCCATTATTGTTGATTGGATGGTTCTTTTGTGATGGTTTTGGAGGGGTTTTCGTTTTCGTATTGCCCTAGAAGAGGGTCTTCCGTATTCGTGTCGATTAATAAACTTGGTAGCTTGTAGCCTTAAGTTTATAGTGTGAACCTGGGCACAGTCCTAACTATGCAGAGGCTTTTTCGATCGTCCTTCCAAGTGCTTCGTCCTAGGGTAGACAAACACTTCGTCCTTAAGACAAACAGTCACTTCGTTCTCAAGAACTAATAGAGGTAATCCAAAGATAAAGCTAGGAAGTAAATCAATCGATCACAGGCCGAATAAACTTAAGGGTCGTCTTCGGAGGTATTTGTTGGTGTAGATGTGGTATCGTCGCGTATGGGATCAATGGATGATGATGGAGGAGACAGAGGGAAGACATAGGGTCTTTTATAGACTTTCGTCTACAAGTTCGCCCAGCCTTCCTTGGGGAACCAACTGCCAAACTGAGCTTAGGAGATAAGACATGGGTCAAAGCTGTGACGCATCTGCTGAGGCTTGCATTATCCTAAGCGCGCAATTAAATTAATTGCTCACTTGCATAATGCTCGCCCTGGTCAGATTAATCCTTGAACTAGCTCACCGTACTACCACACCTTCCAATGAGGTGCTGGGGTTATGAGTCACACCGGAGGGCAACTCCGTCTGACTGCATTATGCATGAACTCTTGTGATAATGACGCATGAGTCATTTATCGGATGAGTCGCGCCATCATAGATCTCCCTAGAGAATCTCGATTGCAAGTAGAGGTCACTGACATCATAAGGCATCCTGATGCCCTACCGGAGCGCACTGCCCCGTCACATTCCTGTGTGATGTCATATGTGCCCCACCTGCGCGCACTTGCGCGCAGCCACACCCTGGTGTGGATGCAAACGCCGTATTGTTTCCAAGTTGGCAGCTCTAGGCCCAAGGACGCGTCATATCAGTTTCATCAAACAGGTTTCCTGAGTGGGGTTCCCTGCTGGACGTTGTCTCATGCTAATGCACTGTTGACCCTTGTCCTGCATTCCACTCCTGTTTGCTGACGAGACTCTGCCTTATCTCTTCGCCCAACTGTCCCCCCAACTCGTAACACCGGATGACACTCTTGCGCCGCATCTGCATCTTCTTGGAATCTCCTGTTCCTATGCAGCCCCTATTGTAGCCGTGTATTGCCGAATACTCCTCAGGTATAAGGAGGTGACCTTTCGTCGTCTTCTTCGTTCTCCATCAGCGTCGTTCGTAGTTGTCTCAAGGGTAAGTCGACACCCTTGAGGTAAGTGTTCCTTTCCCCTTCTCCGTCCTGAATCCTCCCAAACTGACAGTGAATAATAGTTTCGACGCCTCGGGCCGGGATCCTTGTGAGGTCCTATCGGAAAGTCACGAATCACGTGACGTGGCTAGCCGGAGCTCCTCTGGGGGTTCCGGCCCGGGATACTAACCTAATTATTCATTCTCCTGTCGAGTTTGCCATATTCTCCATAGCGTTATATATGATACCTATTCTATTCTCACACATTATAGGGTGTGACATTTAACGCCCTAAGAAGCCTTGTGCGATATGAAACTGGTCTGTCCCCCTCCGCTACAAGAACACTTTACCGTGCATGTGTCCAGTCCAGGTCCGACTTCGGTTCAGAGATATGGTGGTCAAATCAGAAAACGCTGGAATCCAAACTACAACGACAACAGAACACCGCCCTACGAAAGATCCTTAACGCCTTCACATCCACTCCGATCATGGCCCTGCACAACGAGGCGGCCCTCGCACCCGTTAAGATCAGACTCACCCACAAGAAACGAAAATATACCCTCAGACTCCTCTCCCTGCCCCCTACCCACCCCGTTATTTCCCGCTGCCCCTCTTCCTACCCCACCCCAGGCCACTTTGAGAACGCAATCATGTCCCCCACAGAGTATGACTGTGACTGGCACGGTCACACACGCCCCCAGTCCCGTCTCACAAGCATCCTCACTCTGATGAGACCATGGCTATCCCCCACCAGCACAGTTGAGAACACGGCCCAACCGGACCCCTCGATATGGAAACCACCCCCCCTGACAACAACTATCTCCACGAGCGAAAAGGAGGACGCAGCTACCGAACACCTTGCACTCCTACACTCCCTCAAAACAACACCCAATGCAATCGTGGTATACACTGATGGCTCCCAACTCAACGACAAGACCGGGGCTAGCTTCTTCATCCCCTACGGCCTCGACAAAGAAATACAAGCCCTCATTCCCATGACCAACACAAACGAAGTCTTTGACGCTGAACTACAAGCCATCTCAGAGAGCCTACTCTCCTGCGCTACACATCTACGACGCCTCCACCTCCACAACCGCCAGATACACATCTTCACCGATAACCAGGCAGCCATCATCCGCTCTTCGCACCTCTCGCCAGGCCCAGGACGGGAAACTGCCGGCATCATCCACCACACCTGTCAAACCCTCCTCTCACGAACCAACTCCACAGTGCACCTTCACTGGGTACCAGGCCACACCGACATTGCAGGCAACGATGAAGCAGATCGCCTGGCAAAATTGGCAACTGACAGAAACCCCCTACCGAACTCGACAATCTCCTTGTCATGGCTGCGACGCCGCATCCATGAAGCTCACATCCATGATTGGGTCACCTGGTACACCTCCTCCACCCGCCCAAAGACATACGATGCACCATTCAAGCGGAAGCTTGATGAAGCGTACACATCAGTGCCCCGAAAGATATCCACAGCGATACTGGGCCTCCGAACAGGACATGGTTACTTTCTCAACAGCCTGGCACACCCCCCCTCCGAACAATACCCTTCCCGCTCATGCACATGCCCCCTCCACCCACCTCAAACCCCACGCCACCTGATCCTGGCCTGCCCCATATTTACCTCCCACCGTATTAACCTCCGGCACCAACTTAAACTACCACGGCACCGACAACTACAACTCAAGATGATCCTCCACACGCCACACGGAATTCAAGCCCTGACCACTATTATCTCTGAAACGAAGCTCGCAACTGCGGAATGGGCACACACACAGTTAAGTACCCCTGTAGCGGAGAGACACTCACCAGAACACAGATTCACAATGGCAGATTGGGGTACGTTAACTGACCCCGATGAAGAACACATGTAAAAAAAAAAAAAAAAAAAAAAAAAAAAAAAAAAAAAAAAAACAAGAAGAAAAAACACCAGAATGTATTTAAACCAGAAGCAAACTGTCGATAGGACAGGACAAAGATGGATTCGAAGAAGGGAGGATTTGCTACATTTTCTAACTTTTCTTTTACATTATGTTTTCCTTTGTATCACGAATGACGAAAAGGGAGAGGAGAGATGGGAAAGTCAAGGAGCCGGGGATGGGTGTGTTTCTGTATTTTCTCATTTCCTTTGTTTTCCTTTACTTTTCTTATTATTATCAGAGTTTCAGGCGGTAGAAACTGGGGAAGGGTGGAGGAAAGATACTAGAGCAAACAGGGCTCACGGACACAGTGACGAGATGGACAGACACAGACAGAAAGACAAAGGCGACTACTGCCAGAAACTTAGATAGACCGCTCTGGGGCGTACCCAGTGGCCATCGGAGTCACTCCCGATGGTCAGCATTGTACCTTAAAGTAGTACCCGCCATAACCTTACGGTTGCAAGCGTGTATGACAAATAAATAAATAAATAACCAAGATTCGAACAGGAATCCACAGGTCTTAAAGTCGACGACTCGGCGTCCAGGAAAGAAATCAGACCCATAATCCGGGGGAAACTAAATGACTAACCCGAAAAGCCCGCGGCAGACCTGCCACCATATTCCAACTGGAATTTGAAGTCAGTCTAGTTGTTTTGGTTGCGCAGTGGCATATGGCAAATATTGAGGATGGATCAATAATTCCAGGTGGAATAAATAAAAGACAAGACAGAAGCACCCAGTTGACTAGTCATTATCAACAGCATGGCTGTAGTCAGGGACATCTAAGCTCCGAATAGGAATCCACAGATCTCAAAGTCGACGACTCGGCGTCCAGAAAAAAAGCAGACCTAATGAATCAGCTGCTTATCCATCTCAAAAAAAAGCCTGTCCGACAATACATCACGCGATGCACTGTTAAAGGGCAAGAGGTTTGACGTAAGGAAAAGGCTTTGCACGAGAGGAGAAAGATGGAGATGGAGAAACGTCTGTATGAATCGGATGGAGAACAAAGAGTCTACAACGACAGGAGGAATATAGGGAGGGGATGTGCGCTATGGCAACATCCACCTCCATCAACAGTCACAAAAAGAACACGGCTCTATGGGCTCAAACTTCAAAATGCACCGTATTGAAGAATGGCGAAGTCCCGCATTCCAAATATCGGAGTAAAGAAAAATCACCGGTGATAATATGTACCCATGCACCCGTGTGATTGGTAGCGGTAAGACATCAATAGTAGTTAAACATCACCACACTTCACATCATCCAGTACATCAAGGACCCCGGCAAAAGAATCCTCCGCCGAGGGCAAGCATTCCATTTTTCAAGTGGAATTAAGATATGTCTACATTGCCTAGTGCTTGGTCACTTTAATTGCCGCCGCCGACGACAACGAAGACTAAGCAATAACATGAACTTGATATGATGGAATTAGTTTGATATCGCTGTTCAATTCTGTATATATATACGCTATTATCTAAAGCAATATTGAATTCTATGGAATGCTTATTAACTAGAAACTACGGGGACTTACTATACCTACTGAAATTGATTAATAGTGAACAAGAAGAACTGATAAAGAAGACATTGGTAGCATTTACAGGTTTAGGAGGCTGCTTAACCATGAGGTGGTAGCTAAGAACCATAAGCCTCCTTCGGGTGTGAGATGATTGCGTGGATGCAATTTTTCTTTTGTCTTCGTGATGAAGAGAAGAGCCAGAATATGGTAGCTGTGGAAAAGAGAATTAAAGCACTATAGTCTTGAGCGTTGAAGTGAGGCTGTGAGATGTGAGTTAAGAGAAAGTAGGACGGTGTACAGGTGAGAACGACTGTAAGGTGAGCTGACAGGATGAAGAAGGAAGGGAGGCCAATGGTAAACACATCCGTCTAGTCCGGTCCGTTGGATGTTGTTTCCCATATTGAGAAATTGTTTGTAAGATCAGAGGGGTGGTTAGCGCCATTTCCTAAGGTGTACCAAAGGATGTTAATGGATGCTATGTGGAGGATTTATAACTACTTGTGAGGGCTGTAAACATGTAATTAGAAGGTATGATGTAACATACGACAACGGTCAGTTCGACAGAGTCTGGATGTAGAAAATAGTTAATTTGGTTATCTACATGTATTGGGGTTATCGGTTACAAAATAAAACTCGCGGCGCAGACGGAAAATCAATATTGCAACAGTGGGAATTAACTGGATGGTTACATGGGGTTAAATGAAGGAGAATTATTGCTGCTCATCTTCAAATATCACCTTGATTATGTTACCTATTCACAATAACCATAGGTATTATACCTTCCTTTCGAGTCTACAGCACCTGTCACGTGCACCATTTCCATTTAGATACCAGCTTTTCAGAACCACAGGATCAACAAACTCCAAATCAATTGTAGTTCACACTCCGTCTGCTAATCAATACAAGTACTGTAAGTTACACAAAAAAACCAGGGTAGCTGCTAAGGGTATATGTGTGGCTTTTTCGACTTAAGCACAGATTTTTATGCCCATGGGTATCCAACTCTCCAGTGAAAAGAAGAAAAGAAAAGGAAGAGAGAAAAAGAAAAAAAAATTGAACGCCGAAAAATTCAAAACTAGTAATAACACCTTATCCGTAAAGACCCATATCCAGACTTTCTAAAATATCGTTTCGCCCTTCCTTCCCTTCTTCCTTCCTCCTCATTCTCTCGTCTTCGAGTTTCCTCACTTTCTTGCTTTCATCCCTTCTTTCATTCTTTACTGCTTCTGCTGCTGTCCCTGCTGTGGTGGCCTTTGTCCTTGCTGTTGCTGTTGCTGCTGCCCCGGCTGCTGTGCATTCCTCTGCTTCCAAGCATCCCTAATCTCCTTCCAGCTCCTAATGAGCTCATCTTGTCCGACCGCATCCTCGATAGATTCAATGACCGAATTGACAGTACTAATATGATTCGCGTCCTTCTTATCTTTACGGAATCTCATAAACTTCCATCTTTTCTCCTCATCCATTCTACACTCCACAATCTCCTCATCCAACGGTTGACCCAGGGCTTTAAGTTCTTCCCACTCTTCATCTGTCACATACATATCACCAAATTTCTGGTAGGAATTTTCTCCTTGATCTCCATAGTATACATAGAGGTGAAAAGATGGTTTGGCATCGTAATCAACTACTTCCTCGTCATCGTCTTCGTCGTCGCTTTCTTCGTCGCTATCGTTATCAAGGTCTGATTTGGAGATAACGGGGAATTCTAGATGTAGTCGGAAGTCGACGGAGTTTTCTTCGGAGGGCTTCCATTTCAGGATTTTATTATCGGTACCAAAGGTATAGGGGGAGGTGCGGCAGGTGAAGATTAAGCCGTCGTTGCCGTGGGGAAGCTTGGGCAGAATGTCACGGAAGACAACTTCTATGGCATAGCTGAATTCCATACGTTTGAATTCGAGTTGGAAGGGGAAGTAGTCGACTTCTTGCGGAAAAGTTTTGCAAAGATGACGGTAGGGGTTGTAGACATATTCGCGGAAGTACTACAAGAGTAGTTAGCCATGATTGAGTGAGGAAGCTTCGGACGATAGAAAGACGCACGGCCAGACGCTTGTCGAGGGTTCGTTCCATCACTGATTTGTTATCGATTACCAAACAGTCGAAGACTAGATATTTTAGGATTTTTTTGCCGCCAATGGTATCTATCACCAATTCTCCGTCGATAATAGTTTCTGTATGAAACTTCTGAAAGGTTTTATCATTTGGTAACGGGAAGTGTAGACCCGGAACCCAGTAATATTCATTTTTACGATCGATTAGGTAGTGGACTTCGTGATCACCGTCTCTGGTGAAGTACATAAGGCATCTTATTCCGTCACTCTTTTCACAGAGGTAATAACTATTTTTTGTGTAATTGGGAACTTTGTGATTAGCTTTTGTTTTTGTGGTTGATTTACAAAGGGATACGGAATGGGCAGGGCAAAGGCATGGTAGCAGAAGGAACGTACTCGGCCCGTTTGAGTTCGTCAATGTGCCGTCGACAGAATGAAACAGGTTGTGCGCCTGGAATACCAGAACCACAATTAGATGTCAGCGATCTTTCACAGAAGCTCGCTGCTACGATACTGTATGCTCCACTGCACCTCACGCGCCCACCCGCCTCTACCTCACCAAAAAAACCAAGTAACTAGCGCACAGAATGGTGAAAATTGTAGAGACAGCGGGTGTACAATGACTGGGCTTTCGGTGGTGGTCGGAGCAAAGTGTAGAGGGGTGGAGATCAAGAAGATGCCTCTTGCATCTCAACTAACCGGGAAATCCTAGCTGACTTCGCTTGAGAAGATCCGCAACCTCGCGCCGTAGAATCTTTGCCAGACCCGGCTCTTGTTTATGTCCTGGCATATCAGGTACCGAGCTGGTATGCGGTTTCTTCGCAGGAGGCTCTGCCATTGTTCGCGTGTTGGCTGTGTTGCTGGGTCGTATATAGTAGCTAATTCGCGAGCGGTAGGAATAGTAGTCGCGGGAATAAGTAGCCACAAGCTGATACTGGTAAAAATGTCGATTTATAAAGGATTGAAGACGTTCGTGGAGTGCGTGGAGTGCGTGACTAACAGTTGAACGTGAAGATAAGGCAAGGCTGAAGTGTAATGGACGTGTATTCTGCGCCCTGGCTCCGGGAGCCTGGGGGGAAGCCTGAATAGTCTAGCGCTACGGACAGTCATCTTACTAAGCGATGGTAGGGCTGGCACTGCCACTTGAGGCGAACGAAAGCCACACTAAATGCTTCTTTTTACGCGTTAACACATCTTGAACGCCACACAAGCTACAGCTTCAGGTTCGACAGCTCAACAAAGTCCACTATTCAAGACGTTCAACAACGCGAAAAATCGATATACATTCAACGCGATATGTCAGGAATCAAGATCGGACTCGGTGGGATTAAGCCTAAGAAACCTCTGGGACCCCCGAAAGCAAAGAAGCCTCTCAATGCGTTTGCAGCTGCAGACGATGAGGAGGAAGACAATGTGGAAGAGGAGATCGGGGGAGTTTTTGGTAGTGGTTCTAAGGATAAGAAAAAGAAGGGAGGGCGCGATGTTGCTGTAGTCAATGCGCAATTAGCAACCTTCAATGAGATGTCCAAGAAGGCTGAGAAGGCGGCAGCGGAAATTGACCCGTCAGTTTACGACTACGACGCGGTATGGGATGATATGAAGAGTGTGGATCGGAAGAAGAAAAGAGCAGAGGAACTAGATGCTGCCGAAAGGAAACCAAAGTATATGCAGAATCTTTTAGAATCGGCAGAGATACGGAAACGTGATCAACTAAGAGCTAAGGAAAAGATGCTGCAGAAGGAGAGAGAAGCTGAAGGGGAGGAATTTGCGGATAAGGAGAGCTTTGTTACTAGTGCATATAAAAAGCAGCAGGAGGAGATGAAGAAGCTTGAGGAGGAGGAGAGGATACGTGAAGGTAATGCCCCATTTTAGCATCTAGATACTGGTTGTTGGTGCTAATGGTTACAGAGAATCTCAAGAAGAAGTCTCAAGGCATGTCCTCGTTCCACAGAAACATGTTGAACAAGATGGAAAGCAAACATGACGAGCTTGTAGCTGCCGCAGGAAGCGGTGACAAAAATAAGGATATGGACAAGGACGATGAAGAGGATAATATCGATGCAGAAAAAGCAGCGGCAGAAAAAGCCAGAATCCTAAGAGAGAAGGGTGCTGCCATTGATGTCAACGAAGAAGGATACGTTGTAGACAAAACTGAACTTTTGTCAGGTGGTCTCAACATCACCGCCTCAAAGAAGAGGGTCGTCGACAGTCGCTCAGGTTCTGACGATGTACGGAGACCACAACAAGCCTACCAAGGCCGCGGAAAGTCTCAGCAGGAGATGCGTGCTAGACAAACTAGAATGATGGAAGAACAGCTTGCACAGGCTCAGAAGCGGGCATTAGAAGAGGAGGAGAAGGCTAAGCAAGAATTGGAGAGACAGTCCAAGTCAAGAAAGACTGATACGGATGTCAAGTCTGCAAGGGAACGATATCTTGCACGAAAAGCTGCTGCTGCTGCCGAAGCCAAAAAGTAGGAGTGGGAACGTTGTTTTTGTTTATGTATAATTATCATTTAGAATGTGTAATATCTTTTTGTATTGATTGCAATGACGGAGCTTGGAATTCATTCAAATGGTAGCTTGATCCCGGACGATGCATGACGTTCACCACCAAATCGACTGTCGCTATGGAATGTTCAAAGGATTACGAGAGGAGGATAGGTGGGCACTCGACGCAGTAGCCCCGAGCACGCAGGGCATCAGGACAAGACGACGCTGGATGGACACGCAAATGGAGAAAGCAGCAGGAGGCCGCGTTGCTGACCACTATAACTGCTCGAGAACTCAGCTTGGATCTACATGTATCTCATAAATCGGGGCTGTCACATAACCTGAGGGGCGGAAACATGAGTGACGCATAAATAAATAAATTCAAATAATGCTTGCTATATTGAAAGAAACCTGACTTTTGTGCAAAGTTGGAAAAACTTCAAGAACTCGAAAATTTCCCCATATTTAAGTTATCATTTATACAAAGTTTCAAAACTAAAAATCCAAAACTACCCTACGTCGAATTCATCATTTGTGCAGCTACCTATTCATCTCGGCCAACGTTTGGTGCAGCCATCCGCTCGCTTAATCTTCCCCAGGCTCCGCTGGCAGCATGGATATGTGCTCATTAGTCACAGCGCGTCTGCGGCTACCGCATTCCATTATGTAAAACCAGACTATGCACTTCGTTGCTGCGCGCGCCTGGGCTACCTCACCTCACCCGTGTCCGACCCGACGTCAGCACGCACGCCCGACGCTCTGTATTTAAGATCCCGAAAAACCAACGACCATACACTGCTCGTTAACTGTGTCTGAATAGCGAGCATGACTTTAAGTGGTTCGTAGTTCCCGGTTCCTGGTTCCTACGTTGCAGCTCCCCCTATTTGCGCGTGGCTGATAAGAGCATCGTTGATATAGGTAGCTCGAAAAGCAGTGATGTTATGGGTGCTTTCAAAGATAGCGAGCTCGGCGGAACTATAAAACTTAAGAATTCGACTGTTAGGAACGGGAAGAAACCTACAAGTAACTGGAAAGAACGTGCTAAGCAGCTTGAAGAGAAAGGTACGCACACCTCAGTGGCGGCGAGTAATAGCAAGCGATATCAAGCCCCGGTCTAGTCATAGACATACCACTTGGGCCAATAATTCTTTACTACAGCCTTGAGTAGTTGCTTACGTTCAAGTTCGCGGAGCTACTTCGGACTTTGTACAACAGAGAAAACAAAGCTAACATTACTCCAGAGAAAGAAGCCACCTCATCCCCAACGCGGTCCCCCGGCCCTGTCGTAACTCAACTCGACGATAAAGACGTAGCGACATTCGCTACTGGCCGACCCCTCCAGGATGATCCCGACTACAAAGTTTGCAAGCACTGCAAGAAGCCTGTTTTGAAGACGGTTGCCGCGGAGCATGTTCGAGCATGCTACAAGGCCAAGACTGAACGCAATAAGGAGCGTAAGAAACAGCGTGAGGAGGCAGCCGCAGTTGCAGCAGGAAAAGGCAAGGAAGAAGACACTAAGAGCAAAGCCGAAGAGGAGAAGGAGGTGAAGGAGAAAGATGAACCAAGCGCAGAGGCAAAGAAGAAGGTTACCGGAGCTAAGAAGATGGCGAAGAAGGACACAGAGTCAGGGGCGAAGGGGAAGAAGAGGAAGGCAGATACTGCAGCTATTCCCAAGGAGCCCAAGGCAAAGAAAAAGAAGGAGAAGCCCGCAAAGCCAGAGCCGAAACCGAAAGCTCCAGTAGATGTAGAGAGACAGTGTGGTGTACAGCTTCCTAATGGCGCACTGTGTGCAAGGTCTTTGACTTGTAAAAGCCATTCTATGGGATCTAAGCGTGGAGTTTTGGGACGTTCCCAGCCTTACGATGTACTTTTGGCCGCGTATCAAAAGAAGAATCAGGCGAAACAACAGAGTAGGTTTTCCCTGGCGGTATTTTGGACGACATGGAAGAAAGATCAGTACTAATAAAAGAACAGAGGCCGCTATTAACGCTGGTAATCCTCCGCCGGAGGAGATCGAGGCAAATGCATTACCGGTGGATTCGGATGAAGAGACAGAGTTGGTTATGGCGGCCATTACGACACATGTACCACAGCCGTTCGAGCATAATCTTGTCGTGCCGCTACGGAAGAAAGCCCAGTATATCCGGATGCGAGATGCAATGGCGAGTGCATTACGACCAGTTGGCACACCGCACCCTTTAAGTGCCACAGGGATGCCAGATGGAGTACTAGGAGGTATGTGTAATATTTTTCTTCTTACTGTTTACATGAGGCTATGCTAATACATTGATCCAGGTGTATTTGGACGAGCTCCACAACCAAAGGCCTTTCAGCCTCCACCGCCACCAATTCAGCGCAAGTCATCAATCAACATGAGCGGCCAGTAAGTGCCAGCATCTGTTCATCTGGTTTTGGGAAACGGTGTTTAGGAGTTCTGGGTTTGGGATATTCGCTCTATACATGATTGGGATTGATTGATTGGGCTTATGGAGTTTCGCGTTGCGTGGGTAAAGGTACACATTTTCTGTTTTGGGTTGGATTATTGTTATTGCTCTTTTGGGGTGAATGGGGGGTTTTGTATATAACCGTAGTCGCATCTAGTATGGAAGCTACAACTGCAATAGTGCAGAATTATGGAACACTGTACACGTACTTGTAGAACCTCATTGGTAGAAATTCAAAGCAGGTAAACCAATAGTAAAAACAATAAAACGAATCAGTAGCCGTAAACACCTTTCAACACCGTGCCCAAATATCACCCTGACCCAGTGCCGATTTCCTCCTACTAGCACCTTCTCATAATGCTCAAATATCACTCAGTGGTTCCCAGGGCCCCCGCTAAAACAATCCCTCACCGTGCCTCCACATTCCCCAGCGTCTGTTCTGCCTCTCTCCTAAGCTCTTTAATAATTGCCTGTCCCAACCTTATTAGCCCTACCCCACACTTCTTTGATTCGATTTACTGATTACTTACAGCTAAAGCCTCAGGGTTAACTCCATTCTCAATCAACGAAACACAAAGCGATAGCGTAGTCCTATCCAAGCCGGTATTTAGGAGTGTAGAAATCTCGTTCAAGACATCAACGACGTCTTTTGCGGCACGTTGACGGGAGTTGGAACCGGTAGGCATTGTTATGGATGCCTTGGCGGGTTCGTTGACAAGTTCGTTGAAGGGTTTGTTAACGCGATTGTAGGAACGACGCGATGGAGAAGACGCGTCAATGTGAGGTTAAGTAGAGCAGAGAATGATTTAGGTGCGCGTTTGTCGCGGTTATTGGTGGGGCGCCAATGTCAAGGATATCTGGATGGCGCCTCGTGTCTTATGTGGGGATGGGATGGGGCTATGTACAGAAGCTTGTCAAGGTCAAGACAAGTTTGCAACTTAAGTGCTATATACATCTACATGGAAAATAACAGAAGTTTGGGAGTCGCTTATGGCTTTAGAATCAAGTTTAATCATATTGAAAGCCGAAATGGCACTTCTGACATCCAGGTTCGAACTGGTGTCCAAGTTATACTGAAGCTCTTTTCCGATTTCAAGATCGCAAGAGCTTTTTAACTTCACACCTCCTGCGGCTCTGCGGTTCCCTAGCTGCTGTTTGACACCGGGTTGTGCAAGATGCTAAGGCGACGCCACGTGGTTTCAGACCTCGCTTACTCCTGACTATGGGTTAGGTCTTTTCGAAGCGTCACGATCCACCGTGTCTCGAACTCAACGCGTAGAACACGTCAAAATCCAATGCGCCGACCATGTCCGGCTTATACCCCTCCCTCAAGGACGTAACCATTGTTGCGACTGCCTTCAAATTACTATTACTCCCAGCCTAGTTCGTCATATCATGCTACCCAGCTTCTGGAATATTAACTGACTGACTCTTGAAGCAAGTCTACAGATTTTGAGGTCCATAGAAATTGGCTAGCTCTCACCCATTCCCTACCGGTCCAGAAATGGTACTATGAAAATACCTCGGAATGGACTTTGGATTATCCCCCGTTCTTTGCCGTATTCGAATGGTGTATGAGCCATGTTGCGAAATACTTTGATCCCAGGATGTTGGAGGTCCAGAACTTGGGCTATGACAGCTTCAACACTGTGCTATTCCAGCGTTTATCGGTTATTGTCACCGAGTTGGTTATGGTCTACGCATTGCACAGGTTTCTCTCACACTCTTATTCTACCGTTAAGGATAATTGCTGACCTATCGTCAGGCTGGTTGTCAACTCCTCCGAATCCACCAAGCGCTCAGCCCACGCCATTGCCCTATCCATTCTCCTCTCTCCCGGTCTATTGATAATCGACCACATCCATTTCCAATACAACGGATTCATGTACGGAATCCTTCTTCTCTCACTATTGGCTGCCAAATCCTCCCCTCTACTCTCTGGAATCCTCTTCGCCGCCTTATTATGCTTCAAGCATATTTACCTCTATCTCGCTCCGGCATACTTTATCTATCTCCTCCGTGCCTATTGCCTTGGTCCCAACTTCAGCATCTGGCCGCTTAACCTATCGATCCAGTTCTTCAACTCTCTCAAGCTAGGTATCAGCATCATCACTGTCTTTGCCACAGCTTTTGCACCATTCGTATGGTGGGGTCAAATCCCTCAACTATTATCCCGCCTCTTTCCTTTCAGCCGCGGATTATGCCACGCTTATTGGGCCCCTAACATCTGGGCGATGTACTCCTTCGTAGATCGTTGCTTGATCCTTATCGCTCCTAAGCTTGGTCTGGCTATTAACCCAGCCGCCTTATCTAGCGGAACCAGAGGATTAGTTGGAAACACCTCATTTGCCGTGCTTCCAGAGATAACCCCGAGAGTTACTTTCGTGCTTACACTCCTCTTTATGGCGTTACCTTTGGTGAAACTTTTCATACGTCCCACGTATGAGAATTTCCTCGGTTCCGTTACCTTATGTGCTTTCTCCAGCTTCCTCTTCGGATGGCATGTCCACGAGAAAGCTATTTTGCTTGTAATTTTCCCCTTTTCGCTTCTCGCCTTGAACTCCAGACATCATTTATCATCCTTCCGACCATTAGCTGTAGCTGGTCACGTTTCCTTATTTCCGCTTCTTTTCACACCTGCGGAATTTCCGATTAAAACAGTGTACACGGTTCTTTGGTTAATTGTATTTTTGTACACGTTTGATAAATTGGCACCTTCGGGAGGAGTTAATGAATATAGGAGATGGTTAATGGATAGACCGGCAACTTTGTTTGTTATTGTGGCTATACCATTGGTTACGTATTGTAGCTTGATTCATGGATTGGTCTTTGGTGAGAGATTGGAGTTTTTGCCGTTGATGTTTATGAGTAGTTATTCGGCGGTCGGGGTGGTCGCGAGTTGGGTTTGGTTGTTGATGGTTTATTTGAGTAATTGAGTAATTGAAAGTGGAGTTGAGGGTATCTATTAGTGGAAAGTTGTGGGGTTTGTTTAACTAAAATTGTGATGGAGTTCTTATTTTTATTTTTTTATTATGGGAGATGGTATGGGAGTAATTAATTGTGTACTGAAATATCACTCGTCGGTTTATTGATCCGGTTGAAAATTACATTGAGGTTGACTCTATTGGCAAACCTGACAAACCTGGTAGACCTATTGTCCCCAAAATGGAATGTTAGTAATAGGAAAATCAAAACACATTATATTGCACGCCTTCGTAAAAGCTGAGCTGAGTCCCGATGATAGAAATATTAAAATTGGATATCTGGATATGTGGATATTGAAGCCTAGACGGACTACGTATTTAACTCATGTTTTTGGGATGTTGGGGGTTTATATCATGTTCACAGCTCACTACATCTTCGGCTCGGTATACAGTGACGGGAACTAAGGGAACTAAGTGGCGACGATTGTTGCGATTTTCTATTACCATATGGCCTGTTTTATAATATAGGTGAGACATTATTATCCCGAGTCCAAGAAGCAAAGCTAATCGTTACGCAGAACAGGGTTTAATACGTTGACTGATACTTATCTAGTAGAGATCTTCACCTACACTATCATTCAGAGCAAAGGGAATTACAATTACGATGCAGCAGCTATTAGGAAGATTATGTAACAACCTTTATCAATGTATTTGTCAACCCCATTGGCCTTGCCGTAGCTAGATACCATCTGGTGGAGGTGTTATCTTTGGTATCGTGTTTGGATCATGGTTGAGATGGTTGTTGTGTACTGTATATTCTGGAGGCTTCGAAGCATATATATACACACTCGAGAAGTTGGCATTTTGTAAGTGAAGTACCTACGATTTATGAAGGCTTGTGTTAGCAGACGGGAAGTATTTCAGAGGCACTGAGGCAGGGAGTGCAGGATCGAGTGGATGCTAAGGTTCGCATGTAAGGGAATGGGGGTTTGTGCAGATGCCGAAAGCGTCAGACATAGAGAGGTAGTTCAGACCGTTCAGTCGCCAGAGCATAGAGTTTAATTTGTTTTCTTTGCTTCTTAATGATGATCTCGTTGGAAGAGTTGTAGTGAATTATGAGCTTGTAGCCTTGTACAAGTTTGCTTAGTGATGATTTCGATACTTTTTGAGGTACTTCAAGAAAAACTCGGTGCAAATTATGTTTTATTTCTGGAGTACAAAAGCCAATTCCTGGGAGCTGTTATATCAGTTGCCCGGGAGACTGAGGTCCAGATACAAAAAGCCCCACTTCTTCGTAAGGAGATAATGGTGCTTTTTCCACTGTATCTTCTTACACTTATTCCATGATAGTTTCCATCATGGTGGTCTAGAAATCCGACATGGAACCCCCCCCCCCTCCCCCCACCTCCATCCTATAGGACTGTAGCATAACAGCTAAATAAGACAGAGGTGAGGGGAAAACCTTTATTGCACAAGTCGAGTGACAGAAGATGTCAATGATATTAACGGATATAGACTACAGTATACTCCAGGACTAAGGAGATTTGATAGGTGGTGATTTTTTTTTTCGTTGTCAGGTTTTAAATTTATTCAGATTTTTATGGCGTGTAATTACCTGGAACCTCAGAGAGAGTTGGATGAGTTGCTTTTCTTTTTCTTTAAATACATAAAGAAACCATAAACCCCACAGCATCAGCATCAGCATCAGCATCATCAATAAAAGCGTATTTTTCTAACCGCTCTGAACAGTTATCTTCTCGAAACCCGACAGTAGAATCCTTCACCAAACAAAACAAAACAAACTCAGTGTGTAAAGATAAATTACTATTAAACCGGGTATATATATATCTATACATATAGAAATCTATAATTCCACGACCTTTAACGCGCACCGTCTATGCCCAATAAATGCTACCGAACCAATAATGTATATGTAACCCATCTGTTTTTTTTTTGTTTTTACCATATCCGATTATTTCCTTTAACCAATAAACGGAATTCCCACCCATGATCTCTTTCTATAATCGCTATATTCTCTGAAGAAACTGATAAGATATTCCTCCTCATCTATCAGATTATAAGAATTAGTCTTTATTCCTTGTATTCAATGACTGGAGTGGAAGACAGGAAACTTACGCTTAACCCGATTACTAAAGAACATCCACAAAAACGCAGCAAATCCCAAGGTACAAATAGGATTTCCCAGCATAACCTGAGTTCCCACAGCCCACCAGTAGTATCCGAAATACGACGGATGTCTTAACCAAGCGTAAATCCCCTCAGTCACTAATCTATGACCGGCTTCCCTCTCGGTTACAACGTAGTGGGAGAAGTTGCTACCGGCATGCTTCATGGCTAGGGTACGAGCTGTTTGTCCAATGATTACGAGGAATAATCCAATGACGGTAACCCAGTTAAAGGCCTTGAGTTGCGGGAAGAAGTAGTATTCAACTAGGGCTTCGACGATGGCGGAGGCGTGCGCGATGTTGTAGGCTGCTCCGTTGGAGGTTAGGATAAAGGCTGTTTAAGAAAGTTAGCATAGACTCGTTACTGAAATTTAGCCCCCTCTTCCGACACCTCGATGCTTCCCTGAGACTTTGTGCAGCGGCCGAGTCCAACGGTGGTATTGTAGTATACTTTAGAAACCCATGAGTCCTAAGAGTATTCAAACCCTCGAATTCCGCCAGTCGACGGTGTATCCGAAGCTTCGATCCACTGGACTGTAGATTCCAAGCCTTGCACAAAGCTCCTTCAAGATTCTATACCCTGCATCTCCCTCTCCTCCATTCCAATCAAAAACATACCTTCCACTTTCCCCCTCCTAGTATTATACCTCGCCGTAATCCAAAACTCCATAAAATGGAAAAACGCCAAACAAGCCACAAACAACGGAAGTTGCGGGAAACCATATCTCCAAGTCCAAGCGGTATTCATAGCCAACGCAAACACCATACCCAACCCACCAGCTCTCGTCGCAATGCCATCTAATGCGTAGGATCCAGAGGGATATAGATAAGCCGGGAAAGAAGCTTGGCTTGGTAGTTCTCCGCGCGAGAAATGTCGTTGGTGGGTTTGATAGGTCATTGTGAGAAGATGAGGATAACGATAAAGATCGATGGTTTTCGCCGAGTTCGAGTTTGGGTTTCGTTGAGTTGAGTTGACCTGGTTCGTCGAGTGCGTCGTGCGCGGACTTCGAGCGCCTGAGGATTGGTGAACGAGGAACGAGGAACGAGGGTCGAAGGACCGAAGGCGCGAAAGAACGAAGTAGCGAAAGTAACGAAAGTAACTGCAGTAAACCGACACCTTCTGGCTCCTCCGAACTTTCAGGGACTTCCAAGGACTTTGATAGACAGAACAGTAAGTAAACCCTTTCAAGACCTCAAACCCCTTCAAAACCCCTTCCCTTTTCAAAAAAAGTCGCGAGTTGAAGTAAAGGGATGTTGCACAGGAAAAAGAGGGGCGGACCTATATGTATAACTAGGGAAATTGCGGTCGAAGGTGGCACGAGGGATCGGGAGCTTTAGCGTGTCGGGACGCACGGGCCAGGGGTAGGCGCGAGCGAGCGTGTGAACGAGTGAACAAGGGAGCAGCATAGCTCTGCGGCTCTGCGGCTTAGACTTAGACTCAGACTCAGCCACGAGTATGTAGGAAGCTTCGGAGCCGCATGTAATGCGTGATGATGCAAGTGGCACTTGTGTTGTAATGCGGTTTATGCAAGTTTATGTAAGTTTATGCGAGTTTATGCAGATACAGGGAGAAATTTTCATTTTTTTGGGCTTATGGATATGGTGACCATATAGACAGGATCAGGATATGTATACGGTGATGGAATTGAGATCGGAATATCAGCTTGAGGACTTGAGGGGGAAAAAATTAATTAGATTATAGAAAGCGAGTCCGTTGTAACTTGTGCGCAGTTGTAGCTTGAGCGGGGTGGGTACATAGGATCAACGTTCAGGAGAAGCTTTAATTAACCTAACTTCCACAATATGTCTGTTTCCTATGTACGAATCAGATATGTTGAAGTTAAAGTTCATACGGAAGTATAGGTATGTGTGGTTAAGAAAAGAAAAGAAAGAATGAGATTCGTATTGCTTTTGTTACTTGTGCGTGTTTTTTTCCTGAAATAAAGCACAATTCCATATCATCCATATCGGGGGTAAAAACAATCCTACATATAACCATCATCCAATCCAAGGAAAAACGAAAAAATAAAGATGTTCATAAACATAAAAAAAAGACGCATGCTAAATACAAACCGTACAATATCTATCATTGAAATCCCACAATTCCATCATCGTCGCTGACATTACCCTCCATTCCATCACATAACCCTATTCTTCCCGAACCCTTAAACCCTATATCAGATGCCCTTTCCATGAGGGCTTAACCCGCATACCTAACCTAAATTCCAGTCTTACAACCTCGGCCTAACCTCCAACCTCTTTTCTTTCCCAAATAATACCCTATCCCGTCCTCCTTCACCCCACCACCTGACCGCTACTTCCGCTCTAGAAACATCCAATTCCCCACTTATCACATCCCAGAAGCGTTCCTTGAGCCTTTGTTTACTTCCTTCGTCCTTCGTGTCTACGACCAAATCCGCAGCTCTCTCTAGCCACCTCTTCATAACGCCAATCTCCATTAACGGGAGAGCATCAATCATAGCTAACACCGCTACGTCTCTTTCCGATAATCCCACAGCGCCTTCGTCGACTGTTTTCTCTAGCGGCGTTGTAGTGGCTAGACTAATCTTTTGGCAGAGAAGCTCGAGGAGGACATCGACTAGGTTAGGGTGTAAGGAAGCTAAAGGTTGTGGAGGGGAGGCTTCTGCGATAAGTGTGCTGAACGCCAACCGGAATTGTCGGGCGGATAAAGCTTGGGGAAAGGAACGGAAGATGCAGTCGACGTAGAAGGGCATTGTTGTGGATGCAATTTCGGAAGAGGTTGGGGAGGAGAGAATGGAGAGCATGACGGAGTGGGCTGCTTCGAAATGGGGTCGTAGCACTGGAGGAAGGTTGGGGTCAAGGTATGGGGATAGGCTTGGTATAAGGGTGGCGGAGATGACGGGGGCGGGGAGGATGGAGGTTAGGTGCTCGGTTGTGTTGAGGAAGTAGAGGTCTTTAAGTCTGTCTGGCAGGGCAGGAGGGATGGTGCCTGGAGCAGTAGGGCAGATGGAAACGAGGAATTTTTCGGCGGTTGAAGGCTGGGAGGTTAGGAGGTCCAGGGAGGTATAGTAGACAAAGTTGTAACTGCTAAAGGCGTTTGGTCCCATCCGGATCGTGATAAAGTAGTAGCCGTAAAGGATATGAAGGATTTTGCTGGCAATTATTGGGCCGTCTGAGGGTGTTATTGAGCGGAGAAGTTGTCCAAGTGATTCGGGGGGCTTACTCTCTTTGTTGCAGAATTGGTGAGATTGAATAACACGGGCCGTAAGCTCCTGGAGGATCAATGCGGTAGTGAAAAGAACGGTTTTGAGAATCTGCCAAACAACTGGTACGGTAGCTTTTAGAGATTCTTCATCAATTTGGGACGCTTCCTCACTCTGGGGGATGGCGGATAAGCGGTTAGTTTTCCATTGGCTGGCCATGGTGTCGGAGAATCGTCTAATACTCTCTAGTAAAGCCATAACCGCTGCTATATCGTTTGTGTTTTGAATAGCGGCTCCTGCTAGCTGTGCAAGTTTACTCATGCTAACAAACAATGGTCTAGCACTTCGCTCTTGAAGCTCCAGGAAAGAATTGGACTTGCTGGGCCACGCGAGCTTATCATCGGTAACCACAATATCATGGTCAATGGTCGGTAAGAAATATCCAGACTGGAACCCTTCCTTTGAAAAGTAGATGCACTTAATGATCGCCGGAAGAAGCGCATCGTAATTGATCTGCGCTTTAGCTTTTGAAGAAAGGCTGTTTATCGCATGGGAGAGAACGAGTGATAGTACGTCTGATTCGAGATCTAGAATAGTATCAGGGATGTTAGAAGTGCATACATAAAGCGGGAACAAGAACCCGAAAGCTCTCTCTCTCTATCTCACCATCGAAACCCTTCTCGTGATTAGCTGCCAACGATAAGTTGACAGCTCTACAGAATGCCTCCTCTACACTCTTCCTCGTAACTCGTGGTAGATGCGCGCGCTCGGTATCCGCAGATAAAACAGCTCCAAGTAGTAGTAGATGCTTCCATCTCGGCACGTTCTGGTTCGCGCCCCTAACCAAAGCATTCAACCAATCCTCCACACTCAAGATAACACCCGGGCTTTCAATTTTCCCCAAAGTCGCGCTTTGAAAAACACCAAAAGTTCTCAAAGCGGCTCTTAATCCATCAGGAGATTGCCAAATAGCAGGCGAAACCAAGATCTGAGTAGAAAGCAGCGTAACATTGAGCGGGTTCGTAAGGGTCGCAAGCACGGTCGCAGCGGAGGCGTAAACTGCTGAACCCTCAGGTCTATTAGGATCAGCCTGTCCGGGTTGTAGAAGCGTCCGGAGGATGTTATCGAGACGACGGTCGACTACCATTGTTGTGGATATCTGAACTTGGTTGACGGATAGGGTTCGCGGTGACGATGTATGGTGGGTAACATGATGTTCCTGGGGCCTGCCAAGAGCCGACCGAGGCAGCCGAGGTGAGCTCAAGCTTGTGCTTCTATGGTGCTGAGGCTAGCTTTTGCGCGTCGCGATCACCTCCTTTCGCGTCAGGAAGATACAGCATAGCATGATGAACGGGTATGCTCTCATTCGCAAAAAAGTAAACTATAGAATAGAAGAAATGGCTAACTGATCCTGTAGTCCTTCACTGAGTAATCCCCCGTTGGGGTATACAGCGCCGCCTTTTCCTTCTCTATACTGGCCCATCAAGCCGTTACCTGGTACCTCCGTTTATCTCTATGAAACCGACGACATTTGGCGATTTACCTTGTATTGGAGCTTGATATTATTCGCGGGCTTCCATTTAGCAAGTGGCATCTATGCATTTTGTATGATGCCGAGTAAAATGTCGTTAGGGATTCCAATAGTATTTGCGATTGTTGGAGGAATGCAAGCGACGATGGCAGGAAGTCTTGTTGGGGTTGTGTAAGTTTCCTTTTTTTTTTAAAAAAAAAAATATAATAAAACAACAAAAAAAAAACTAACGACAAAACAGAATCGGGGCAGTATTTAAAGCCGGTAAGTTTCTCTTGAAACTGATTTTTGAAACAAAAAAAAAATAAAACACCAAGGAAAGGTCTTGTCTGACATCATTCTTCCAATATAGGACACTTCCGAATGAGTACCTGGATTCCTTTAGTCTGGGGCACCATCAACGTTTTAGTATTGGTTTTATCATCATTTTCATTACAAGGAGGATTATAGCCTTTTCAACATCAACATCAGCATAGCTATTGCATTGGAGTTTCAGGAGTTTCGAGTTTTCGGGGGGTTCAGTTTCAAGTTTCAATTCTTTTTCAAATCATATGTACTTTTGTTTTGTTTTATCCAAATTATGTACCAAAAAATCAGAATCGATACAATACGTGTTGAACCATAGAATAGCGATAAAAATGGCAATAGCATATTGTGATTGCACCCGAGTACGAGTATGGCGGTAATGGGCATACATACTACTGAGTACCCTGGAGTCTGGAGTCTGGACAGCCTGAAGTTAAAACAGCCTGGTACATAACTGGCATAAACTGGCTCACTTGGCGTCTTCTCCACACCCGCTATCTCCGCGACCCGTCCCTTCCCCGCATTTCGGTTTACGCCATTGCTGTAGCTGGTGCCTGTACAACTAAGTATTACCGAGGGGTGATACTGGATAATAGTAGTAGTAACCATCCAGCTTCCAGCCAGCCAACCAGCCAGCCAACCAGCCAGCCATATCTTTAAATACCATCAACCACCAACCTAAACACCATCACCTCAAATCACCTCATCTCATCTCCCCCATCCCCACCAAAATGGCCAGCAGTAAGCACTCCCCCCTCTCCTCTCCAACCACCACTAACCCCTTAGTCAACCCCCACCTCCTAATCTGCGACCTCCAAACCGCCTTCACAAAATCCATCTCCAACTACACCTCCGTAATCTCGACGGCCTCAAAGCTTCTTTACGCCTCCAAAGTTCTCAACATCCCAACCTACGTAACCACACAAAACAAAGCGCGGCTAGGGGAAACGATACCGAAAGATGGGTATGAGGGATTAGAAGGATTGGATATTAGTCATGCTAGGGGGGTTTATGATAAGACGAGGTTTTCGATGGTGGTGCCGGAACTTATGAGGGATGTTCTGGGGGGGGAATATAGACCGGGTTGCCAGGTGGATCAGGAGAAGAGGATTAGTTTTGCGATTACTGGGATTGAGGCACATATTTGTGTGAGTATATTCTTTTTCTGCTGCTGTTGCTGCTGCTTTTTTGCTTTTGCTTTTTTTTTCTATCTATTCGTTCGTGTTTTTTTTTTTTGTGGTTTGGTGTTCAAAGAGAAAACAAGCAAGCAATATAGCGAAGATAAACAATCCACTAACACCATCAAAAAACAGGTAACACAAACCGCACTAGATCTCCTCAAAGAAGGCCACAGAGTCTACATAATAGCCGACGGCGTATCCTCATCCAACGCACAAGAAGTTCCCATCGCCCTAAACCGTCTCCGTCACGCCGGTGCTGTTGTCACAACTAGTGAAAGCTGGATTTATGAGGTTATGGGTGATGCTAAGAATCCTGGTTTTAAGGAGATTATTAAACTTGTTAAGGAAAGACAGGGGAAGACTAGGGAGAGTTTGCAGAGTTTGTTGTAGGCGGCGGTGGCGGTGGGGGTGGGTGAATTGGTATGGTGTAGGATGATTTCGTTTATATATATAAATATTAGATATATTTACATACCCAGGATATCACATCACATCGATTTTTTTCTATGCCGTGGCTGGTAAAATATCAAAAACTTTCCATAGAGTGCAATAAAATCCAAACCATGTTTTATGTTTTATTCATCTCCCATAGACAACACAATCATTACCGAGAAAAGAACTGTTTTTTTTTTCAGATTCCAAAAAAAAATATTTCTTTCTCTATGATAAAAAAAAAATATAAAACTAAAATAAAAACAAAAACCACATCCCCATTTTTTACAACCGTCCATTTTCTTCCACAAAGCATTCACCAGACATCATCAAATGTCCTTTATCTAATCCAACCCAATCCAATACTAAGCCGGTTGATTCCCCTGCTGCAACCCCCCACCCATTCCCTTCCCCATACTCCCAAACTTAATATGCCAGCTCAAAAAGTAGCTCATAATACAAAGCGGCTGACCGACAAGACAAAAACTAATCCAAAAATACTATTTCCCAACGCACTAGCCTGACCTCTCATTTTCTCCAGGGGGGCAGTCATAGCCACCAACGGAACCTGAAACATCATACCTGCGAATGCTACCCCGATGATGTTATGTGTTGGAACGCCGACTAGAAGCTCGTGCATGACGGCAGAGAAGGTGAAGACTACTAGGGAGGCGGAGGCTTGCGACCAGCCGCGTGCTAAGAGTGGTGTGTAGATGTGTCGGCGCATGAAGGAGTTGACGGGTTTGTTCCAGGTGCGCCAGTAGCGGCCGACGGAGATGCTGTTCCACCAGCTGGGTTTTTTCGTTAGTGGGAGATTTCTTTTTTTGAGGGGGGGGGGGGGGGGGAGGGGCTATCGTTGTTGCGGTTTATGATATGGTGATGGGATGGGTTATCGCTATCAAAGGTTATGATGATAGCGATAGGGTATCAAAAGTGCAGATATCTTTTTCCCGGGTGATATGGTGGTACAAGATAACGAAAAATCGGGAGTCGGGTGCAAAAAGAAATAAAAAAACTTACTCGGTGTAGAATTCTCTATCTCCAAATCTTAATAACTCTGCTAGAGCATTAAGGAAACTCTGGAACAATGCAAAGAAACCACAGAGCCAGATAACCAAGCTAACGGTTGAGAGCTTCATTAATCTCTCCAAGATAATAGGGAGATTCATGCTACCCAATGCAGCTAGGGAGTTGGTCAAGACAGGAGCAGCATATTGAACGGTAAGGAACCAGATTGCAATGGAAAGTCCGATGGTTTCTCCAACTCTCTTAAGGAAGAAGTTCCATCGAAACTCGGGAGAGCGAGGGTAGACAGGTTGGTAAACCAAGGTTGGAGCCCACCAGAAGTAGCAAAGGTTGGAGAGAGTGATGTTTTTTGGGTAAGCGCAAGACCGATAAATTTCGGGAGTGGGAGTTCCCTCGAGAAATGCATCTCGGAGGTCTCGACAGGTGAAGGCATAGGAGAGTTGCTTAAGCCATGTGATAGCTACAATTTAGTTGAATATATATTAGCTCATTGCGGGGAAATGCGGGGGAGGTAAATTTGAAGAATTTTAAAACGAACCAGCATGAAATTGGCATAAAGACCCGATTAGAGGGTGGTGAATTTTAAAGTAAACAATCCCGGAAGCTACAGACAATGAAAGTGTTGCATTCACGGCATGAGCAAAGGCTATCCATTTCCATGCTGCTCGTAATTTAGGGTCTTTGTTGTCGTGCTTTTTGTTGTGGGCTTGAGCTGAACGTGCGTGCATTGATGCCACTAATTCAATTATGTAGCCGATAAATAAATGAACTGGAATAAGGCAATATAGTAAAAGACCCATTTGTACGTCGTCTTTTCTAAATTCGGCTCCGGAAAGTTGAATAAGTACGCCGTATTTCATAAAGTTTTCTATTACGAGACGTAGGTTTCCAACAACTATTCATATGTGTTAGAGGGAGTTTTCAGCTTGTAAATCAAAGAATTCTACGAACTTAGAACTAATACCATCAGGTTACGGAACCCAATGAAGGACGGTGTCGCAATTGAGTCATGAGATAGTGTCGATGGTCGTGCTTTCGCATGGATTGCAAATATGTGCTTGTATTTGTCTGTACCGCCTTGACCTGTCGGTGTTGTATATGTCGTTCCGTTTTGTGTTGTAGTTTCAGCACCCGCTGGTGTGTCTGAAAGTTTGGTGGTTGTCATAGTGCTGGCCGACGCTGGAGCTGTCATGATCAGTGTTGAACGCATGATTGCAGAGTCAACGCCGGGCACAGCAACGGCAGTAGTCGACGATGAAGATGAAGACTCCATTATCTGTGCTGTTTTCTATCTTCACCGGGCTTCGGAATGCTCGGGAGTCGGAACTCGGTGGATAGGAGAATAAAGTTGTTGTGGCTTGCGCGCTCGTATGCACGTGGGATTATGTGAAAATTGATGGTGGTACCGAGGGCAGTGATTGTATGCAGTTGCGGTATATCCTGGACAGTTGATTTATGCCGACATTGTGCCCCGATGAGTGCACTTTTTGGGTTGTAGCTGAGGACTGCGACGAAGGCCTATGCTGGAGCTGAGACGAGTGATGATCTTTGAGCTCTGTTGGCGATGGGCGATGGGCTTCTCGCTGACGTCGATAGCTCTGTGCTGATAGCGAAAGCGATGTATGAACGCTGTAGCCGAGTACACTGTTGTCTTTTCTTGACTGTCGAAGCGGTAGTGATATGTGATTGATACTCTTTGAGGTTATGAGCGGGAGTGATATGTGATTGATGCTCTTTGGGGGGGAGGGGGGGTGTTGCGAGAGGGGGCGGGCCTTATGCTGCTTGGTTGTCTTGAGGAAGGAGCTCTCCTTAAGCTGTTACGGATGTACTCGCCTGCGTCTCCGCGCTCCGCCCCCGGGCCTCTCTGCTGCCTTCTCGTAGATTCGCATCTTCCCGAGAGGGTATTAACGTCCATATGTTAATTGCCAATCTAAATTTAAAACAACGCCATTTCAATTGATCGGACAAACGAGCTGGATTAGCTTCTCGGAAGAACGACGGCACATGTAAGATAGCTCCCGCGAACGAATGGGAAGCGAAAAGAAGGTTCCGTGATCAGTGGTGATAATCACTCAATGCAATCAATGCAGTCAATGCAATCAATGCAATAATACTAATAAATCAGTGCAAGAATTTCACGCAGAATATGTAGCTAATGCCGCTTTCCCATTGCGTTGTAGATTGTATACTGCGTTCTGCAAGTTACAGTGGTGGCGGCGGGGAAGAGAAGAGATTTTATGTACAATCGACTGTATATGCAGAAACTGCACAGCAGAGACAGCAGCTGCTGTATTTGATGCATGTGAAACTGTCAAGACCGGTTGGAGAGAAGAGGGGAGGGCAGGAGATGAGAGGAGAGGAGAGAAGAGGAGAGAAGTGAAGAGAAAAGGATGATGCCGAGTATGACAATTGACATCTGAATGGCTTGCTTGCTGTCTATTTTCACTTTTGAATTTAAATGTTGCCTAACTTTATTTTGTATTAAACTGCTGATTACCTTCATCATTTATTTTTATTCTGTCTCTAAAAGAATGCCAAATTCCTCATTTTTCAGTTTCCCCATTTCCCATTCCTCCTTCGTTGCTGAAACTAAAGTCGATCAGCCGTTGAAATCAGCAACCAGCATTATTCTATGCTGAGCCTGGCTGGCTCCCGTCGCCTAAACCATCTGCACCACCATCACATCTCACCATCCCCTCCACACCCCACCGGAAAAAAAAAGAAAAAATAATAAGAAATGTCCACAAAGCCTTTAACGCTCATCGTCGCTGCCACCACCCCCTCTCTCGGCATCGGCCGCAATGGCGCGCTCCCATGGCGTCTCAAGTCAGAGCTCGCCTACTTTGCGCGTGTCACTAAGCGCACCCAGAGTGGAATCAACGCGTTGATTATGGGACGAAAAACCTGGTTGTCGATTCCTCCTCGCTTCAGACCCTTACCGGATCGTCTCAACGTGGTCCTTTCAAGGGATCCCGCCTTGGATTTAGGAGAGAATGTTATCACAGCTACCTCTTTTGATGATGCATTACAAAAGTTGGCAGAGAGGGATGTCGGAAGAGTCTTTGTGATTGGTGGAGGAGAGATTTACAAAACCGCCCTTCAGCACCCCGCAACTGAGAACGTGCTTCTTACACGGATATTCAGTCCGTTTGAATGCGATACCTTTTTCCCCGCGTTGGATGGATGGGAGGATGTCGGAAGGGAAAAGCTTATCGAGTTTGTGGGAGAGGAAGTTGAGGAGGGAAATCAGAAAGAGGGAGACGTTGAGTTCAAGTATGAGCTTTGGCAGAAAAAGAGCAATTGATTTGCTAAGATAGGAATACAATAGTAAATACAGGAAATGCAATGGACACCAAACAAAACAAGAACAAGATTATAACAGCAAAACAATCTATCGGACGTACTTGTTCTATGATTATATCAGTGCTAATTCCAATCCATGTCGACTCAGTCCGGGGGAAACATACCATGAACTTTTTGTGAAAATCTGATCTCAACAGATCATTCACAAACTCCTTCTTCTTATTCCTGTCATCCGTACCTCTGGCCTGGTTCTTGAAGATAACATCATCATCCCACCTCCGCTTGACATTAAAGTCCGCTGTCGACTTAGGGTTCAATAACGGGTTTCCCCTAGCAATATCAAACTCCTTCTTCTCTCTTTCCTTCTCCTCTTTCTCCCGTTCCTCCTTCTCCCTCTGCTCGGCTCTCTCCCTCTTAATCTTTTCCAACTCTCTCAACAACTCCGCAGTCTCATCTTCCTCATCATCCTCATCACTATCCTCGTCATCATCCTCATCATCATCTGATCCACTGCCCCCATCCGAATCCGCATCAATATCCCTAGTCTCCTCCAATATCCTCCTCCGTTTAGCCTCCGCATCCTCCTCGTCCTCTAAATCTCCATCCTCGATAGCCCTCTTATGACTCTGCTCCCCTAGCTTTCCAGCTACCTCCTTATCATCTTCAGAAGGAATCACACCGCCATTCTTCTTAGCACGCGCCGCTTTCTCAGCCTCCAATAGCTCCGCGCGCAAATCACGAAATTCTTTATCAGCTGCTCCTCCTTGTCCGGGTTGGCGAACCTTCAGCTTGGTGTGTGCAGGGAGGAGACGTTGATGGTAGGCGGGTCCTTTTGGGAGCTCTTTTCCGCGCGCTGGGTCGAAGGTTGGTCTAGGTGAAGGGTTGTTAGCTTTGGTTGTTTGGGGCGGGAGGTGTGGGTAATTCGCGAGAAAACGAAAGAATGAAAAACGAACCTGTGGGCGGTAGTCATCGCGACAGTTGGTGACTTGGTAAAGAGAACGGTGGTGGTGGTGGTTGAGGTAAGATGTGGTTGTCGCGAAGAAAGAACTAGGAACGTGAAATCACGAAGTAACGAAGGCTGAAGCGTGTATGTTACTTGGAGCTAGGAGCCCTGGCTGGTTGGGCGGTGTGAGATGGCGTGGAATGGAACCGGTCGTGCGTGTCTAGATTAAACGCCCTATGGTATGTACCATGTATAAGTAACCTCATCGAATTTTCGACCATTTATGGTTTTCTGAAAAGATGGCGTATTTTTTTTGCCATCAGAGGGGTTTTTTTTTTTTTTCAGACAGAAAATAATCTACTTTTATGATGTCTATTATGAAATATCGAATGAAATTAATCGTTATTTTTTGGGTACACGTAGACAGACTTTTTTTGACAAAAGTAAACTTGTTGCCTCGCTGCTTCGCTGCTTCGCTCGCTCACGTAGCGTCGTAGCGTGCTTTTGCCGCATCGCAAAGGAAAGCGTCACACGTCGCGTCTCCAAATCTCTGTGCAACGCTGCAACCAATCCAAGAGTTTAGCCCCACCATTACAATTCAGCAAACCCAAAGTCCTCAACCCAAGACCTCACACCACAGCACAGCACAGCACAATGCCAAAAGAACTCGAACCCTCGAACAACGAACGACTCTTCATCCTTGAAGCACTTCGACAAGGAGTCCGTCTCGACTCCCGAGAACTCGACGTAATCCGTCCTCTTTCCCTCACCTTTGGTCGCGAATATGGTCTCGCAGATGTTTCCCTAGGCGCAACTCGTGTCCTCGCTAGAGTCTCTGCGGATGTTGTTAGCCCTTTCTCCGATAGACCTTTCGATGGTATTTTTACTATTACTACTGAGTTGGGACCTATGGCTTCACCGGCTTTTGAGGTGGGAAGGTTAGTCTCCTCTTCTCTTCTCTTTGGGAGCTCTGGTGTAGTTTGTGGGAAGTCGCAAGTCGCAAGTAGCAAGCAGCAATCAATAAGCAATAGGAATCACTACAATTTAAGACAAAGACAAAGACAATAGCAACGAAATTTCCGCAAAAAAAAATATGGGCAAGAAAGAACAATTTCACTAACCCATCTCTCTTCCGCAGACCCACCGAAACCGAAGTTCTTCTCGCCCGTCTAATCGAAAAATCCATCCGTCGTTCTGCAGCGCTAGACACCGAATCCCTCTGCATAGTAGCCGGCCAAAAAGTCTGGCACGTTCGCTGCGACGTCCATGTTCTAAACCACGACGGTAACCTAGTTGATGCATCCTGCATCGCCGTTGTTTCCGCCCTACAACATTTCCGACGACCGGATGTTAGTGTTGAGGGAGAAAAAGTCACTATCCATACTTTAACTGAAAGAGTACCCGTTCCTTTATCTATACTTCATGTTCCGATTTGTATCACCTTCTCGTATTATGAGGGGGGAGAAATCACTTTGTTGGATGCGAACCTCCAGGAGGAACAGCTAAGAGAAGGTGAAATGACGGTTACGATGAATAGACATGGTGAGGTTTGTCAGATTTCGAAGGCGGGAGGTGTCGAAAGGGATGCTGGAAGGCTTTATACGGATATCAAAATGGCGCAACAAAAGGCGGTGGAGGTTACTGAGTTTATTGCGGCGAGGTTGAAGGAGGATCAGAAGGAGAGGACTAGGAGGGATAATTTGTTGGGCGCTTCGGCAAATAATGATAGACATGAATAGGGAGACATTGGAGAAGCCGTTGGAGAAGATGCTGTTAGAGATGAAACCATTGGAACTGACGAATTGGTTTACACTTCCTGAACGAAGCAAAAAAGTTAATTGGAATTTTTTATACGGTAGATGGGGAAAACATAGGAATACATAGGAATTTCTAGTAGTGACGTGGTATACTGAAGAATGATTGGAAGGGGGGAGGCCGGAGGGTTGGGGGGTGATGGGGTGATGGGGTGGTTGGGTGGGTGGGTAAAATTATGATGAAAACAATAATCATAATACCAATACCAATATACAAAATCCACAACGCTCTAAAAACACAAGACACAAAAGATGCAAGCTGGGATTTAAACGTTAAAAAGATATACAATACCGAGTATCCAAGTAGTGAAAGTTGGAACACCTTACATATAATCACTAGTACGAGTGACAAGTTATGAACCATTGGACCCTTGGGAACTCTGGGAACTCGATAAAAACAAATCATTAAACACTTCTCATACCTTGCTACTTTTTACGCTATTTTATGTGGTTAGATCATTATTTGAAATTAATAAGCAGAGAAATAGGCTTCCGTGGTGAAATGGTATCATAATTGCCTTCCAAGCAATTGGCTCGGGTTCGATTCCCGACGGATGCATTGATTTTCTCTCTCTTTTTTTTTTGTCGTATTTCTTTGTGGCTGTAATTTTTTTTTTGGCCATATATTTGAGGTTTAAGATTGTCACACACACACACACATAAAAGGAGCTTACTCAGAAAAGTTAATTAAACTTAAATCTACCCTTCCCTTTTCCCATCCTTCCCCTTCCACTCCCTTTCTGTAAAACAAATATATGTGACCCTAATTATATCCTAACAAATACATATCGATAGACCTACATAGACTGTAGACAATAGCTGAAAAAATACGTTCTCTTGCTTATACCAATGTGGCGCTGTGGCAGTGTAGCAGTGTAGCAGTATGTATGTATATTTTTGGCTGGGTGATATATGATGATATATGATATATGATGATATGTGATGTATGATGTATGATGTATGATGTATGATGTATTACCACATACCACATGATTTGTTATGGTTTTTTTTAATGTGTATAAGAGAGGAGGAGGAATATGATTATGAAGTTAAATCGGGAAATCATGAATTGAGGAAATCATAAGTCATAAGTCATAAGTCATAAGTCATAAGTCATCAAGCAAAAGAAATACTAAATATTAACTATCAAATATCCAATATCCAATATAAAAAACTTCCAAATATCGTCAACTAAAAACCTCAAGTGATACCGTATGAAACATATGATCGACCTTGTTACTACAGTCTACACTACTACTGGATTCCAGCTTATTTAATTTGCACACAGCGGTAAATTATGGCATTATTCGTTGTAGATTTAGGTTATCTTTGTGATGGGATTAAGCATTTGTTTATTGACTCATTGGTGGAACATTATTTAGAGGGTGATGATTAATCAGGATCCAGGGAAAAGGAAAAGGAAAAGTTATACATAGCTGTGTTGTTTGTGATTTTTTTTTTTCGGGCTATTTTGGTTGGTTTTTAAGTTTTGGGATTTTCGTTGTTGTTTGGGAATGTAGATTATGGGATTATGGGATTATGGGATTATGGGATTATGGGATTATGGGATTATGGGATTATGGGATTATGGGATTATGGGATTATGGGATTATGGGATTATGGGATTATGGGATTATGGGATTATGGGATTATGGGATTATGGGATTATGGGATTATGGGATTATGGGATTATGGGATTATGGGATTATGGGATTATGGGATTATGGGATTATGGGATTATGGGATTATGGGATTATGGGATTATGGGATTATGGGATTATGGGATTATGGGATTATGGGATTATGGGATTATGGGATTATGGGATTACGTGATTTATGGTGGACCGTGGATTACCACGCCCTCCCCCCCCCCCCCACCGTAGTGTCTGGTTATTTATTTTAGAGGAATTAAACTCCGGACCTGTTACCTTTTACGGTTAATCAGATCATATATCCCAGCTTATGGTACATCGCTAATATCCAGCAACAAATATATCCTTCGCTAATCATCGCCGGTCGGTTGCCTATTTCCGCAATGTCATGGTTTTGCGGACTGGATTGCTACCTCGCAGTTGGAGCGGTACTTGAGTTATACTTTGTTGTTGTTTATCCCCATAACATCCCCAATACTCATCATTCATCGCCCCTCATTCATCGCCCCTCATTCGTCATTCATAATTTTCAAACCGCGGCCCATCACTTCACTTCACTTCGCTTGATACATACATACGTACATAACACATCTCGGTTATCTGCCAAGCCCCATACCAAGCATGCAAGATCGATCCAAGTTCCGGCTTCGGTTTCTCGGGTTCTCGGTTGCTGAGATCCGCGGCGCAGGCTGCGTGGGCTGCGTGCATCAGTTAAGGAAGGGATATGGTGGAGGGGATTGAAGTTAAGAGGATAGGAGGATAGGAGGATAGGAGGATAGGAGGATAGGAGGATAGGAGGATAGGAGGATAGGAGGATAGGAGGATAGGAGGATAGGAGGATAGGAGGATAGGAGGATAGGAGGGTAGGAGGATATGAGGATGAGGAATAAATTACACGACGTTTGGGGTTTTTATTTTATTTTATTATTTCTCCGCTTTTATGATATTGTATTTTGATTCGTAATATTTCTTTTTCTTTTTTCTATTTTTAATTCATGCGATCTTGAAAAAAAGGCTACTGACTTATTCAACCAATCCGGAGAACATTGTAGCCATATTCTTTTCTTCATTCACAGCAAGTTTCTGAAACCACATATAATTAGCAATGTATAATCACAAAACCTTCATGATAACTATTATGTAGACTTATTTTTAATTTCGTAACAACTATGTGAAAAAAAGAGAAAACTAAAACTTAAAAACTATGATCTGATGATATTACCCAAATAGGGTATGGTTCATAAAAAAAAACAGACACGCTATAAAATTTTTCAAAACATGAGTGTCAAAACTGGAAAAAAAAAAGCAAAAGGGATATCAAAAAAACTAATTAGAATAAAAACACGACGCCGCTCCGTTCTTGAAACACCTGCTTATGGTCTTTCTCTTCTTCTTCTTGTCCAGTACTTCTCTCTTTCCTTTCTTCTCTTGTTCTTCTTGTCTTCTTCACTTTTTTCCTTCTTCTCTTCTTCGTTTCTGCTCTTTTTCCCTTATTCTTCTTCTTTTTCATTTCTCATCACCCCTTGATAACTGATAATGTTGTCTTTTTCCTTCTTTCCTTCTCTCTTGGTTCAAGAGCTCGCCCTTCCCTTTCAACTCTCAAAATTTGTCCATGTCCCCATACCCCCCCCCCCCCCCCCCCCCTTCTTCACCGCACCATGCTTTGTCAAATCCAACTTGCAGAATAACCAAACAATGCCATTAAATTAGCCCATGCATTCCTCTCCATCTTCCCCCTCCCGTTTGTCCAGTCTCTCTTCCTCATCAATTCCCTTCCTTATAACGCCCAACCCTTTTAAACGTAAGTAACCTTCATACCCATTCCCACCGTTCTCGCAATTTTAATCCAACACAGCACAAGCCATCTCCTAACCTTGTCTCTCATCCTCTTATTATTTGTCATCCACGCAATAACCATTAACATAATAATAGTCTGCAGCATCGAAAACGGCCCTGAACTTCTTGTCATATACTGCTGCATCCTACTCAACAAAGCAGTTGTAGTTGTTATTAACGACGAATGCCCCTTTTGAGTTCTCGGCGCCTGAACTTGCTTCTTAATCTCCTTAACTGCTGAAGCTGAGGCGGTTGCGGGTCGCTTAACATCTGCGGTGAGACCGGGAGCGGGGGAGGAGCGCTCGGTGGGTTTAACGGAGGAGCCGCGGCGACGGGAGGCAGCACGTGAGCTGGTGGAGGGGGCGCGGGATCCTTTGGCTTTTCGGGTTTCCTGAGCTTTTATGCGTTCGATTTCGAGCTCTTCTTCGCGTTGACGTTCCAGTTCCCGGGATTGAAGCTCCATTGCTTGTTGGTCTTTTTGGAGACGGTCGAGGGTTGTGTAGAAATGCTGTTCTACGGTTAGTTTATGTCTTACAGATTTTTCCTGTGTATATTTCAGTTCTTTTTCGTACCTCTTTTATCTCTACATCGATATCAGGACTCATCATAGTAAACTCCCTTGCATACTCCCACTCCCCTGTTCTGGGCAACACATGCAAGATGTAAATCTCTGCAATCATCTGTCTCTGCATAACACTTTTTACATCTTCATCTATCGCGCTTGGACAATTTCCCATCCAATCCTCGATTCTTTTCTGTGTAGCTCTCTGATCCGGTGCATGTGACAGTAGCAGCGTCGCCAAAGAAACCACTACTTCAGCATCTACCTTTCCTTCGCCACCATACGCCCTATTTACTTCATCCCAAACCTGTCCACTTCTAATTTTCCCCACCAGCTCTGGCCATTCTTTTTGCCCCCAAGTTGCCTTTCCTTCATTTGCACCAGTTTTCGCAGCTGCGTCAAGAATAGCCAGATATAAGGAGAAGATCTTAATTTTAAGACTCTTGGAACATGTTCGGACTGAGAATGATGGGTCATGTATAACAGGTAATAAGGAGGCGAGAGCTTCGGGTAACCGCCGAGTCAGGAATAAGCCACGGCAGTTTTTGTAAATTTGAGAGATTGAGTGGGCACTCAAAGCAGCAGGTCGCGTGTACTGCTGCTGAAGTTGCTGGGATTGAGGTGGTGGAAGGTGCACCTGTGGTGATGGTGCTGATCCGGGGTACATTCGTGCTGGCGGTTGAGAGATGACGCGGAGCATTTGGAGAGAGGGGAGACCTTTGGAGGTCAAGATGTATGGTAGTTGTGGTGGGTGTAGTGCGGTAGCTAGGGTCGGATCGAGGAGCTGGGCCTTGGACTACCTTGGTTATTGGTTACGGGGGGTGGTGGCCGTGATGAGGTGGTAGATGTCGAGGGCTTAAGTTAGATGTCGCGATGACGATGGAGTAGTGAGTTGGACTTGGACTTGGTTGAGCTTGGTTCAAACGTGACGAAGGATTGGTCGGGTTACAAGCTGTAGCTCGACGTCGGCTGGTGGTGGTGTTGTTGTTGTGCATGATGGCTGGCGCTGTGCTTGCGATGGATGGGGCACACGTGCCGCAGCCGACGGGCGGACCGAGGTTGGTTGGTCTTTTGCTTGAGGTGAGTGAGCCACCCCGAGCTGACCGCAACGGAACGGCTTCCTTTTGTTTCACACGGAAAGTGATAAAAGAAACATTTGTTGCATAATATGCATTGAGAAAGAAGTATTCAATAAATTATGCATATTATTCATATGCATTGAAAGGGGCAATAAAGGAATTTGTGTATATTGTTCATATGCATTGAAAGAACTATTGAATAAATAGTGTATATCATTTATGTTTATTGAGGAATAATCATTAAATAAATAGTGTACATCATTTATATACATTGAAAAACAATCATTAAAGAAATAGTATGCATCATTCACATACATATCTGCATCACATCATAAAAAAAACTGAAAAATCAAAATAGACGTAATCTGATAATAGCAACGCCCTGTCGTTTGCAGCGTTGAGATGCACCCAAACGCGCAAACGCCCGCCCATGACAGCTGTCTCCCGTGGGTCGATGATGATCCTTTATCTCCGATCTGCACCCCGCCTCACACTCAACGCAAGGTGCTTCCACTGGCGTAGGGCGACCACTCCATCCATAAAGTTCTGGAACCTTTTGTTTCCACGTCCATCCGTCGCAACCATGGAAGTCACCAAAGAACTTTTTGAGTGTGAACGATACGCGCTTTTGCGGGAAATCAAAGCCGAGATTAAGGAAGCGGACTTTGGTAATTCATTCCTCAACATCTGAACCCGCGTCGAACCCTACTAAGCACGCGTCCTCCCACAGTATCCATCGATCTAGAGTTCTCAGGAGTATCTAAAACGCCTAGCCCTCATGGGAGAAAACATACCCTCGAAGAGCGCTACAAACAGTCTAAAGAGGCCGCAAGCAAATACCAGGTTCTACAACTGGGTATCTGTATTGTGAGGTTTGACAAAAAAGAGAGTAAGTTGTTTGAGTAACCATACTGGAGTGGGGTGAAAGCCTTACTAATCATGACATCAGAAACCTTCATCACCCGGCCATTTACGTTCCCAGTCTCGGCAGCGACCAATAGAAATTGGAGATATGACCGAGAGTTTATATTCCAAGCCAGTGCACTCGAATTTTTGAGCAGCCAGTAAGTTTGATATATGACAATCGATGATTATATACTAATATGTAGACAGTAATTTCGACTTCAACGAAACCTTCAAGAATGGAATCCCCTACCTCAGCATTGAGGAAGAGGAGATGATTCGGAAAAAAGAAATTGAAGCCCTAGATGGAGTCAAAGAAGACATCCATATTGATCCCAAAGAGGCTGAATTCGTACTGTACTCCAGACAAAGCCCCTCATAATGTCTCTCAGCTAATCTCTTACATAAACATAGCTTGAAAGATCCATGTCCGTCATCCAAGAATGGGTTAACAACCCCAAACCCGAAAAAGACTACGTAAACCTAACCGGTCCACGAAACGAACTAAACGGGTACCAAAAGCGAATAATCCACCAAACTGTCCGCTCCAGATTCCCCCAACTAGCAACAGTGAGCCGAGAAAGCTTTATCCAAGTCACCTTACGGGATGACGATGAAGAAGCCGCCAATCGAGCACAACGTTTAGAACGTAGCGAAGCCGCTATCCAACGAGGTATCGGCCTACGTAAACTGATCGATATTTTACGAAATTCTCATATTCCCATCGTCGGTCACAATCTATTCGGTGACCTTATCCAGCTCTATTCAACCTTTGTCGGTACACTTCCCCCCACCTCTAAAGAATTCTCAGCTATGCTACATAAAGACTTCCCAACCGTTATCGACACAAAGTTTCTGGCTACTTATGCAGATATGAGCTCTCTTGGTGCTTCTTCTTCCCTACAACATCTGGATGACAAACTGGGCCATATGACTTTGAATCATCCCTTCGTCACATTACATGACGACCACTTCAATATTTCGCAGGAACATAATGCGGGATATGATGCGATGGTTACTGCTAGAGTGTTTATAAGATTGGTAGCGGCGGTGGAGAGATATATTGTTAGACTGAAGGAGTCTAAAGAGAATGAGGCTTTGCCAAAGGCGACTTCCAAGAAGGGTTCGAAGGCAAAGTCAAAAGAGAAGTCAGAGACAGTGAACTATGAAATGCGAGAAGAGGGTAAAAAGGGCGTAGTAGAGATACTTAAAGGGGAGCGTAGATATGGAGGTGTGGAATCGGGGGAATATAGGTATCTACCGGAAGTGGAGGCCGAGTGGTGTTTGCCAAAATGGGAGAATGAGTGTTGGTCTGGTTGGAAGAATATGCTGAGGGTGAATGGAGTTGAGGAGGGTGTATTTGTGGTTCAGGGTACGGAGACGGCAACAAAGGAGGTGGTAGCTAACCCTCAGGAGCCGGTAACTACTAAGAGTGCTAAGAAGGCAAAGAAATGAAAGCCTTCCAGAGGAGTTGATTTCTTGTGGAGGAGTAGGAGACGGGAGGGAGGGGGGGGGGGGGGGAGGAGGGGGGAGGAGGGGGGAGCAGCGGACGGTGTGGTTCAGAGGAGTTAGCATCAAAAGATCATGACGAAATCATCTGGTTTCAATATCATCACAGTTTGCAAAGGAGTTTGAGATCCGACATCACAGTTATTAGCTTATTACATCCGCTACCCCTTGTCCTGGTTATATATCATGATGCAATGCCATTTCAAAACCCTAGAACTCGAATAAGAAGCTCTTTAAAATAAATGTTACTCGGCTTACATGGCTTTGAAGTGTCGAAACCGTCTCTACACAGTCCTGTCCATTTTTTGATGACCATAATATTCATATAACACCCATGTTCTCTGGGTGTTCCTTCTGCGTGAAGTGAGAAATCCATAGTGTAGAATGTTCGCGCTGGGTGTTGAAGATTGGGGTCAAGGCGATAATCGATTATTGACGTCATGATCCAATGACGATCCGGTCCATAGCATTTAAGACAGCCGGTACTAGCCTTGCAGCAAGATGGAATTACCATTTTACGGTCCTATCGTAATCTAGCCATGTGCATAGCGAGTATTCGAGGGCTATATCAAATCAAATTAATTATGAGTAGCTTTATTGATAAATATGGACCCAGCGCGCAGTAATAGAACTAAAAAATCATCCAGACGACAGTACTGTCAGTACAGGAAGTTGTGATGTTGATAGAATATTCTGACTGGGTATTGCATATAACTTCCGACATTACAGAAAATAACTTAAAGCATAAGAATGCATCTACATAGCGCAAAGCCGTTATAAAAATCAAAGCATTTTCTTCTACTATCATATTTGATGACGGAAATATCATCATGAGGAATTGGAAGTTCATATCAGAGCCAATTTGTTTTTTTTTCTATGTCCATTTTCACCTGGTATACACCAAAGATTCATTGTCATATTTTGAAGAGTTTCGGGAGTATATATATACGCTATTGAAATCAAAAATGAAGTATTAGACATAGCGCTTCAAGCTTGAGACCATCGATATATTGCGAAGAGTGATAGTATTCTCGGAAGTCACGATGTCGGATGATTAGATGCTACAATGTGTTTTCAGAGCTAAAAGTATTTGCACTAAGAAATGGTTTGATTTGATTTGATTTTCTTGAACGTTCCCAACCTTAACGTTATGACGTATGCCACAGTCTAATTACATTTCGAGGCTCCAGCTGTTACCTTAGAGTCTCGCTGGAATCCGCCCCAGAGCGTACTGCATTTCTTGGGCCTGTTGCCACCTCTCTTTCTCCTGCTGGTTTTTATTCTCGTCGTTACATTTTGGAGCCCTGTTTGCTCTTTTCCCACCCGGCACTCTGTGCACAAAGAAATGCTTTTGGTATTAAGCGCTTGCAAGAGGTTCACATAGCGCTAAAACCTTTTGTTGCTTGCTAAACCGTTTAAAAAATATTTTTAAACCCCCCCCCCCCCCCCCCCCTTTTTTTTTTTTTTAAAAAAAAAAGTGTAGGGAGCTACCGATGTCACTATTGTTGTACTAATGACCGGGGTTCATGGTGTATCACTCACCTCATAAAGCTTTTTCCCACAACAGAATCTTCTTAGTATCCAAATATTCGGGGTTGGATATATGTTGGGTATGGTCGGCATGAAACCAAGCTTGAAATCCTGCTATCTGTATAAATCAGGTGCATACACTGCCGTACATTAATTCGATGCCACTTATGGTGATCCAATGAAGTAATCCACCACAGACTTTTTTCCATATCGACACGTAAAATACATAATTAGTCTTCTTGTGTATATGAAATGTACATTGTACGATATTCTTGATATACCTTTGAACCTATCTCTGGCGTTCCCTCGACTACTTCAGCAAGAACAGAGGATTTAGCCGTTTTTATGATTTAGAAACTAATCCGTCAAGAACCATAAGCAAAAACTGGAAGTTTTGGACAAATTTCCGTAGTTCGATATAGTCTGCTCATAATCGCAGTTACGCAGAAGTTATTTAATAGGTTCTATAAATTCCATCATTTTGGTTTTATTGACACCAGTGTGGAAACCGTAGGGCTTCTTGTACAGTTTATCGATTTCTTCTTGATATATCCACATTGTTGAATAGAGCAATGATTTCTGGGAGAAAGGCTGGCTCAGGTGATTATGATTGTTACAAAAATTTCACCGGATTATTCAAACCACGGCAAAGCGTGTCGATTACCTTGAGACTACGGTCAGAATCTTCAGGTACAGCATAGAAACTAGAAAAGTGGTTGCACGTAATAGTCAAGAGCTCGGAATACCACGAAACCCGTAGAAATGCTGTTGAGATGGCTAGCTTAGACGTTGATCATTTTACTAGATACATAAGACGTTGATGTCGGATTCGAAATTCGTATGATTTATTATCCTTGTCAACTGCTATATACGTCAGCATCCTAGAAGCACATGCCTTGCATAACGTTCGTAAAACACTCTCAGCTCTGTGTAGCATGAAAGAGGGGTTTGCATTAGTAGCTAACCAATAAGCGCTCAAATCGTAGCGTTAGAATTGGAATATTAAAGGTGCTAAAATCACATATCATAGGTTTTCGCGTGCTGGAATTGTGATTGGTGGGTGTTTTGAAAAGACAAATGAGTTATGTACATGAACGAGACAGGATTGAGAATTGTCAGGAGCTGAAAGGCGAATCACGTCACTGTAAGCAAGATGTATTAGGCATTATCCTATTAATATAGACAATTTATTGAGCAAGATACTCGGGTATCCCTAACCAAATCAAGCCCCCCGACCCAGAAAATATTTTAGCAGCGTGACTGAGTGTACCACTATCAAGCCAGACAAAAAGATTGTGAATACGGTACTTATTCATGAGGTGCGGGAATTTCACATAGTATGTACACTTCATTTCGTTCTCATTGTTGTGGTCACGTTACTGCACCCGCATGATGTGCGGATCTTCAGTTGTTAACGCGACGCGCCAAAATCGCGTACCCATGTCGCAGTAGCTCTCTATACGTCACCTCCCCGCGTCCCCTCCACAACTCATCACCAACTTCCACCTATTCTTCCATACAGCTTCTCACCGATCTTCTACATCTTTAGTCTTCAGATAGTCAAAAACATCCTATAGTAACAATATGAGCTCAGATCCCAACGCCGGATACCGTGCGTTACAAGGTGGGAACTCTTTGTCTCGAAGAGAGGCATGCCGATAAAGAGGATGGTAAATTCCGGGAACAAAATACTGATTAAACGAGGAAATAGCACGAGTAAATACGAATATGTCAACCTTACTCACTAGGTTTGAAGCTATTGCACAGCTGGCTCCTGTAAGCCTCCCTATCTTGATCTCCTACGACGTACTCCATACTTCGCTTGTAGCTTCTCAATGCTACTGCTGAATCCTATGGAAGTCTTTATAGCTTCTACCTGCTTTACCCTTGCCACATTCTCTACTCTACCTCCATGTTCCTCCATCTCAAGACACTCAACCACACGCTCCTTTCATCCACTCTCTCCAAGCCGGACACTCCCTCTCTTCATCAGCTAACCTTCTTAGGTCGGAAACAAAGATCGCACCATCTCCGCCTCCGAAACCTTTCAAATTGAGACCCATGCCTCATCAATGATCCGAGCCGCCGAAGATCTCCTCGCCCTAACCCGTTCTATGAAAGAAGCTTGGATATTTGGCCAGCTCGGTGGTGGATTCGAGGGTGGAAATCCCAAGGCCGATGAGGATGCAACAATTGTTGGGGAGATTCTAAGAGAGAAGGCTCGGGTGATTGAGAAAGGGGGTGTTGAAGAGGTAGGGGAGCCTATGGAGGGGGTAGAAACCGAGGCGGGGTTGAAGGGTGAGGGAAGCTGAGGGAAGTTAAGAGGTGTTGAGGGTAAATCTACGGCGGACGGAGCTAAAGATTATGACGAGTGGGACTTCACTGCGTTCGGCTGGACCAGGCTGGGTGGGGCCGGGCATTGGATATCCGGATTTTGATTTTGATTTTGATTTTTTTACTTTGGTTTCGAATTTTAAGCGAATGATTTCAGTTTCACTTCAAAGATTCACAAAGCATTCCATGGTCCTGGGTTGGTTCCACAGCTGTCAACTGATAAATCACCGAAGGACGGAGTTTTCACCGGCAGGGCCCCTGCCTCGCTTATATGACGATATCTAGCATCCTTAAAAAATCGATACGAGTGGCGAATGAGGCGAATGACAAAGCGTGACCGAACCCACAACCCGGAAATGTCACGCAGGGTCCCCTTCTAGAAAACAAAAACCCTCGGACCAGACCACGGAAATCCGCTCCCAACAAGTGTCAAACTTCCGGGTCCCGCTTCGTGTATTCTGTCAAACTTATGAAACATGAAACAATTGGAAACATTAAACCATCATACGTACGGATATATCTGGAAACTTGAAATCCGTGCCCAAAAACCTTTATGTACATTCAGTCAGATGGCGCCAAACCAAGATTACCGATGCGCTAAGATGCGCATGAGGTATAGGCACCATATGTATTTACCCGAGTATGTAGCATGTATGTACAACAAAACACTCAAGACTACATACACGATTGTACTTCGCTGCTCTCGGGTCTTGGTGATACATACTTCCAATTCCTTGGCTCCGTTTTTCCGACCCTCTGTGCTCCCCCGCGCTGTACCACGGGATTTGTAAGAAGCCGACAACTTGCCGATATCTGGTAGCACCGTATGGGCACCGACGACCGTAGCACCGTTACCGTAGCACCGTAGCACCGTAGCACCGTATACCCCTCACCTCACCTTAGCACAGCACAGCACGCGCGAAATAGACGCAAGTTGCAAGTTAAAGGTTGAAATACTGAAAAGCGGGGTTATGGTATAACCAAGACAAGAAAAACATATGTATAATCCAATTGGTTTTTTTTGAGTTATATCCCTACAGCTAGCCGTATAGAGATTCCTGGCCGGTATATATGTTATCTGTAAAAAACAAAGCAAAGTAACATAAAAAGCAAAGTAAAACAAAAAAGTAAAGCAAAATCATCTATGTATGAATATATAAAATATATAAAACCAGTCGAGTTCACCGCCCACCGTCCACCGTTCACCGTTCACCCGCGCCTGGCTGATCGTATGGTAGGCTGATCGTATGGTAGGCTGGTAGGCTGGTAGGCTGAGTAAGATGTAAGATGTAATGTAAGATATCAGATATCAGATATCAGATATGAGCTCATAAATGCCAATACTACATACGGTGATAGGGATATGTACTGTAGTTCCCCGTTTACGTCCCCGCTATGTAAAAATGTAACTTCGATCGCTTAGGACATTAGTCGACCCCGCATTGTATGTAGTGTATTGTGGGTTACGTATGTATGCCGCTATAACTAGAAATATAACTGTAACTATGGCACTCTGTTACTCTGTCATTCTGTCACTCTGTCACGGTTACCTGTATGTAGATTCCCTCTGGACTCGGTTGGTATTGTGGGGAGCAAAAAGTTGAATCTTTAAATCTATCTTCAAATCCTCACATCTAACCCAATCGCGAAATCCGTAACATCAAATCTAATCTCCATAAATCCACCACTATCCATCACTCTACGTCACGATTCTATGTATATATCCTGCTGGAGTTCTAAAATGCTGAAGTTCCAAGATGCTGAAGCCCCAAGGACCTGCGTACCTAAAGATTTCAGATACGAAGCCAGCTGCTATAACCTACAGCACCCATAACCCATAACCCATAACCCATAACCCATAACCCCTGTATATATCGAATATACAAGCATACCAAGCAATACCAAGTAATACCAAGCAATACCATGCAAACCTCGAATCCCAAATCCCAAACCTCAAATCTCGAATCCCAAATCGCAAGTCGCGAGGCCCAGGAAGAAGAAGAAGAAATCCCGCGCAAGCCGCACGCCGAGGGGAGGGACCCTGGAGCCTGGGGCCTGGTGTAAGCTTTAGCTGGCTGGCCGCTGCTGGGGTACAGGGGGGGGGGGATATTTTTAGATTCTTAGGGTGGATTGTTAGCGTTGGTTGCTAGTGTTATTGTTAGTGCGTTATGGCTTTGAGGTACAGTAGATTGATGGTGGATTGAGATTGGGATGGGGGGTTTTGTAGAGGGGAGGGAAGAAGGAAGAGAATAGGAGATGGGAAAGGGAGATGGGAGATGGGGAGGCTTGGAGCTTTGTTTGGGGGGAATATGGAATGTTAGTCTGTGATGGTGGGAATGTAATATGGAGGAATTGAAAGATGGGATAATGGAAATGAAATGAAGGGAACGAAGGGAACGAAGGAAATGATGGAAATGATGGAGAGGGCATTGATTTTTTTTTTTAAAAAAAAGAAATTTATTTGATTATTGTACAGATGTGCTTATTGCAATTGGAAACCGTTTCTAAAGTCACGGACTAGATAGAGACTGAATGTGCATTATGTATTGTGTAGTTTATCATTTGATACAAATATTGAATACTGAATACTGAGTATTGGCTATGTTTATACTGTGACCGCATCTAAAACCTGGGATATACAATGTCAGAAATATCCTACAGCTGACTATAAAGAGAACAGAGACTAAAAAGTATAAACACTTAAATTGTACCCATGAGAACCTTCAATGTTCAATACTCATAAATGAAATAGATGAAATAGAAGCATACATACATTATAGCCTATCAATGTATATGTGTTATATTATCATGGTAGATGCTATCGATTGTGGTATTATGATACCAGCATTCGGATTTCGGGATATATAAGAGGTACTATCTACTGTCGTGGACTCGTGTTGATGGTAGCAGCATAAACTATGGTATGCTACACTGCAATACGCTACAATACGCTACAATACGCTACAGTAAAGTTACCACCCCACGATTCACAGCAAGTACAAAAGCCGACGAAAGTTGTAATACACGAAGCAAAGGTTTAAAGATGACATCGCCTGTGATGTACTAAAATTTACATCTACATCTACATCTACATCTAAATCCCCGCCACAACAATCCCCAAGCCGTTAAACAATAATGCATATTTATTAATCCCCAACAGCTGGTTGTTGACTAGTAAATTACGAATGATATAACTATCTTAGAAATCGAAGACTTGAAGAATAGTTTGGTTATTGATAGCTATAGTATGATCTAGGGTGTTGAAACTTGTGACTTGAAACTTGTGACTTGTGATTTGCGACTTTTGAAATTTTGAGTGTTGTGTTTTGTTGTTTTGTTTTTTTGAGTTGTAATCTGTGGCATGTGATATTTGAATTTTTTATAGATCCCATTTATATACATTAGATACGGAGAAGTTATTAGTTGATGTATATGGCAAGTTGTACTTCTCCACTATGCTATGCTATGCTACTGTACTCTAACTCCAAGGATAAGGATAAGGATAAGAATAAGGATACTACACCATACCTACACCATACCTACACCATACCTACACCATACCTACACCATACCTACACCATACCTATACTACAACATAACATACATTACAGGTTCTTTCGGTTTCCAAAATGAGAAGTGACGTTATAGTACGTATGAAAAGAAATCGGTATAAACAATCGAAATGTTTCTAAGAAGAGATGCTAGAAAAATGCACTGTTTGTTGCGGCTTGATGGGTCACAGCTTGATCGGTTGATTGGTTGATTGGTTGATAGGTTGATAGGTTGACTGGTTGATAGGTTGATCGGTTGACTAGTTGATCAGTTTGATGGGTACCGATTAATCACCATCACCGGCAATCATCAATTATGGTAAATATGTTCTGTAGAGGGGGATTGTTATAGGAGATACGTAATATACCTTTAATTCCATGCTACTGTTCATGCTACTGTTTATGCAACTCTAGTACTGTCTATGCTGTCCCTGCTGTCTATGCTGTCTATGCTGTCTATGCTGTCTATGCTGTCTATGCTGTCTATGCTGTCTATGCTGTCTATGCTGTCTATGCTGTCTATGCTGTCTATACTACTGTCCAAGCATACATACATACATACATACATACATACATACGGTACCGTGACAAAAGTGACCGTCACTTTTCTGTGCTAAGCGCCGCGCGGGGTGACGGTCACTTTTGTCCAGCACCTCGTACATACATACATACATACATACCTCCAGATTACAATATATCAATACAACCTATATACGGAATCAATAAATAAACACCCAGCATGACGGGGTGAGCCTTGGACCTTGGGTCGGGGGTTGGGGGTTGGGGGTTGGGGGTAATAATCCATGCACGCAAAACTAACGATCTTGATAAGTAGGCAGGCCTATGTATGGTGAAAGATGCAAGGTGAAAGGTGAAAGGTGAAAGGTGGAAGGTGAAAGGTGGAAGATGGAAGGCTAGGTGAAAGGTGAAGGGCTAGGTGAAAGGCTAGGTGAAAGCTGGAATTTTGGATTTTGGATTGAAAACTTTAAACTTTAAACTTTAGAGTTATCGATCGATCGATCGATCATTGGTTATCTTTATATCTATTTATATCTATATCTACATTTATATCTATCTATATCTATATCTACATCTACATCTACATATAACAGCAGTATAACTGTATGTAGTATGTACATACGCGTACTTACAACAAAAACATAACAAAAACAACCCCCCCCCCCCCTCCTCCCCGTGAAATGGAGGATTAAATAAAGTCAACCTAAAAAATATTCAGAGGAAAATAATAATGGTTCTAGTTCTAGTTCTTGTTCTAGTTCTGGTGAACATCTGGTTTTTTTTCTATTTTTTTTTTTTTTTTTTTTGGTCACGAGGTGAGGTGATAGTGTGTGAGGTGTGACTGCGATATGTCGAACATGTTGAATATGTCGAATATGTACCTAACTGTATGGTGGCATACATATGTGGACTTGATATAGGGCGTAGTGCTGATGTACGATCATGTCTGCCCAGTGCCGACTGGTCCGTTCTTATGCATACAGTAGTATATAAGCGGTTATGGTGTAATATGTACATAGCTCGCAAAGATCCCAAAGATCCCAAAGATCCCAAGTATCTTAAAAATTCCAAGGTTTCACTGGTACATACCCGCTGGTGCCCGATCGTCTCCTGGTACATATCATATCATGCAGGCTGTGGATTTCGCACACGGCCCGATATAAACTACAGTCGAACTACCAGGGCTCTATGTATGTATATGTATGTAGGTTTTCTCTGGTTCACCCGGCCTGCAGGAGATTTTAAGCTTATATGTATGTGTATGTACAAGACAGGATTAGAGAAAGTATAATTTGAACTCACTTACACGTCATGTGGAGGATCTAAAATAAGTTGTTGATATGCTTGTGCAAGCTTACGTATTTTTTGGGGAGTTTTCTGGGATTTGGGATTCAGGATTCAAGATTTGGGATTCGGAATTCGGGATTTGGGATTCGTACTGCACCTGCCTATATGTACACATACAAGATTGATGAGTAAACAAAATAAAACAAAAAAGATCGCATGTAGGATCCCTCCTGCTCCTAATAACGCCACCACCACCACTATCACTACTCCCTCCTCCTTCTTATCCTCCTCCACAACTTTTACACCGCCGCTTTTACTGTCCTCGTCTCGTTCGTTACTACGTTAGCTTCTTAGCATTTGTCGAATCCCATTTCCTTGCTCTCTCTCTCCCACCCCCCCCCCCCTCCCTCCCCCATCCCCCAAAGAGCCGAGCGAACCCCATTCTGCTCTAGTATCGCCAGTAGCACCAAGGTTCTCAAAAGCTGCCAGAACCGGCTTCGTCAGCTATTCCGTTTGCGAGAGAGAGCAGCGCGGGAAGCCGAGGGAGCGAAGGAGCCAGAAGGAGCAGAAGCAGCAGTAACATTTCTAGCAGCAGCAGCAGCAGCAGCAGGAGCGACAGAGGTACCAAAGTATGCCACCAGCACCAGCAGCATCAGCATAAGCATAAGCATCAGCACCACCACGTCCAAAAGCAAGCTCCCCCCCAATTCATCATCACCACCACCTCCCCCCCTCCCCATCTCCCATCTCCTAAACCCCCCCCCCCCCCCTCCCCCCATCTCCTAACCCCCAAAACTTCACCACGCACCATCCCGTTTTCAACCTTTGGTATAATTACATCTTCCTGTTACACCGTTCCGTCGTCTAGACGCTCGATTGATTCTAGATTGTCCGTCAAAACTTCGACGCTTTAACTGCGCCAATATTACAAGTGGATCGCGACCACTCCTACTCGCACTCACCCCCCCCCCCCCCCCCCCTCCCGTACTCAAACCTGTCCTCTCTCGATGACATACCGTCCCTCGTTCAACTCGCAAACCCTCATCAACTCCCTTTCCCGGTATCTCAATCTTTCGCCGATGTGAAGCCCGCGAATTGGAATGACCCAGGATTGATGCGACAGAACCTCCTCCTCATCATCTTCCTCCTCCTCCTCCCACCCCCACCCCAGAAATCTCCAGATCCATTTCCGCGACCTTCGCCAAAGCACCTTCCGCAGCCCTCGTTCATCCAACTACTACCACTACTACTCACTATTATTGCCGGTGCTCCAATTTTACTATTCTGTCACATCCAACCACACCCCCCCCCCCCCCTCCCCTCTTTGTCTTGTCGCCTTCCTCCACACGGCCTCTCTTTTTCCTCTCTCGTCTCCTTCGCAATTATACTACTTATTGTCGCCCTTCTTCGAAACAGTGTGAGCCATGTTCAAGCGAAATCAAAGGAAGAGTGACACCGACCTACGAGCCCGACGAAGTCTGGATGCTATCAGAGCCCTCTCCCAAGCCCGCTCCAGCGAACAGATCCCGCGACAACATCCCCCATTGCCTGACCCTGCTACAATAACTGCCGCTGTGGCCGCAAATCAGAGACCTCAATCTTCTGCTGAACAAGACACCCAAATTAAAATCAATATAGAAAATCCTCCTCCGACACCCCCACAGGCAAAGCCAAATCCTCGATCCGTCCTGTCGCGATTTAGAAATGCGTCTGACTCCGCGTTGGCTCTCAAAGTCCGGGATCACAATCCTCCACCTATACCCTCTCATACTCAAGATCCGCCCGCTATCATTACGACTGATCCTGCGAACGACGTAATCGACATGAGTAACTTCCACCAGCCCCGGCGCTCGAATACAATGCGCTTGTGGCGCAAGAAGGAGGAGAGACCGCAAACCTCAGCTACATCTATATCACAGCGCAGTTCACTGTCTACTAAACGGAGTCAGCTATCCAGTAGGAATGGATCTATGTTACGACTAGGACGAACTACCTTTGATCAACCTGCTCGGCTTGAGGCTCCGTCGACATCATCATTGTTGGCGGAACCACCAGCATACGACGAGCATGGTTCTTCATTACCTTTACCTCATCCCAGGCTTTCCGAATCCTCTCGATCCACCGCAAGCTCCGGCGACCAGACTATCGCATACCACACCACTACAACAACCACGACACAAACAACTACAACTACCTTCTTCAGATTGCCCCGCCGAAGGAAGAAAGATACCCCACTGTTTCCGCTCCCAGATAGACCCTCCGATAGACCCTCCTCCGATGTCTCCTCGACCCCTCGTTCCGACCGCGGCCAAAGTCTTCGCAGACATTCCATGATATCAGTACGATCAGCATCCATGAGCCCCAGCATTAGTGGTTACGAAAAACCTACAACAGCAGCTCTTGCGGCGGCGTCAATAGGCATGTTCGGTCCAGGAACACCAGTACTTCGATCAAATTCAATAACATCAGCCATTTCAGGACACTCGAGCAACGGAACACCAGGATCACCAGTACAGAGAGCTGATAGTATACGGCGCACAAGAGGTCGTAGTTCGACCTTGTCTTCTCTGGAAAATGGTGGAAGAAATAGTCTTGGAAATTCCTTTTTGAACCGGATACGACGGGAAAGCGATTCAGCGCGGTCGGCATCACCTCAACCTCACCTTGCATTTTCGGCGCCTGCTTCCGGAAAAGCATCTAGGGAAATATTTATTCCGGAACGAAACGATACAGACACGCCTCCGATTTACTTGTCGAAATTATTGGAGGCATTAAGCAAGAGTGTTGTGGCTTCGCTATTGGCTAGAAATGGAGATCCTTTCCATTTAGCGGTTTTAAAATCGTACATGGAGACTTTCCAGTTTGCGGACGACCCCATGGATATGGCGTTGAGGTGCGTAATGTTTTTCGGCGTGCTAGGGAGCCGATCGCTGATTGGCGCTATAGGAAGCTACTCATGGAAGTCGAATTGCCTTCGGAAACCCAGCAGATTGATCGTGTTTTGCAGGCATTTGCTGACCGATACCACGAATGCAACCCTTTCATTTACAAGGATTCGGGTAAGGCCGTCGACCAAACTGTGGGGGGGTGGAAAACATGCTAACTTTATTCAGACCAGGCGTATTACATTGCTTTTTCGTTGATTATGCTTCACACCGACTTTTTCAACAGAAATAACAAACATAAAATGCAAAAGGCGGATTATGTCAAAAATACCAGTAGAGCGATTGATAAAGAGGGCATTTCAACCGACATTTTGGAGGTGAGTTGGGGAATCACAAAATATCACGCAACGTCAGCTGACTGTGTAGTGCTTCTACGCTAATATTATCTACACACCTTTCATTCGTCTGGAAGATGAGTTTGATATTAATGGCCAAAAGATCGTTCCTCATCGCCCGAAAAAGAACTTCTTTCACCGTGCTGTTACGCATAATGACGGAAAACGGATTAAAGAACCAGTCGACCCTTACCTCTTGATAATCGAAAATCAGCTCGACCTCTTACGTGCTAGTTTGAAGGATGTTGTGCAATTTGAGGATCCTTACTCTTATTCTGGAACTGCTTCTAGACTTGATATGGGCGCTTTGCACAAGGCATTCTTTCGGTCGGGTGTGTTACAGATCGTTTCAGCCAGATCTCGGCCTGATGCATTCATGACGCAGCAATCGATGGAAAATCCTGATGGAGCTGACCCTGGAGTTGTTGAGATTAAGGTTACCAAAGTTGGTCTTCTCTGGCGAAAGGAAGTAAAACGAAAAAAGACAAGAAGTCCATGGCAAGAATGGGGTGCAGTTTTAACAGGTTCTCAGCTTTATTTCTTCCGGAATATTGCGTGGGTAAAAAGCTTGATAAACCAGTACGAAACTCATCATAAGCAAGGAACAGGAACTCCGGTTGTTTTTAAGCCACCGCTTGAACAATTTAAACCGGATGCTCAAATCTCTACAGATGATGCTGTTGCACTATTGGACAAGAGTTACAAGAAACATAAGAATGCCTTTGCTTTCATCAGACACGGAGGCATCCAGGAATACTTCATTGCCGACTCTGAAGCCGATATGAACGATTGGCTCGCAAAGCTCAACTATGCAGCAACATTCCGGACAGCAGGAGTTCGTATGCGGGGGGTCGTTGGCGGAAACTACGACGGCCAGCGAGCTAGAGGCATGCGGAGAATGGAAGGCACCGGTAACCCGAATGCCTCGTCCGTGATAACACCAACGGGAGAGGTATCCATAGTTCGTGGTGGAATCGATGTCAAACTCGCCGCAGAAATCGCAGCCGCAAGAAGAGAAGTGGTAGAACAGAGGATTTTCGACTCGGAAGACAAAATCGCCCAAGCAAATAAGGAACTCCAGACATGTCTTCGAAATGGACGCCATCTTACTATTCTGACTCCCATACAACCCCGCACTAGGGAGCAGGTTGTCATGGCCGCTGCTACCCTAGCTGCTAAGCTCCAATGGGTGAGAATGGAAATGTGGAAACTTCGATGTCACCGTGACATCCTAGCCTTGGACCTGGAAGAAGAACGGAAATCCACCAAGGAGCAAGCTAAACGAATCGCTGCGGAATCATCCCTCGGCACCACCGCCGGCCCCAGCTTGCTTCCTCGATCTCCTGCACCATCCCGTCCCACCACACCGGCAGCACCTGTTTCAGAATCCAGCACCTCTGGCATTGGCAACAGCAGTGGTACCGGCGGATTAACACCAACCCAAGAACACTTCAACCCCAATGACAACTTGTCTCAAACCACATCGCAGACTGCTTCTCAGTCCTCGCAACATAAACGTGGTAACTCAGCAGACCAATCAATAACCTCTGAACGGTTAGGGCGTGAGTCAGCTTTATCAGCGCCCCATAGATCCCCAAGCTCATCTTCTGCACGCGTTATGCGTGATGACAGATCTATCGGCACTGGTAACAGCCACAGAAGCGTATCCCCTGCTCGCTCATTGTCCTCTGTCACTTCTGTTGAGCACGGGGATTCCGACAGCGAGGGCGAGACCATCGGGACGACGTCAGGAGCCCCAGGCGGTGGCATCGGATCGACGAAAGGACAAGGACAAGGACAAGGGCAAGGGCAAGGGCAAGGAACCGATGGATGGACGGGGGGAGCAGAAGGATGGGCCGCCGGAACAACGGGACAACAGGGATCCGCGAAGTCCTCGTCCGGTTCGAAGAAAGACAAATCGTCTAAGACGAAAGATAAAGAGTCAAGGGTACGTAGGGGGCTCCAACGAACCCTCCGAGAAACGGAAAAACTTGGTCATCGCAGAGGAAAATCAGGTGACGTAACAGGAGAGGAAAAGAAAAAGGAAGATGAAGGCCTTCCTAGAGTACCTGGTAGTTTCACAGTGCATGGAAAGAAGGCTTCTGTTATCACCTTTGGTTCGGAATGGACGGCTATTACCGCGGAAGAAAGATTAAAACAGAGAATGAAGGTTCCTGAGGATGGTGCTCAAGGTTTACACGCACAGGTAGATGGAGAAGATACCGAGAGAGCTGTATTCACCAGAAAGGGATCCTCAGCAGCGGTTATGCAGGTTAGGAAAGAAGACGAGATTTCAGGAGAAAAGAGGGAATTCCCGGAGGTATCGGTATCATCCGAAGCTCAGGCGAGGAGCGAGATGAAGTTCGAAACAAGAGTTGAGGAAAGAGATTCCTCATCATCGTCATCATCAATAGTAACTGCAGCCCCAGTAATAGCTTCATCAGAGGACTTGTAAGATCAGTAGTATTGGAGATTAAAAAAGATGGTTGTTTTTTTTTTTTTCTTGTTTTTTTTTCTATGCAACTTGTAATTCGTTTTTTTTTATTTTATTTTTTTTGCGATTATATTTGCTTGCTTGCTTCTGGCTTTGGATATGCTTGTCTTGCTTGTCTTTGGCTATGCTTCCCTTGCTTACCTTGTTTTCTCTTGTTTTTTCCATTTAAAATAGCGGCCTTCTTTTTTTTCTTTATGGTTGTTTGGGTATTTATAGCGGATCTTTTTGCTTTTTTTACATTTCGTATCTTTGTGTTTCTTTTCTTTTTTTTCTTTTTGCTTTTTTTCTTTGTGATCTTGGGCGACTTGATAACTTTAAATGGGTGGGATTTGTTGTGCTTTTTTTGCTGCTTTTTGCGTCTTTTGCGTCTTTTGTTGTTATATATATATATACCCTTTTTAGCCTTTTTTGTGCGTTTGTGTGCGTTTGTGCGTTCTTTTTCTTTGAGATTCTGTTTTTTTCTGCCGCTCTGTTTTTTTCGGTTTTATTGTTTTGTTGTTTTTTTCTGTTCTGTTGTCTAGGAAGGTTGGAAGCTTGGGGATGGAAGTCTGGGAATTAAAGTTTGCTGCTAAGGAAAATGGAGAATCATTCAAGTATTAAGAATTGTAACAAGATGAAGTATGTAGAATTTGTAAAATCTATAGGAAGATATTTGATAAAGAAGATATTTGATAAAAAGATGATGATACCAAATTGAGATTAGGATTCAGGATTGGGATTGGGATTGGAATATGCTTATTCTTGTTTTCTTTTTTTTTTTTTAAGGGAATGGGGGTTTTTTTTAAGGGAGTGGGGTTTGTGGATGGGGTTTGTGGACGGGGTTTGAGGTTTTGAGATCTGGGGATTGGGGACTCGGGGTGGAGGGGTGGAGGGGGGGGGGGTATTATATAGCTTTCATATCACAAAAATATAACTTTTATACATACCTTCCATACTAACTGCAACAGAAGACCAAACAAGTACTATGTAGATACCACATCTCCCATAGGCTCCCGCACAATTCCAACCACGATAGTGACGATAGTGACGATACCAACAGAAGGAACTAATGAAGCTTAGTCCATGACACCCAAACATACACCTTATCCCAGGCTCCCAGGCTCCCAGGCTCCTAGACTGCCGGATGCCGGAAATACCAAAGTACAGAGGATTACGGAGTGTTTAAACTCCGCTGCGAACTGGAACTGAATAGGAACTGAATAGGAACTGAATAGGAACTGAATAGGAACTGAATAGGAACTGAATAGGAACTGAATAGGAACTGAATAGGAACTGAATAGGAACTGAATAGGAACTGAATAGGAACTACCCTTCCCCTTCCCCAAGCCCACGCCCACGCTAAATGATACTCTACTCTACTCTCCCTCTCCCTCTTCGGCTGGAACTAAGGCCTGCACCATCATGATTGAAACAGCAGGCACGGGTAAGTAATGATCCCGCTATGGAAGATGACCCGGAAGGAAAATAGGTTGGGGGATATTGGTTGAATTCGAGAATAACGAGCATGAAGCGGTTGGAGGGAAGAAGATGGATTATGCTGAAAATAAATAAAAAGAACTAAAGATAGATGCGTAATTATGTATATAGATAGCAGAAGGATAGTGGAAGTGAGAATGGGTATTGAGCGAGAAAAGCCGAAGAGGGGAAGCGAGAGGAAGAAGAGGAAGAAGAGGAGAAGTCTGAAAGGAGGAGGGAAAAGGCGAGGGGCGAAGGGAGAGAGGCGGAGTGAAGAGGTGTAGAGAGCAGAGAAGAGGAGCGCAGACCAGTATAATGGAGCAGAGAAGAGAGCGGAGGAGAGAAAAGGAGAGAAAAGGAGCGCAGAGGAGCTCAGAGGCAGGTTACGAATGACGGGGTGAAAGTGTCGAGTTGAGAGTGCCGAGTGGGAAAAGAGCAAACAGGGCTCCAAAATGTAGCGACGGGAATGAAAACCAGCAAGAAGAAGAGAGGTGGCAACAGGCCCAAGAAATGAAGTGCGCTCTGGGGCGGATTCCAGCGAGACTCTAAGGTAACAGCTTAAGCCTCGAAATGTATTCAGACTGTAGCATACGTCATAACCTTAAGGTTGGGAATGTTCAAGAAATTTGAAGCAAAGTTGGAAGATATATGTAGTTGCTTTGCTTTGTTTTTTGGTTCATTATTTATCATCTATCATTGATCATTGATCATTCATCATTCGTCATTTATCATCCGGCATTCATCATTCATCATTTATCATTCAGCGTTATGGATATGTGTATGTGGAATATTTTTATGTATTGCATATTCAATGGCTAAATGAATATGTTACACTGCCTTCACTTATCATCTATCGTGTTCCGTTTTGTATCATGTAAATAAACTTTTCTTCACTCCTCCTTTTAGCACTTAGATCATCGTGGTATTGTAGTCGCTGAAAACCCTTCCCCCCAAACTGTGGAAATCATTCGTCGTAGGATAGATATAGATCGCTGCGTAAAAACATCGCAATGTAAGGCCGCAGCGAACCTTACATATTCCGTGAATTCTTTTTTTGATCTGTCGAAAGTGAGAATATTAGCCCATTATCCCTCAATCCTTCCAGTATCCTCCCAGTATCCTCCCAGCATAAAGAAAAAAAAAGCCACTTACAAAACAAATCCGTCCTCGAACTTCCCAGATTAATAATCTTGGGACACCCATCTCTATCTTTTTCCAACCTCGTACATTCAAAGCAATAAAACGCATCCGAAATCCCCTCTCCTCCACAAACTACACATTTGTTTTGGTAATTTCCAAATGAACATTCATCACAGATCCGGACTAGGGTTGTTGGTCGAACATAGGAATCGCAGACGGGACATTTTCCGTCGCATTTATCGCAGAGTCGTCCTATTGCTATGCCGGATTGCTTGCGGCACATTACAAGGTCGGGGTGGTGGCGGGACATGGTTTGTTGTGGCTGGTGGGGTTGGTGAGGGAAGGTTGGAGGGGGATACTGGATCCGTGGTTGACGGGTGAGGTGGAGGAGGTGAAGAACGCGGCGTGAGTTGAGGTGACGCGTGTGGCGAGTTGTGGAGCTTAAGCTGAAAGCTGCAGTAGCGCGACGGTTGGCGTTGGGCACGTGATACCGAGTGATCTGGTATGACGAAGCATTAGTAGCTATCCGAAAGTTTTATCGTTATGGCTGTGGTGTGTTTTGTGGATTATATATATGTAGATAAGTTAGGAATTGGTGAGACTTGATTCTGAAAATTATGATTCTTTTTTATGGATTCGATGAGATAAGTAGTTGAATACCATACCTTAAAGGTTCTCCTAAAGCTACAGAATACTGAAAATAAGCTCGGTTGGTTAGGGATAACATTTACTCCGGTTAGTTACCGTACCCAACGCCTCTTTTTGGAGCTACTATGTTATAAACCGCCAAGAATATTACATCAACCCCCGAAATGTGAGCCAAGAAATTACCAAGGTGGCTGAATTACCCGCTTCTGAAAATTGCAGAAAATTGCCCTTTTAGGCAAGATATAGCACTTGATGCCAAGTAATCGTTCAAGGGAACGCTGAAAGTATGATATCGGTGTAGCCTTAAGACCAGTCATATTTGTATCAGAAAAGTTGACGAGTATTGTGAAATTGATACCTGTATGGATATAGGGCTCTTTTGGAGGTTCTAGACAAGACTTGAAAAAACGATATATTGGGAGAAAGATGAATGGAGTTTTATGTGATGTGGATCCTGATGAAACATAGGGGTTGAAGGTGACCTGGTAAACTATACTGTGCTGCTGGAATACGTAGCTTTTCTTTAAGGCTCTAAACGGTATACCACTCCAGTTTCTTTCGTATTCGTCATTTGATACCAAAATTCATACACCGCAAACCGTGGTCTAAGCATAGCCAACCCTCTCTGTACCTCAATTACCGTCTTTATCCGCCTTGGACCTTGGTTAACCTACCAAGCTCACAAAAAATTGCGATAACTATATCTCTAGCATGAAATCTGTTCCCAAAGATCAAAAGTGCATCTATAGCGAGACTCGGGTTAGCCTGTCGATGTTGTAAAAGACATCCGTTCTGATTCTAATGAGTGTAAGTATATACAAAAGAGGAGAATAGGAACTTTCGTAAAACCAATTATTCTTTCTCAACGATGTTATTAATTACTGTAGGGGTTCTAGAATACATCATAGAGTTTGCGATTATTGTGACGAAGCAAGTCTTTCCTATTGTAACTTTCTATATTTGCATCTACCTTTATTAAGGCTGAATCTAAAGTGGGTGGAGGTGGACAAGAGACGCCTATTTACTTTGCTTCTGTCATTCAACTTCGGAGGTTCAACCATCATTTCATTATCACCAATCATCTAACTAATTACGCCCAATAAAAGAAGGGATAAAAGAAAAGCAAAAAACGGAAAACAGAAATAACGATAGATTGCTCTCTACAAAATTTCTCACTATATTACACAATGTTATAACACGTTGCACTGAGACCGCCACCCACTCTACTCACTGACTTTTCCTACTACATAACTAAAGCTGCTCAAAAGATATCTCTGTCCTTACTAGACTAAGCACTTGAAAGCACTTAGTGGTGGGCAGAACCGAAGTTCAATCCAAGCTTAATTCCAAGGTTAAGGAAGATTCCAGCATTGCAAAGAATACAGGCAGAGATGTGGATACAAGCATTGATGGCAGCAGTGACGGAAGCAGCGAGTCCGTCAATGCAGAGGTTGAGAGAAACCATGAGCTTGTTCATAGAGTTAACCATGTCTCCGCAAAGGGTGTTGATGGTAAGCTTAGCGTTGGCATTGAGAATTCCGCAGGTGCGAAGGTAGGCCTGGAGAGAGAAGTTGATATCGAGAATAATGGAGGCGGTCAATTTAGTCATGGCATCCTTCTTGCTGGTGTATCTTTGCTTGTCCTTAGGAAGTTTGCTGACTGCGTTGACTGCGGTTTGAAGGTGAAGGTTGACCTCAGTGGACCATTTTCTCTGGAATAAGTGTTAGCTTTCTAGAACTTTGAGAACTTGAGAACTATCAATGGAAGAAACTTACGATTAGGTCTTCACTACATCTGGTGGCACAGGTTCCGTTCCACTTGTTATTTGTTGCAAGGATTTGAACCTTGAGGTTTGCAATGATGCTGTCCATGTCATTGGCGTCGCGCTGCTTCACCATTCCGTATTCGGGCTTGGCGATGTTCCCATAGGTACTTGCAGGACCATTACCATTGACGTGAGCATGGATGCTGGCTTTGACGTTACCGTTTTTATTCTCGTAGGACTTGACAACGGAGTGGACATTTCCATATGTATTTCCGTTCGTGTTTCCCTGTAGGTTTACGTGACCATTTCCATTCAATCCCAAGTTCACCTTGGCTTTGACATCGGCATTGGCTTTGATATTGGTATTGGCTTTAACATCGGCATTGGCTTTGATATCGGCGTTGGTTTTGATATCAGCGTTGGTTTTGATATCAGCGTTGGTTTTGATATCAGCGTTGGTTTTAATATCAGCGTTGGTTTTGATATCAGCGTTGGTTTTAATATTGGCATTGACATAGGTGTTGCCATTACCATATCCGTGGGCTCCGTTGTTGTAGGTCTGCTGGCCGTAGTTCTTGACATCACGAATAACGTTTCCGTGAAGATCAACTTTAGTTTTCAAGTCGACATCGGTTTTCAAATCAACATTGGTGTTCAAATCGACATTTGTTTTCAAATCGACATCGGACTGGCGATTGTTGGAGTTGCGACCCGGTGCCACTGGAGAGGCTGCGACACCGGAGACGGCGACAAGGGCGAGGGAGATGATGTTGAAGAACTGCATGATTGTTGATGGTGTTGTATGAAAAAAATGTGTGTATAATAGGCTCAATTGGTGTGTAAGGACTGTTGAGATGGGAATGAGAGGATGAGATGATGATGAGGATGAGGATTGGAACTTCGGGAATGGGATGGGCTTTACTTATACGGGATGTTGTTTATTGCCTGAATACGCTGTGTAGGCATACATCGGCATCTACCGTATACTTTGCTCACCTTTCTGGGTAAAAAGTGAAAATACCGTTACCGTTGTTGCACTCGTTGCTCCATAGTATGCATCTGACGTGTATGATCCTAAAGGTGCAGTGAGCCTACTTGCCCCTTACATAATAAACAATTACCCAAGAATCGGGCCTTTATGCAGGGTACTTCGATATCATCCTGTCAGACTACGCACTTCCTTCTGGGGCTAGAGAAAGTTGGACAAATTCAACCAAAATGTTATAACAACAGTATTTTTTATGCAATCCTTTCAGAAATATGTGCAAAATCTATGCAGCGCAATGCAATCCCAACATCCATGTATTGCATGTCTTTCCATGACTCAGTATATCTGGAGATATTATTTGAAACAGCATTATGCGCTTTAGTTAAGAATAAACAACCCCGTCAAGTCAGACTCCTTAATTCGCCATATGTTAGGCTTGCCTTTCGGTTAGAATAGAGGCGGAGCCCTATCAACGCATGTACAACGTTGGCATTATCTGTCGGATAGAATCTTGTAAAGTTCGTGCGTCTTTTGTTTGGGAGAACACCACTGGAACCATGCTTGGAAACGGCATAGTTTCTCTACCATTTTTTAGTCAAGAATATAACTACAGTTTGACCGTATATGGTGACGGACACTTAGTCGGGGTAGCGTAACCCTTGACGGCGACCATTATTTCTCCACGAAAAATCATTTTCATTTTATTTATCTTACATCAGGCGAAAGAATGTCATGATTTTAGTAAGTCGATGTGGCGATTTCGTGATTTGATGGGTGATGGTTGAGAAATAACGGTCGCCGTCGGAGGTTACACTGCCCGGACTAAGTGTCCGTACCATAGGAGGGGGAAATTCTTTCCCGTTAAATCATATTGTTATTTACAGCATCTATGGGATCAGAATATTCAGAGCTCCACACGGTACAAGGCTGTGGTTGTCCAATCCAGTCTGCAGTTAAGAAAGACCGCTGCTAGGCAGTCCGATGACTCAGATCCCGTCCGTGGAACCGAAAGACCGGACCGGACCGTAGGTAATGGCAGGGCTGTGGGTTTACCGAATACGTTTCCCAATAGCTGTCAGATATTAACGGGCCGCGACATTCTTAGCCGCAGCGGGCCGTTTCAGTGCAACAGTAGGTGGACCCTTTGCCTACTATTGACTAAACATTTTACACCCCATCGCGGGTGCTTTCTTCTTCGAAGACATTGGCTTCCCACAGCAGTTTTGTTGAAGGAGTATCATGGTCACGTGCCAGGACGATATGGATGTTACTCATGTGGCTTATTGAAGTGCGGTTCCATCATATACATGGTGGCTGTCTCTGGGTTGCATTACAATGATCCATCCTGCCAAACCCTACTCCTTTTAACACTTTCTATGACCCAATTTGTATCTGAAAAAGCTTTTGATATCCCTGGCTGCGGCTGCAGTTCTCACATCAACGCTCACAACGCCATCTTTTTCAGTGCACAAAGTCTAGTATGATGTCATTTATTATTTATTTATTGAATCATACGCTGACCGAGGCCTAAAAGGCCCATGCAGCAAATGATGTCATTCTCCTCGTCAATGCGCATGGCTACTAATAGCCGGACACCTTCCCTTTCCTCTCAAGAGTCTAGTCAAGGCACAATCCCTTCTGGTCTATCGACACTCCGAAGTAATTCCTTCAGACTGTAGAAAATCAATCATGATGTATCGTAATTTTCTGGGCAAAATATCAGAGACTGTGCTCACCTACAGCCACCTGCGAGTGATGGTCAGTGACCGTTGTTATGGTCACCCAAGGTCACCTATGGGCGGTCCAGTCCATAGTGCCTCAAAGACTGCCTAACTATCTTACAACACAAAGCCACAGATGGTGGTCTGATTCGGTCTAAATCCAGGATCGGTCCAGAAGGACCCTGGGGAGCTTTGAATACATTCTTCTTGCACCACTTTCAATATCAGTTGCACATAGCAACGGGGTTACTATACATCTTCTATAACACAGATAGATTTGACTTAATCAAAGCGTCATAGATTTCGACTCATAGCTCATTCCGGTTATTTTCTTCAACAACTTCGGAGCATAAGAGATTTATACGCTTGCTCTTAGCAACTAATAATATCGGGGTATATGTGAATTATAGTGGTAACGCGTCATTCCAAATAGCAGGCTGTGGTTAAAATAATAATACCATTTGTTTGTTTTTGAAGAGAAACGACATTGACATCAATAATATGAATAAGTTATAATGAGGGATACACAGTATCATCCTTTCCTTTTAAGAATTCCAAAGCAGTTCCGAAGCGCTTTTAGAAACGAAAACTCGGAAGCAGGAATGGTAAGCGCAGAGTCTTCATATTTTTTATAGAGAGTAATAAACAACCTCTTATCACAATAGGAGAAGGCTCGTAATTTTCGTGATCATGGTATTTGAAGATGCTAGTTCACCGCCTTGACAAATACCCAGTGATCAAGAGGCTATTCGAAAAGGCTATTTAATGGAGTATAGGGAAATATTGGGCAGAGAGTAGTTTTTGGATGGATTTTTAGTTTTTTCGTCGTCTTAGGCCGGAGGAGATGGATACAAAGGGAGGAGAAATAGGTTCTTTCTAAAAGATCATCACTTTCTGGTGGGAAGTACAATAGAGTTTTAACACTGTGGCAAATTGAGGAAAGCACGGAAAGGAACGAGTAAGAGATTGTGATTAAGATTTTATTGTGGGCAGGGGAAGAGTTGAATGTAGTTTTTCCTATCATTCCATTTTATGTTTCACCTTTCATTTTGTTTCAATACTATTTGTGTTACTTTTATCAGTTTTTTCTTTGTAACTTGTTATTCACTAGAGTCTAAATCCATGTGCTCATTTTATGTGTTGTCGGGACACCTCCTAAATCAAAAGATAAGCTCATTTCAAGTCGTCTTGTTTTTTACTGTCCTGATTCTAGCCCTTTGTTTTAGTAGAACAGAAACTACAGTCAAACCTTTTTATAAGGGTACTAAATATAAGGGCAACCTCTGTGTAAGTTATAACGACTGTGGTCCCGATGGTTTTTGTAGGTGAAATAAGGGTATCCTTTGTATAACAATATCCTGAAGAACACGCGGAAAATTGGTAAGGCACCCTTATACAGAGGTGTAGCCAAAGGTGCACTTTTGACCTTGCCCAGAAAATGGAGCCAAGGAGGGGTACCCTCCCGCCCCCCCCCCCCCCCAACACACTGCGTCTCAAGCAATCACTCGGGTCAAGCCAACCTCCATCTAAGAATATCGCCTGTATCAGGGTGCATCCTACGGTCCTAACGCACCCTTATAGATAGGTTTGACTGTAGAGCCTAAGGCTTTTTTTTAAAAAAAAAAGAAACGTCTCATGGTCTGGGTTATAATACTTTATTTCTATGTACTCGCAGGAGGAATAAATGTGCACCACAGTTACATGGATGAGGTGTTTTCCATATGGTTCATGAAAACAGGATGTTCCCGTACACAACCCCCGAGCTGCCCGCTAATCTGTGCTTGAATTTCACCCTTATGCTGGTTGTCATCCAACACCTGGCTATGCACGCAGCGTCATAAATTCTCAATCGATACTGTGCAGGTGCATTATTTATTCAAACCTCTTTCGGAATGGTGAACTAAAAGTAGTTAAGCCATCCAGTTGGAATGGACGGCTTTTAATACATTTTCTGTGATTAAAATTTATATACTGGTTAGTTTTTTCTCAAATGATGCTATCCGAAAGCATTTGAAAGTTCAAGTCATATGATTTTCTTTCGGATCCTTGTTGACTTTTTACTTACCATTTGTATTTGCTATGCTTCGTAAATCTTCGGAAAATACCCTCAAATAATTCTCCAGACGTATATGGACTAGTATTCGGTCGTTTAATGTGTGACTATGTCCATTTGAGTGAATTTGCAATATCTTTGCATTTCTTTTTTTGTTCTTTTGATTTTCTAATATTTACTTCACGTTAATACGAAAAGTGTAAATTATTAATTGAAAGTAAGATAAGGCTTGTCTTTATTGACGCTGCCTGAATGCAGTTTCTATCCAATTCCTGCATGGCTCTCAAAACTTCTATGCAAAAACCATTAATCGCTGAAAGCAACGCTCTTATCTACTGCCGTATGGTATCACAATGCTGAAATTCCTGTCTCTCTCTCTCTACCCATCATCTTTCTTCTCCCTATCTTCTCTCCCATCTTCTCCCCTTCTCCTCCTTGTTGCTTCCCTGGGCCATCATCATCGTCTTCCTCGTCCTCTACTCTTGAAAACCGGAATTTTCGCCTTCCCCTTAGCTGCATATTCCCTCGAGCATTCTTTACACAGTTGTAAGCCACAAATTTTACAAGCATAACTGGAACTTGTGGCCCTATACAACCTCGCATCACTTTCCGTATTATTTGCAATTCCCTCTGCCTGTCTAGTTCTCATCTCGTGTCTGCATTTAGAGCATTCTTTTCTGTAGGTGACTTTTTCTACTTCATGATGGCATTCCTCTAGACATTGTAATATGGGCCAGTTCCTATAAGGCAATGGACGAAGGTTACCACGAGAGGGAGTATAGGCATATGCAGATGGAACCGAAGATGGGGTCGGGGTTATGTTGGCAGGGAAAGTTAGGGGCGCTGTTATGCTAGCGATGATTGGAGGGGGCATTTGTCCAGCGTTGACATGGGGAATTCCAATCATATACCCAGGTGGGGGAGTGGGGGGATTGATTGCACTGAATTGGGATGGCTGAGTTATCGGTTGTTGAAGCTGAAGTTGTGGCTGTTGGGGGTCGACATTATTTGCTGTTCCGGGCTGTGTTCCAACAGGTATTGTCGCCGGCGTACCAACGAATGTGTTGAGCGGGGTGCTGGGCGCGTTTAAAATTCCTTCTTTCTCTAGTCTTCTTTCGCGGATTGCGTAGAGTAGAAGATCGAGAGTATGATGAGCGGAAGCTCTGGCGACAGCATCAGGGGGAGGTATTATATAGTATTGTTGCTGGATTTGAGGTTGTTGCTGAGGTGCCAAATTCGCCGGTGATTGTGAGGAGATTGGTGTAGTAGTAGTTGTGGTAGTAGTCGTTCCATTACTCGTAACATTCTCAGGAGGGTGCATTGCGCAACTCTTGCATTAAGAAAGTTGGTTGCTTTGTTGCTTTCCTGTTTCCGAACCGTCGATGATCTGTGAACAGTACTGTATTCAACGTGGACAGTACTGAACAAGATGTCTCGTCGTCGAACGCGTTATCCTCGCGCTAATTAAGCAATTTATAACCTTGCCTAAATTCTAATAGTTTTGCCACTAACACGTATTACAACCATGAACCAGGTAACTTATTTTGGAACTAGATCGGGGCTAGCTTGGTGCGAGACAAGTCATCATGCCAAGAATTAGCGGCAAAATTTAAGGTGGCCCAAAATATACCCGTCGGGTGACGATGGCACGTGATTATTACAGTAATCTGCAACTCGGATAAATGGCATTAAATTGAATTAGCGACACGATTCTTCTATTGTTTGTTTCTCACAATATAAACGCAAAAATATTTTGAAACCGACATATAATTAGTAACCATGAGCTAGACTACATCTGCGTACTTATATACTGCGTACCAATGCACATAATTATACCCCCTACGCCATAAAAAAAAACACCCCCATAAGAAAAGCGTATATCATGTACATCATTTGTTGTTGTCATTTACAACTCATCACTGCCAGGAGAGTTCTTTCTCGCCCTTGTGAAAGTTGGTCCACCATCACTCAAGACAAACTGTGCAAAATACTTGACCAAATTCAACATCTCCTCGCCGGTGGGAATAATGTTTTCCTTGGGCAACAAAAATCCATAGCTTCCAGTATCCCTGAGCTTAATCTGATAGGTCCACACTACCTTAAGTTTGGCATAAAAGTAATCCAACATGCTTCCGCTTCCCGTGGTGCTAGGGAAGCTGGCAAATCCGGTACCTTCGCAGGCTGCAGCTACTTCGTACCGTTCGCCGGATTGCACTTGGATAGCCTTAGCCAGGCCGATACCGAGTTCTTCCAGATTTTCAAGGTCAGGGGGTGGATTGTCGCAGGAGTAAGAGTATGGGTAGAGAACTGGGCTGGTTAGCTTTGACAAAGAATGGAGCGAGAATAATGAATACTAACTCTGCTGCGAATAAGAGTGGAGGTCTAGAAGACCAATGATCTTGGCCGAGTTATTCTTTGTGTAGGTCTCCGCCCATTGGACAAATGCCTTCGACTCTGTGGCTTGGAAGGCATAGTTTCCGGGGAACACTGGATATATTATATTAGCAGCCGTCATAATATTGAATGAAGAAGATACATACTCTCACTGCAGGGGTTGGCCGCGGATTGGGGGGAGTTATCAAAATGAAAGTCGTAAGACCGATCAAGATCAATTCCTTGACAGAAAGCCAAGTTAGTGGGCTGGCGGTTCTTACGCCAAAGACGGTCCTTCTCCCAGGTGTAAACGTATCCGTCGACGTTTAAAGTGGGGATGAAAATCCAGTCGATGTTATTAACCATCGCATCAATGCCCTTGTCATTCTTAGCATATCCAGTAATTATGGAGTAAGCTAAGTAGTTAACGGTGGAAACACTGATCCACTCGCGAGCATGAGCAGCACCGGTAATAATAACGGTTCTACGTTTTTCTCCATCTGCACGACGTCTCTTTCCGTCTTCCTCCTCGCTAGAACCAACTTTAAGGGCATGGATATCCCGACCCTCATGAGTCTGACCAATGGTCAAGAGCTCGACATAAGAGGGAAACATGCTCTCTAGCAACTTCATCCATGGGAGGATAACATTCCAGGGCTGATAGTCTCCAAAGAATAGGGTATCCGTCTTCTGTCCCTCAATTCTAGATTGTGGGATCGAGTCGAGGATATTGCTCATCATCGGGGTGTAGTTATTCTTCATCGACTCCGGGAGAAAGCTCAAAACCAGCGGCAAGTCGTGAGGGGATAACCGAATATCCATGCTTTTGTTTGAAGCAGACCAGACGTCAAGGAAAAGCTGGTTTGCAGCTCCTGCTATGGCTCTTGCTTCTGCCTCATTCGAAATGGTAAACCGTAGTACGAGGTCGTCCTTGTACTGTGTAAGGCCCTTGTAGGGATCAGCTCGACGGTTGCGGCGGCCAAAGCCTAGCGAATCAATGACTCTTGCAGACCATCCTTGGATTCCCAGCTTAATCTCAGGCTCCGGCGCTGTCTGGAGTGCGGCGAGGACATCGTGTTGACGAAGCGCACCTGCGCTAACAGAGTCGATTTGGGTCCATTGAATAAGAGCCGGGAGGATCAAGTAGAGTTTTTTTAAGTTCATTATCGAGTGATTCCCCCTCTTCGGTGGTGATGGTGGCGAGGTCGAGGTGGGGGAGAAGACCAAGGGCGGTGGATGCACCTAATCGTAGTGTGTTGGTTGATGACTATCGTATCGTACGCGTACTGGAGTTCAATGTGATAGCCTATTCGTGGTACGTAAGGAGGATGGTTATTCGTATCGTCAGTTCCCCAGCCAGCCAGGGAAAGGTTTTCGTTTCGATGGTCGGTGCTTTCTATTTTGCAGCTGTTCCGGCGCGCCGTCCGAGCTTGCTTTATTTGAGCACTGATCCGACCCAAAATCGCGGGCGTTACATGCGCCAAGGAATAAACGAGCTTTTGGACGCCATGTCCTGATCCAGTAAGTTCATGGAAAGCGCAGGGATTCACGAACTCGCGAACTCACGGCACCTCCATCTGCAGTTGATTCGCGTTCAACAACTACAACACGACGAAGAGGGTGTCGAAACTGCTCACCGAGCCGCCTGTTATCAAAACCGACGTTACGAAATTATAGCTGAGACGGATTTCAATTACCCAAGGAGACCCTCGAACAAAAACTCCCAGGGTTTGCGCGCTTGTTCTGCGCAGCTACAGCAGTGATGGCGCGATACGAGCGAGACGGCGGTGGAAACAACTTCAATCATCGAGATAGGGATCGAAACGGTGGCGGTGGTGGTGGCGGTGGTGGTGGTGGTGGTGCAGAAGGAGGAGATGGAGCAGGTCCTTTCAACCGTGGGCGTCCTTTACATCGACGTAAGTCTGACGACCTGATGATTACTGGGCATTACTGAACAACAATAGGACCTGTAACCGACTATGGAACTCCAGTGGCCAACTGGGTACGGAATAGAGCAATGGAATGGAGGGGTGTACCAAACGATTACATGAGACCTTCTATACAGTGGACGATTGATGCAAGTTACTACTCCTTTTAGTAAATGCATTTAACAGTGTTCTAATTTTGTGAATAGCTATTACCTCCCGCCGCTTATACTGATAATCCTGCGATGTCGATACCTACAAAGCATATTCACGCATCTCTAAACAAAATAAAACACCCGATCAATGTCGTAAAAGTGGGTTTTCTTTGTTCTCAGTAGAGAACGGAGATGAAAATGCTAAGATAGTCATAGTGGACGCCGGAGGGACGCCGGTTGTTAACAGGATCCAGTAGCGGTGAGTTCACATTATGGAACGGAATGGGATTTAATTTCGAGACCATTATGCAGGTTTGTATGCCTTGTTGTATTGAGTTTTCAGGTACTAACCATTTTCAACATAGGCGCATGACTGTGCAATTCGTGTCTGTCAATATTCACATGCAGGAGATTGGCTATTGTCTGGAGATCAGGAAGGAATTGTAAAGTACTGGCAGCCAAATTTTAACAACGTAAAGATATTACAAGCCCATAATGAACCTGTCCGCGATCTTTCGTAAGCCGTGCCTTCCTTCCGTGTGCGATGTTCTCTAATCCCCATAGATTCTCTCCCACAGACGCCAAGTTTGTGACAGCTTCCGACGATGGAACTTTACGAATCTGGGACTTTGACGGAGGTGTTGAAGAGCGGACATTAACCGGCCACGGATGGGATGTCAAAAGTGTCGATTGGCATCCCACCAAGGGACTTATTGTTTCTGGATCCAAAGACCATCTGGTTAAGCTCTGGGATCCTCGTACGGCCCGCTGTCTCACCACACTCCATGGTCACAAGTCAACCATCAGCAAATCCCTCTTCCAACCCTCCCGTGGAGATCTCCTCGCTACCTGCGCTCGCGATCAAACATGCCGCATCTTCGACCTCCGCGCTATGAAAGATTTGTGCATCCTGAGGGGTCACGAAAAAGACATCTCCTCTCTTGCGTGGCATCCTTTCCATGCCCAGCTTATTTCCACAGGAGGCAGTGATGGTGCCATTAATCACTACCTAATTGATGAACATCCCCCTACCAGCTCCTCCTCAGCAGCAGTGATCTACCCCGCTGCATCTGTGCCATACGCCCACGAATATGCCATTTGGAGCATGGAATACCATCCGCTTGGCCACATTTTGTGTTCCGGTAGTAACGACCGGATAACCCGTTTCTGGACTCGACCCCGTCCCGGCGAATCCGATAGTTTCCGGGACCGCTACCACATCGGCGAGGAGGCGGCTGCAGCCATGGGTACCTACGATCGACGTCGCCGGTTCCGACAGGAGGAGGAAGACGAACAAGATGACGCCGAAGATGCTCTTGTTGACCAAAATCTCCAACCCGCAAGTATTACCAGCGGCCAAGGAGGTCAAGCTATTCCTGGTATGCCTGGCCTACCCGGTATGCCTGGTCTCGGTAACATGCCCGGCATCCCCGGTGTTGGAGCTGGCCAAATTCCCGGAATGCCACAAATCCCTGGGATGGGAACTCAAATCCCCGGTATGGGTGGTCCTCAGATCCCAGGTTTCCCACCACCGCCTCCACCACCGAACATGCCCCCGCTTCCGATACCGGATTTTGCGGCCATGTTTGCAAATGGATCTTTACCGCCGCCGGGAACGATTCCTCCACCCCCGCTCCCACCACCACCGGGACAGCTGCCGCCGGGCTTTGTACCCCCGCCCCTACCTGGGATGGGTCTGCCGGGCTTGGGCATGCAGATGCCCGGATTACCTGGCATTCCGGGGATTGGAAGGGGGGAAGGGGGTATGCCGGGACTACCCGGGCTGCCAGGGCTTCCAGGGTTGGGGCAAGGAATGCCGGGAATGCCTGGGCTACCGGGACTTGGAATGCAGGGACAGCAGGGACAGCATGGGCAGCAGCAACAGCAGGGACAGGATGATGGAAGAGGGTCCGGAGGACAGCAGGGAGGCCAAGGAGGTGGAATTAGAAGAAGGGGGCCACTTCCAAGTCAGAAAGACAGTCTTAGAGAGGCTCAGAGGAGTGGATTCAGGAATTAGGGGTTGGTGTATTATATGGCAAAATTGTTTGAGGTACTTATCTGTATTTTCGTGAAACGCGAAGTACTTCAGATGATGAGGATGTTGAGTTAGGAGATGCTTGTATGGTTTGAAAAATGGGGAAAGAAAGTCAAAGAGAGGAAAAGGAATGGGAAGTAGATTACGAAGATGTAATGCCAGATACTAGTTCAAAAATTCAGAAATATCCGCTTTGATGTGTCGTGTGTTGGGATGAGGAATGTGCTAGTTACTTAATGAAACAAATTATTCCATCTGAATTGACATCACGATTGAAATTATGACGACTAAGTCAAGTATCTCTTACGATACAATAAGTAATGATAGCAGATTTTCTTCCAGCAGCTTTAGCGACATATCTATCAAGCCGATGATTCCCACTGATCATGTTGAGTAGCTGTCACGTGCCTATATTAGCTTATGTCATCTAGCAGATTGCGCAGAAGATTGCGCAGAATAGCCCTAAAGACCTAACCCTATATCACGTGTCGTTTCTGACGTCTGCTTGCGACATATCGCGGGCGCTGCCTACCAAGAATTTCGAGCATGTTTGATGCAATAATAAGAAAGTATCATGATTAGTTCCGGTTAAATCACAGATTGCTAGTTGTGCCCCATTGTCAGCAGCAACCTTCGACCTCACAATACAGTAATAGATCGAGTGACATTTAGTGCATCCTTGTCAAATTAGCTCGGCAGTTTCGGTCTTAAGCAAAACTAATGCAAACAGTCTGAGTCATATGCTTGATAATGCAAACGCCATGTTTGAATCTTAGTGCGTGTTTGCCGAATCAATACCGGCTTGCTGGAGCCTTTGTCTTCTGTCCTTTGTGTTCACCCTTCTCTCCTCCCCTCTCCTCCATCATCAGCATTGATAACAATGTTACAGAGCGGACGTCGTCCGTCACACCATGTTCATATCCATAAAATATTTAACCCACACTGGGTTATTTTTCTTCTTTTTCTCTTTCCTTTCTCTAGCTCTCCTCGGATGCAACCAGAACTAATCAACTTTGATTACATCAATTAGTCGATTCGTGTCCTCGCTTAACTTGATGTGAGGACAAGATGCTACAGAGCATTATTTGACCAAAACCAAAAAACACATTAACGACAAACTCGAACTTGAATCACCGGATGCGCAATTTCCTTACTGGCTTTGTGCTACGTGCTGCGTGCTGCCGCCTGTAGCGACCTGGCTGAGGCAATTGCACTGCTGCAGCACCAAGTCTGATACCAATTGGTATTTTTTTCTCTTTTGTTCTGCATGCCTAATTTTCATCATCTGAACAAACAGACATTCGTTGGGCCCTTTCTTCGTTCTTTGAAAGGTACTCAGCACACGACAATTTCAAACCAGACTGGTGGATCGACGGCACGAGGAAGATCCTGAAGGTTTGGATTCTTCTTTTCTCGAAGGTGTGAGCATCTTGGAAGTATAAGCGCTGTTGGGTTTTCTGCTGCTGTGTTCCATCTACCAAGTTCTTCGGAGACAATGGCTGTGGGAAAAAGGAATGGACGGTATGCGTCTCGCTTGTTGATTTTTTTGTGATACGTTCTGACTTGATAATTAATACACAGAGTTCTCCAAAGACTTGGAAATCCTAGAACTGGATCACTATCATAAATACGCCGCATCGTGGAGACTCTACTCAATGGACGAGTTATGTCGTTCTCATCAGGCCAACCGCATTACCCTCGTTCCTGTGGGTCCTCTTTCGGTCGTCAACAAATATCACACAAAGAATCACTCACCGCATCCTCAGCCGTATCATGAACCAAGAACGCTGCTATATCCGCAAGCGTGTTTTCGGGTCGGTTCTATTTCTCCGTCGACTAAATTTAATGAAATACCCCAACAGGGGCAGTACCCAGAAATCTCCCACACGTGGCATTGGAAAAGTTGGAGCACGTGTCCGTGTTTTCTGGTGTCTGTTGAAAAGGTACATGCAACAACCAAAGAACAAGAGGTTCGTCAAAATGGCGGACCGCGGTGCTAGCAAAGGAGCAAGCGTTAAGTTGGTAAGAAAAAAAACCGTCCTCAAAGAGCAACAACGCTTAGCCGAGCTGAAGTGGGAGAAAACAGGATGATGGAACAGCTATAAGTCTGTTTTCTTACTTATATCTTAAATTTACAATCAATTATCTTTCTCCACCTTATTCTACCTCTTTCAATAGTGACAATTCTGCTTATCTCCTTTTACCTCACCTCGCGTGAACAGCAGTAAAGAAACGTAAGTAAAATCTTGTTAACCGGAGTTCTTGGACGGTTGTTACTCTTCGGATGTGTTCACTGTAATGAGATGACTCGCTATCCTCTCGCTTTTCTCGTCTGATGTTCTTCGTGATTATTAAAAATCCAGAGGTGTAGTCATAATTTGAACTTCTGGAATTGTTATCAGCTTAGTGACAAAAAACTTGCCATTTAATTATTTGATGTTTCTTATTCGCCTGTATTTTCCTTTGTTCAGTAGATTATAGAATAATCCGAGATAGTGTTTGTGGACAGAGCTTTCAGGCACAATTACCTGCTCTCTCCCTCCAATAGCAAAATTCAACGGAACAATTTCATCTAACATTTACCTCTTATTATTTCCTCTCGTGATACCACAACTACTCCACTTTTTGAACTTACCTCTCTTTGTGAAAATACCCTGACCGGTATTCGCTCCACTTCCGTACACCGGCGATCACTCGCACTTTGGTGGTTTTTGGAAGTTTGTCTATTTATTTATTGATTGTTTTATGCTCGCTCACAACCGTGAGAATGTTACGGATGCTACTAAAAGCTGTATATTTTTTGATGCTCGGGGCCTTGCCTCTGGACTCAACTGGGATGCACCCCAGAGCTGTCTTCGTGTAGCCCCTTCCTGTCCTAGTGAGACTGTTGGTAGTTTGAAAATCAATCTTTTTTAGTTTAGAGAAATAAAAATGATTGCTTCTTACCGGCCCTATGCTTGGTTCTGGGATTCCTTTGAAACGAAAGGAAGTGGTTGCAGGTGACTGAGTAGTTTGAAATATGCGGAAAAGGGTGAATAAAAACTTAATCATTTCAGTATTTTAGTTTATAGTATTTTTTACTATTATTTGTATCATTCATAACATCATTTTGTTAAACAAATGTGATAGTGTTTGAACGTCTTATCAACCTAATTCGAATCATTAGTTATGATACTTGATACCTGAATTTCGATGGATTCAAATGCCTGTTATGCCAGGCATCTTATCCATATGCTGTACCATGCATCTGAGGGCGTATTCCGTTGATAGAATTTCGAGCTGTATGTACACCATCCGAGTTTTTCAATAGCCTTTCGGTTCTGCAAGCGTCATAAAAGCCACCCGCTAGCCACCCGCAATTTTAATTACATTATGTATGTTCAAAGGAAGTGCAGAACATACACCTATGAATTTCCGAATCCGCCACACATTCTCAACCCTCGGGTACTCGAAGCAGCAGACTTGTCAATATTTTTCGGTCGCGTAACGCGTTCTCCTCTGACACTCTCCAGCCTTTTACCTGGCTGATACCTCGCGCGTCTCTACCATATTTTTGCGCAGGATATCAACAATCCAGTCTGATATCTTCTACGGTCTAACTATAACGGTTGCAATACAACTTGCCATCATCATCTATCACACCTTCAATCTTCAAACGTATCTCACAAGCTCATTTTCAGACATATTTCCAGCATGAATACCGACACAGAGGGCAATATGAATACCACCAATACCAATACTAATAACGGTGCCACTACCAATACCGATACCACTACCATTACCCAAGCCAGCACCATGGACTCTACCAACACTAACGCCACTACCAACGACACTACCAGCCCGTCCAGCCTTCCTGGCGTGGTAGATGGCGTTTCCGTTGGCCGAGACATTTCCAGTGGTCCAGTCACCGACAACTTCATTAGCAGCACTACCATGAGCAGTGCCGTTTTCGACGGTATTTTCATGCACGGAAACTATTCCGACATCGAAGCAGCGTACAACCAAGGCGATGTTACAGTTGCCGGTGTTCCGGATTTCGAAACAGAATATGAGATGGCTTGTTGGATTATTCAACGCTGTAGACGTCTTCTTGATAATAAGTCGGAAATTGTTAGACACCAGATTAGTATGCAGTACCCGCATTGGATTGCTGGTATTGCTAAGGCTTATGAAATTTCGTCTGAAGGTGAGTGGATGCTGGGTAGTCTGGTTGCCTGGATGCAGATTCCTTTGGTTCCTGTCGTTTGTTGTCTGCTTGAAGATAAGAATGTGGAATTGTTACTAATTAAGTTATGATGTAGATGCCTGCGCTTTGTGTATCATCCGTTATTCAGCACGGGTTACATATGAAACCTGCGGGTCCTGCTGTGACGAGCATAAGAAATTGTTGCGGATGTGGTTTATGCCCCGCAATCACCACTGATTGGTTTCTGTGGATTATGAGGAATATATAAAAGCTTCCTGTAAAAAAGATTCCTGTATAATTTGAGATGGGGGATGAGATAATAAAAGCATACTGATTTTTTGTAATATTTTCGTTGTTAAGTGCTACTGATAATTTATATTGGTTGATCTATAACCTGCTACATTTAACGTCTACGAATGACTTTTAAGTTCTCATATTCTAATGTTACCATATCTCCGCACTGAGTACCTAAATGTTACTTGAAAGATATAGAAAGGTGGATTCTTGGTACCTGAATCTAGAAAAAACAAGGTCACATCTATGTGATGGTTACTCTCTGCGGCCTTGAATGTTTTGCTATCGTACTGTTCGAACATTGAAGCCGCTATTTTATGCACTAGAGTATGTACAAAGATTGAACTGCTAGCCAGCCAAGCCCCGGGAGGATCACACGAGCACAGGCATCATGAAGTGGAGACTCCAAATAACATATCACATCCACATCCTACAAACCACGACTCCACTCCACCATCATATTCCCCACCATGCCTAGATACAAAAAAAATTCAAAACGCAATAAAGATTCCTCCCTTCATCGTCTTATTAATATTCCCTACGCCAAGCCAGGGGTCTTGTCTCCCCGTCCATCTAAAGATCTTACGAAAAGCCTACCTGAAACACCAGCGAAATGCCCACCCGAAACACCAGCAAAATTCCCACCCGAAACACCAGCGGAATGCTCAGCGGAAGACGCAGTGAGCTCCACGCCAAACACAAAACACCAACGCCCCGACGCCACACAAGACATAGACCCACTAGTCCAACTGGCCCAAATCCCCGATTTCGCAACCGAAAGCGAGCTAGGACTATACCTGCTACAACACAAACGCAAGAGTAACCTAGCACAAGCACAAATCTTGCAACAATATCCTCAATGGATAAACCGGCCCCTAGGTAACAGGAGTAATCTTACTAAATATAATGGACGTACGGTACAATATATTATAGATGAGGCTACAATATTGGCTCTTGATGCTACGGTTGGGAAAGATGCACCGGGGAAGTGTTGTGGAATTCATAGAGACTTATTGCATTGTGTACCAGAAGGGGGATTGCTGAGGATTAAGCCGTGCGGATGTGTGTTTTGTAAAGATTAAATCCTAATAGCGAGGTATTATGTGGAGTAGAAAGTTTTTGATGCTATGCAGGGTTAACTTTAGGTTGGCTGTATTAAAGGGTTTGTTTTTTTTTTTTTTTTGTTTTTTTTTTGTAACATTTACGGAAATGAAAGAGGAGTTTGGGGATACAAGCGTGTCAATATTAATACACACAGAAATACCCGAATGTGGCCAAAACCCATATGGTGGCCGGTCTTTCGTCGTGGAACACCTAAAAAAAATAAAAAAATACCTCTGTCTTTCCCAGGAAAAGAAGATGGGAGAACGTAAAACCTGATTAAGCCATATCATGGGACAAAGAGGCGACGAACAGCAGTTTCTTGCGGATTAAGTAATCTTGCTTGAAGCTTGAAGTTTGGTCTATAGAATTAAACGGGGAAGGGAAGAAGGAAAAGACAATACTAAAACCGAAATATCCGTCAAGTCCTCTCGAGACTCGTTCTTTTTCCTTTCATCTATTACAGAAAATACACAACTTTTTTCCCCATCGACGGTTACATTATCCTCCCTACATTATCCTCCCTACTCATTCTCCCTGCATTATTCTCCCTCCTCATCCTCCCTACTCATCCTCCCTACTTATCCCCCCCACCCATAGCCAATACCATCGAAATCAAACCACTCTGTGTTTATTTATAGCATTTCATTCTTATACCTTTAGAAGTTCCCTTTAGGTTTCTTCCGATAATAATCCATAGTATCCAGAGTATAACATGAAGGCAACCGAGTAATAAATCCACCTTAATCTCAATCTCAAGCCACATCAATCCAAGCCTTCCTGGTATCGTAATATCCTCCAATCTCCTCCAATATCCTCCAATATCCTCCAATATCCTCCAATATCCTCCAATATCCTCCAATATCCTCCAATATCCTCCAATATCCTCCAATATCCTCCAATATCCTCCAATATCCTCCAATATCCTCCAATATCCTCCAATATCCTCCAATATCCTCCAATATCCTCTAATCCCACAATCCCACAATCCCACAATCCCACAATCCCACAATCCCACAATCCCACAATCCCACAATCCCACAATCCCACAATCCCACAATCCCACAATCCCACAATCCCACGATTCCAAATACTATACCCAATTCCATATTCCATATTCCATATCTCACCCGTATAACAAATTCCCCATATCCCTTGCAGTCGCGCTCCCTATCGTTATCGTTATCGCTATCGTTATCGTATACACCGTCCAATCCGATGTCTTGATATCTAGAATTTAGAATCTAGAATCTAGAATTTGGAATCCAGAACCTAGAATCCAGAATCTAGAATCCGGATATCCGAATATACGAATATACGAATATACGAATCTACGAATATACGAATCTACGAATCTAAAACCCACGAATCTAGAATCCGGATATACGAATCTACAAATCTACGAATCTACGAATCTACGAACATACGAATATACGAATCTACGAATATACGAATCCGGATATACGAATCTACGAATCTACGAATCTACGAATCTACGAATCTAGAATCTAGAATCCGGATCTACGAATATACAAATAGTAATACTCCGCGCCCCTTATATCTCCTATTCTCTATCCCTTATTACAGTTTATCTCCGCTATCACAGTTTATCTCCGCTATCACAGTTTATCTCAGCTAGTAAGTTTATCCCATAGCCAGTGACCAGTCTATATACTTCCTCTATATCCAGTACCGGTATAATTATAATTATAATACAAAGCTTCATGGATTCGGTGAAGAGGGAGGAAGGGAGGAAGGGAGGAGTGGTTTCTATGCTGTATGGTTGTAATATATTTGGTATGGGAGCCTAGGTAGATGATGGAAAGTTATGAATCTTGTAAAGATTTCATGGCTTTTGTGGATTTCGGGGGTTGCAAAGGATTTCATTGCTTTCGTGGCTTGCAAAGGACTTCATGGCTTGCAAAGGACTTCATGGCTTGCAAAAGATTTTGAAATATCGCATTTATATCGTTCATAACATCACAATAATATCACAATTCGTACATTTCATAAAAAATCCCAACATATAACCATATCATTTTTTACATATAATCATATATAATCATTTATATATAACCATATCATATATATCATATACACCAGCTACATCAGCTATATCAGCTACACCAGCTATATCAGCTATATCAGTTTAACCAAAGCCAAGCCAACATAACATACCATCATCATATCAAATCAAATCCATATGTATAAACACAACAACCTCCTTTCTCTCTTTTCGGGGTATCAGGATATCAGGGTATTTTCAACATCACTTCACCTCCACAGCTCAACAGCTCAACAGCTCAACATTTCAACTCCCCTTAATTCATCTCAACACAACAGCTCGCCTCACCTCGCATCACCACAACAGCTCACCTCACCTTATCTCAACTCATCTTAAATAAAAGAGCACAGCATATAAAGCAAATCAAACAACAACACATCCGCAAACCATAAACAAAAAAAAAAGCTCAACCTACAACATGTAACATGCAACATGGAACCTACAACCCAACACCACACCACAACGACTCCCCAAAATCACTCAAATCAATCAAATCAAATCAATCAAATCAAATCAAAGAAAAAAAAAACAGCAAAAGAAGAAGCATCCCCCAAAAAAAACAAGACGTATGTAAACATTTCCCCTCCTTAAACAACAACTCCAGTTTAACCCAATGCATAAACTCATCTACTCTTCTACTTTCAACTTTGACTGCCCCCCTTTTAATTTCGCCTGATTTCTCCTGATTTCTCCTAATTTCGCCAGAACTTGTGCTGAACATGCGTCGGGTAAACTGAGGGGAAATTTGACGACTTTTTATAGGCGTTTTGAAAAAAAATAACAAATCGGATTTACTGGGCTTTTCCTTCTGTTACATCCTTGAGGTATTTAACAAAAGCCTTTTTGTGAACCTATATAAACAATCAAATTAGCAAAAGAATCCGATTCGAGGTTTTGCAGATAACATACCACACCAGCAAATTTCCCATCTTTGAGGACACAAAGGTATCTCAATCCCAACTTAGCAAAGCATTCCCAAACCAAATCCATTGGACTGTTGCGTTCCAGCGAAACGGGAGCCGGATCAATATAAGCAGTAAAATCCGTGGGATCCTTTCTTCCCCTTCCTTCCTCCCCAAAGTCCTCATCATCACTCTCAATGCTGCCATATTCATCTTTAGGGGCCATGAGACAATATTCTTCTTCCTCTTCTTTCAATCCATCTAGTGCATATTCCAAATCAGGTGCTGGGATAAGACCAACTAAAATTCCATCTCTAACAACTGGAAGACCACCATCGAGTTGTCCAACAGCTTGAAGTGCCTTCAACTTAGTCCTTAAATCAGAGGCAGCAACTAGAGAGGATTCCGAAATATCGATGATACGACTAGGATTATACCTCGGGGTAATATCAGCGAGGCGAGAATCAAAGACAGGTTTCATCTTTGTATCCAGGTAAGGGTAAGAGTTCAGATCCGTCAACAGATCGTAGATAGAAAGTGGCTCAATGGCATCGGCAGTCCATTTGCTGACTAGTACCGCAAGAGAGAAAGGAAGGACATGGTCGAGTGATCCTGTAAGCTCGAAAAGAATAACCGCGAGTGTAACAGAAAGACGAGTGACACCACACATGACGGCACCGGCGCAGACCATTGCATAAACTCCGGGCACCACGCATTTACTGGGGGATGTATCGGCCCCACAAGATGCAAAGATAAGGGAGTTCGGGAACTGGTAGTATGCGTATTCAATAGATAGACCGACGAGGTGGCCCATGATACCGCCGATAACCATGGTGGGGACGTAGACTCCGGCAGGAACCTTAGTGCCGAAAGTGATTACTCTGCAGATGGATTAGTGATTGTTATGATTTGCATGATGGCATCGCATCGGCGGAGGGGTTGGGAATACTCACGTTAGCATTGACTTGATGGCTAGTGCTATTAGCAGGTACAAGATGGTGCTAGGGATCTCATCGGGCTGAGGGCAAAGTCCAGTGTTCTCAGAGGGATTGGAGGAACAGGGACTGGCAAGCTCAAAGAGAAGCTCAGAGACAGCAAGTTTGACGTAACGGTTCCAGTAGCTAACCAGTCCGGTGATTAAAGCGACAAAGGAAAGCTCCCAAATAGGATGGGCCTTGATGAACTTGTTCTTGCGGAAGGTCGTGGCCCAGTATTTGCTCGCTTTGATGAACATTGCTCCGTAGATACCACCACATACTCCGAGAAAGACGAAGATGAAGAGCTCAAAGATGTGCCAGTCGGTAATGTAGCGGACTTGGAAGAGGACAATTTTTCCAGTTCCATAGGGATTGAGGAACTTGAGAGAAAGCGCCGCCACAATACAGCAGAAGAAGGTACGGAATAAGGTCTTGGCGGGAAAGTAGTAACTATCATAATGTTAGTAAAGACTGCGATATTGGAATTGACAAACCCTACCTGACTTCCTCCAAAGAGAACAAAACACCACCAATAGGAGCACCGAAAGCGACAGCAACACCGGCCGCAGCACTGGCAGAAAGCATCTCTCGGCGCTTGGCATCGTTGTGGTTGTACTTGGAAAACAAACGACAGCAAATGTTACCAACACATGTAGCAATGTGTACGTAAGGACTAGATTATCGTCAGATCTGATAACACTGGTGATCCAAAAATTGTACTCACCCCTCTTTACCCAAACTGAGACCAGAAGATACACTCAGAATCAAGGCGAATGTCTTTACAACGAGAGTCTTGAGACCAAGGTATCCGTGCAAAACAAAACCAGACAGAATGACCTTTACTTCAGCAACACCGGATCCAGCGGCGGAGTAATAGCTGACAGGCTCGGCCATCTTGGTAGTGACATGCTGAGATGAACCAGAGTCTGAGCTACCGGGAGTGGGCGCTATGTTGGAAAGATCCTCATCTACGGTATGAATCTGAAGAGATCCTGGAAGGACAGTCTTCGTCGTCATAGTAAGATGCGAAGAGAGCGTAGCCAGGCATACTGTTAGAATAACGTAGACCATGTAATCAATCCAGACGATGGGAGTTTCCGAGCCAGTAAAGGCCTTGGACCATTGATTCCACATGGGACAAAATTCGTTGGCTGGTATCATCAGTATCCATATTGGAGATATGCACGGGGACCTTACAGTCTTCACTGAGACAGCACTTCTTCTTGCTATAGTACCATGTTTCTACACGCCGTTAGAACCAAAGCCTTGTCATTGGGAAAGGGCATCTTTGCGCCGTACTTGTGCAGTATCCATCTTTGAAGTCAAACAACACATTCTCTGTGACATCCACGAAGAAAGCTACACAGGCAGCAATGAAACCAATGATAGCGACCAAAACCCAACCCTGAGCACCGTCGAACCATGCGAATAAACGACCACGGAAGTCTTGCCGAGCTCGGAGAGCTTTAACACGGTAGGCGTCTTTAATTGCATCGTTGATCCAGTCTGTACTTTGTTAGTTGTCGTTCTTGTTCGGTGGTCTGCGGTACCCTTCTACGTACCGGTCGAAGTAAACTAAACACCACCAGTTAGCAAAGAGCTCGAGCAAACAGAGCACAGACCACTAACCTGATCGTACCAAACACGATCCTCCAAAAAGGGCTCATCACGCTTATTCTTCAAATCATATGAAGACAGTGCTTTAGTGAGTCTGTGAGTAAACGACGCAGCCCTACTGCGCATAGTCTTCGGACTCTGAACTGTAGATTGATGGCGCGACAAACGCGGTCTTGGAGTTCCAGGAACCGAACTATAATTTCTCCTATGGAACGCGTCTCGAGCGCTTAATAGGCCAGTGTTCTCATCTGGATCCAGGGTACTTCTTTGGCTGTTGTAGCTTGCCTCACTCCTGTTTGAAGGTCTCCGACGATGGTGCCGTGGTCTTCCTTCAGGCTCCTGAAAGTCTATGCCACCATACGATGTCTGTCTGGACAACGCCGGCATGTTCTCATCGGCCTCCATGGTTTCAGATGACGTCGTTGTGCTTTCGGGACTGCTGTTACTGGTGAGAAGTTGAAGAAGCTCTGGGACCTCTCACGTTCGCTTGCTGGTCTGGTTAGTTTCGACTCAAGCTTTGCACAGTTACCGGCGACTTTCGGTGTGTTATGGGCGTCTTGTCGGACTCGACATGCGCGGGACCAGGTTAGGTTCGCAAGGAGAACGAGAAGGACTCGGAGGAAGAGAGGGGTGTATATAGAATTAGATAGAGAGTAGTTTAATCTTTCGAAGAGGCTGGGGGGTTGGTTGTGGGACTCTCGGACTCTCGCTTTTCCGGATTTGATGGAGTATCGGTGTATCAGCTAACTCTACTTTCCTCTCCCTGGCAGCTCTGGCGGGTATGTAGCGGAGAACTATCTAGAGACTATCATGACTTGTCCTGATTTTGTGGGGGTTTCAGTTATTATGGGGGTTTGGATATGTTTATGTTGCTTGCCCAGGTTAGGCAGTTGATAGATTTCGCAGCCGGGGAAGACATCATCCTCCCATCTCCTCTCATCGTCACGCAGCACCCGAAGCCCGTGCACGTTTGGTTCTTGTGGTAGCGTCAGGCGCGGATGTTTAAGTCTGTGTCTTGTTGGGCGGCATGCTTTTTTGTGTCATTCGCCGGGGCGATCATCAGAATTTCATCAGAATTTCATCAGAATTTCATCAGACGGGTGAAAGTGCATCGGGAGTTCTCCGGGGTGCTTTTTCAATCTCCTCTAATAGGGAGGCAGCAATCTAAACAACAACCCATGCCACACGCCCACTCACGCCCAGGGTGTCCATCAAGCAAACCGCCGCCGACGACACCGTTTCCAAAGGGCACATGTTACAGATCTGCAGAGCTTGGAGTAACCAATCATGGTCAAGTCAGGGTAAGCACCAGGGTCTGCAGAGCCTCAGATCTGTAGACTAAGTAAGTGCTAACCTTATCAGGTAGTACAAATCATATAACATTCTAAGCCAAAATAGGCATTATGCTTATTTAACCTGCATTGGCCTACATCACAGCACCGCGCCCCACCAAGCCGCCCCCTCTCCCCCCTCCCACCCTCCCGCGTGCGCGTAAGCAGCAGCTCCTAAATAAAGCGTTAGCAAATAGGTATGCAAACCATCGTCATCCACTCTCAATTCCCAATTCCTCAACAACAACACAATGGCATTCGCAGACTACAACAAAATCCTCTTGTTTGGTGATTCAATCACTGAACAATCCTATGAGCAAACTCGGTATGTATTTTCTGCCCTTACCTCCAGCATAAAGAGGGGTAAATTTGTGTATCCCGTGTTTGCGGGGTTGAGGGGTTGAGGTGGTGAGGGGGGCGAGAAGGTTCGGCGGGGCTATCTACTCCATGACATCGCGTCCGGAGTATCTACTCTAGAGGACCTAGCCAGGTAGACCAAAAGCTCAGTATAAACGCCGAGCCGAACCAGAAACCCATCTCTATTGACCAATGGGAAGTAACACCGCTAACTTTTTGTCTTTCTGCTATGAAACAGTGGGTTTGGATTTGGAGCTGAATTTACGAATGGTGAGTTCTGATAATCCCCCAATATATAAAGCATGCGGAAACTGGATTCTATCCGGAGTATTCGGAGTGTCGGAGTGCGGTTCGGGTATGCGTGGGCATGTTGCGTTGTGTTGCTTCACCTTGCTTGCTCCTGCTCGCTCTTGCTTCAAACTGTTCCACCTCAGCTCTGTCTCTTCTGCACTGCAAGCCAAAGCACGCGCAGCACCCGGGGAGTCCGGGAAGCCCGAGGCACCCGTTATCCGGCGGCTCTTAGAGTCTCTTAGCGAATCCCGCGCTAACTTCTGCTACAGTTTATCGACGCAAGCTAGACGTTGTTGCCCGGGGATTTAGGTGAGCACGCGGGTCCTTTAACACACCATACCAAGCCTTTCCAAACACACACACACATATCACCGGATTTTAATTTAAATACGAATTATTTATTTCACATGATGGTGATGGTTATTATGGCTTCTAACAACGGTAAAAATCAGTGGATACAATACCTCTCACGCACTTCACATCCTTCCCAAAGTCATCCCTCCCCCAACTGAAGAATGTAGAATTAAACTTATGGTTAGTCTCCATATACCCTCTATCCACTGCTTTATTTTTCGAATTCCCTTTCATTATATTTTTTATCTCTATCTCCCGAATATCTAACACCTCAACCTTAGACCATTTTCTTCGGTGCCAACGACGCCGTCCTCCAGGGCCAGCTTCAACACATCCCCCTCACCTCCTACACCCGTAACCTCCGCACCCTCTGCACCCACCCTCTAATCCTCGCGCACTCCCCCTCCCTAATCCTCATCACCCCTCCTCCAGTCTGCGAGTACATCACGCAAGAATGCGATGCCGCAAAAGGAAAGCACTACATCCAGCGTCTAGCAGCACAAACCAAGCAATACCGCGACGCAGCTCTCTCCGTTGGTAAGGAGCTAGGAGTACCCGTTGTTGATTTATGGGGTGCATTTATTGAGTATGCCCAGCCGGGATATCAATGGAACGAAGGAGAGGAGAATAAGATTCCTGGGTGTAAACAGATGCCGAGAAATGAGAAAATGGGAGAGTTGTTGAGGGATGGGTTACATTTCAATCCGATGGGGTGAGTGACGTAGTTATGCTGACCTATAACTGAAGAAGCATGTTGTGGAAAAAATGCTAATCTAAAAAAACAAAATGCAGGTACAGAATTATGTATGACGAAGTCATCAAGTGTATTAAAACTAACTACCCAGAGTTGGATCCGGAACAATTAGAGTTCGATCAGAAGTTTCCGTACTGGGAGGTGGCGCCTAAACATGAGGAGTAAATAAGTAGGGAATCTTGGTTTAACAGTAGATGCGGGTTGGGATTATGGATGGTCAATAGGGAGTGAAAGCTTGCGGGAATTTGGGGAAGAGTAAATAGATTCCGGAAATACTAGTAGATTTTTATATCGTAGGGAGTAGTGCGACATGTTGTGGTGAAGGTGCAGACAAAGGTAAACGCGAAGTTAAAGGCAAAGACAAAGGTGAAGTCAAAGGCAAAGGCAAAGGTGCAGACAAAGGCAAAGGTAAAGGCAAAGGTGACCGCGAAGTTTAAATCCCCTGTGCAACCATACGGTGTAACTCGTAACTTGTAACTTGATATAGTTCTACATACTATATGCTTGTAACATCAGTTCGCTTATATTATATTACACCTTATAAAATCTAAAGATCAGATGGTCCCAGCAGTCTGGCAGGATGGCGTAAAATAAATGATACCATACCGTTGTCATACCATGTCATACCATGTGCCTATACATACCATACCATAACATCCTTTAATCCTCTAATCCTTAATCCTTCTCACTACTTATTAGGGATTAGAGATTAATCCAAAGAAATCATACATATCCAAACTACAAACCGATATTATACATACATATCATAAATCGTCCAGCATCACAACCATAACCCGTATTTCTATCCACGACCATATCTATCGGCTGTAATATGCCCCACCATCAAAGCTATGAAAGTTATAGAACAGTGATAAACGGTGGAACCATATCCCAGCCCAGCGTTAGCGTTAGCGTGAACTCGGGTACCATGACATTATGACACTAGGCTTAGCTAGGCTTAGCTAGAAAGTTTTACCCCGCAGTGATACGATCATGATGGCTTGATGACATGATCGCTTGATGGCTTGCCATGTGGGTTTGGACTTAGATTCATTCATAGCTGAACACTGAACACTGAATATTGAACACTGAACATATTACTGCGCGCCTTGGTTGTGCGCGCCCTGCAGCATCATACACAGCATCACAGTATACAGCATCACAGCATCACAACATCACAACATCACAGCATCACAGCATCACAGCATCACAGCATCACAGCATCACAGCATCACAGCATCACAGCATCACAGCATCACAGCATCACAGCATCACAGCATCACAGCATCACAGCATCACAGCATCACAGCATCACAGCATCACAGCATACACCGCACACCGTACACGGTACCACGAAATATCGGATCATATATTATATAGTATTCTCTATATTGGCTCAGGGCCGGCTTGGGTATGTACGAGTACGATAAAGTTCCCAGTTTAATACTCCTTATCGAACACATCACAGCTCTGCTTAACTATATCCTTACACAAACTTAACATATCCTCATATAATACATCTTACATACATCTTAACATATTCTTACTTACCATATACTACTACTATAGGTATCATCCCCACCCGGAACCATAAATCAAGAAATACAATCGCGATCCTACTACGCGACGCCTGGAAGTTGAAATTTTTGAGAAGGAAGTAATGGTAAGCCTTTGTCTTTGCTTTTGGCTTTGCCTTTGCCTCTGTATCTGTTTTCCTTCTTCTACCTCCCTTTCTGGTAGTGGAAATCAACGTCAATGTCAATGTCAAGTTGCCATAATACTGGAACCATATATACGGAAGCACATACATCACACCCGATGGCGATGAGGAGCATCTTGGATGTTATAGTTCATACGATGTTACGGGTGTTTGTTACCGTGTATGTTGTGGCATGGTAGCATGGTAGGGTGGTATGGTATGGTATGGTATGGGGATGTTAGAGGGGGATATTGTGTTACGGTGTTATAGGATATCGTGGTGGTAGAGTATTACAACATCACGGTATTACGGTGTTATGGTGTTATGGTATCACGGTATTACGGTGTTACAGCAGAAAGAGGAATTGGAAATTTTAGGACCCTTGGAACCCTTGGAACTCTCGGAACTTTTGGACTGAACCCCCGCATTTGGGATTTTATTTATGGTTGGTTATGGGTAGGGATAATAATGTTACCTATCGTTGGTTGAGGATTATCTGGAAGTGATGAAAGCATGGAGAATGGGAAGGGAACGATACGGCTTTTTTTTTGATGGGGATTTTGTTTTTGCGGTTTCTTGTTTTTTTTTGTTTTTTTTTTTTTCTTTTCTTTGATTTGATTTACTTTTCTTGCTTCCTTTTTTTATTTCCTCGTTTTTTTTTCCCCTCTCTAATTCACTTCTGCTAAGCCTCCCACCAAGCTTCTGACCAAAAACATACCAACCCAAAACACAAAAAACAAAGCTAGCTAACAACCCATCAACATCCGCAGGTTCACGCCGACGCAACAAATTTCGAAAAAGGAATAACAAGAGACGAAGCATATCGGCAAGTGTTAGAGAATGCCGAAGCTTTGATAGAGGGGCAAAGAAACTGGGTAAGTTTTTTTTTTTTTTCTTCCGATGATTCACCACCTAGTCTGGGGATGTATGATAAATAAAAGGAATAAGTGGGGCTGATAAATAATAACTAATAACCGGCTAGGTTTGTAACCTGGCTAATGTCGCTTCCTTACTGTGGTATATGTACCAAACTCTTGATGCATCTGTTAACTGGGCTGGTAAATCCCCATTTCCTGTCCCCTATATCTCCTCCTTTTCTTTCTCCCTCCCAGCTAACCACCCCCCCCCCCCCCCTTCCTTTAGGTTTCTACACCCTCGACCCCTCCACCTCAAAACAACTTATCCTCGGCCCCTTCCAAGGCCGTGTAGCCTGTCAAACCATCCATTTTTCACGGGGGGTCTGCGGCCACGCAGCATCCACGGGTATCACACAGATTATTCCGGATGTAGAGAAATTCCCAGGTCATATTGCGTGTGACAGTGGGACTAGAAGTGAGATTGTGGTGCCGATTATGGTGGAAGATAGCGTTGTGGCTGTGCTGGATGTGGATTGTCTTATCGAGGACGGATTTGGGGAGGTGGATAAAAGGTGGTTGGAGAAATTGGTGGGGATGTTGGCGCGGGGGTGTGATTGGTAGGTTTTGGGGAGGAAGATGGATAATGGGGATGAAAGATTGGAGAAGAGAAAAGGAGGAGGATGGGTGTGTGAGAGAAAAATGTTATTTGGGAATATATACCAACTCCAAATTCCCCAGTATTATCTGATCTCTTAAAGTTCATCCTCAATGATTATAACTATCATTATCACTATCACTATAATTACCACATATTCCAGGGGTGTCTTACATGTCTAGTATTCATTCTCATTAGCCAAATATTTAAACAGAAGCATGCGATCTCTATGATACCAACCACGCGGCATGAAACATCACTCGACGTAAACATAAAACTTACGATCACGTGATGATGCTTCTGTGATTATATTGCGCTCATATTTTTAATTCCTTCTTGCTGTGTATTTCATAGATATTATGAAATAATTAATCAAGTCATAAAAATGATAAGCTACAAAGCATATTTATTTATTTATTTACTCGTACACAGCTGGTCAAGGTCTAAAATGCGGTAGGTAGGCTTATGTAGAATAACAGAAAAATATAAAACCCAGTTTTCAATGTTCATGATAGATGAGACTCCAGTTCTTAATAATGAACTTTAGGAATGTTTAAAATTCATTTTTTTGATGGTCACTAGTCTTTGGGTAAGATAAACTTATCATGTGCGCAAGGATTTTTAATTTTCGAGATGTGGGATTGCGGATGGTTCATAGAAGAGGTTTTATGTTGGATGATGTGATGGTGATGATAAGGGTATATGGGGAATGTCTGGGATTGATGGAAGGATTCTAAAATATTGGAATATAATGATCATTCGGCAAAAAGAAATTATGTAGTCTGTTCTTGGATATGTTCGGAAGATTTTATGTGTGGAAAAGGATGCATTCAAATATGTATATAGAGAGTACTAGATGAGACACTTGTCCGCGATACAGGGGCCCCACTATTCATAATCATCCATTTGAACGCTCTATCACTTTTGGAAAGAGGGCTCATGTAGAGTGTCCTTATGATTTCATTCCGCGAGCTTATTTTAAGTCATTCTTATCGACTCAATTATTGCCTATGCTGCAACATGAAGAAAAATTGAAAATAGATGCACAAATATGTATCGTACCTAACATGGTCTGTGGGTGTATAAATGGACTGAAAAAGAAAACAGGGATTCGTTCACCAAACATTGAGATAGCATCGCAAAAGAAATAACAGAAGAAACCCCATACGAATCCAATTACATGACGGTACAAAACCCTTGCTCTTGAGCCTGTGCACGTTCACGTTGCTGGCGCTGCTCACGTAGCACACGCTCGCGCTCATATTGGTCTACGAATCTCCGCAAATTCCTTTCTCTCGTCTCTCTCTCCTCTCTCTCCTGGTTCAAAATACGCTCCCGCTCGGCACGCTGACGGTTTATTCTCGCCATATTTTCTCTCTCCTGGTCCAAAATGCGATCCCGCTCGGCACGCTGACGGTTTATTCTCTCCATGTTTTCTCTCTCCTGGACGAGAAGCTGAGGCCACCCGACACGCCCGTGGAGAGGTATAAATTCAAACTGCCTTTCCGGGAATTCCCTCACCTCTTCGACCTCCACGCGTCCAGCATCCCTAACATCCGGAACACAAGTACTGACGTGTTCGTATACCGCGTTTCCGCTCGCTCCGATCCATAAACACATCCAACAAAAGTGCGTGTTGCATAATACACAATGCATATGCTCACATCCCTCGTTCTTTTCAATCGTTGCTAAACATCCCTCTCTTGGACAATTCTTGACATTTGCTCCTCCCTTCCATCTCTCGAACATTTGCTGATCCAGCTCGGGGTTGATCGAGATTTGGTACTCCAGGCATGTCTGGTTCTTGTGCGCTTCGGTGTTGCAGGCGGTGCATAAGGTGGAAAAGCAATTCTGGCAATTGAAAACGTTTCCGGTAGTTTCGTTTGCATTGGGTGTAGCATAGACAGACCCACAGTCTGCAATAGGGCAATAACGATACTTGTCCGGATTCTGTTGGACGTAAACGTCACAAGCAGTTCGCAGAATTTTGTCGATATCCGCCTGAGATAAAAGCGAGTGGATAAATTCGAATGAGAAAGGAGCGTTGCAGTTTTCACCAATACAGCTGATTGGAAATCGACGGGTGTCAAGAGTAGAATTGAAGTAGTTCTGCAAACATTCGGTGCAATACATATGACCACAACTGTCCTTTACCGGGGTTTCGGCGGTTTCGAGACAGATTAAACAATCTACGTCAATTATGGCATTCTGTTTTCCCTTATCCAGTCTCTTCGGTCGAGCCTTACTGGGGTCACCCAGTAGTTGACGAACCTTTGAGAGCTCTGCAGGAGAACAGGAAACCTTCAATATCTGTCTTTCTGGATCGTAGGATGCCTTATCTGAACCATAGTGTGCAATTACCGCGGCTATTCTGGGTAGGCTAAGGTTGTTGTAATTGACCGGTATGTCGTTCGACTGATTGAGAAGCAGATCGTACTGATTTTTTAAACTCTGTTTAGCTCGTTCAAGGTTTTGGGGAGAGCAAAAAATCGTTGTAAATTGGTTCCAGGGATCATGGTGGATAACAGCATTGGCAATAGCTTGAATATTATGCAGAACGCGGCCGCTGTCATGGGAAATTTTAGAATTCCAAAGACGCTTTCCATACTCTTGGAATGTTGTCTCGCCATAAAGTAGTTTCTGGATTGAATTTCTCAATAAAAAAACGTTGTGTCGATCTTTTCCGACAACGCGCACATGTATAAACTGTGCGGCGGATTCTGTAATGCGGCCGAGTTTCGCGCGGTTTTCGCCTAATTTCTTCATATCTTCTTCTAGGTCCTGGATATCCGTCTTTAGAACTTTCCATATATCCTGTGGGATTCTAAAAGTTGCCATGTAATTAACCGCCTCTATTTTCAAAGTACCCGGACCTCCAAGGAAATCATGTTTATCCTTGATTAATCGTTCGTAGACCTCCTCTGCTACATTTGTAGTATAAAACTCCACAATAGCCCGCTGCTTTGGATCCTTTGCTTTTGAGAGAACTTTGAATTCCTTAAGAGTAATCCCGTCGAAAAGGCTTCGTACGTAGTTGATAATGTCTTCGCCACTAGCTGTTGTTTTCGCAGGCTGCCATGCCAGGGAATGCATATCGCCAATGGAAGCTCTTAGCTCTTCCTCGGTACAGTCATGGTCCAGTCCAACGTACAGAAGGGCATACTGAGTAGGTGCTCTAGGTCTTGGTGTTTGGGGCAACGGTTTCGTTCTGCGATTCCCGAAAATTCCTTCGCCCGACCGCGCTTTATTCAGTGCGGCAGTCATCTGCTCTGAGCTGACAAACCATACTCTAGCAGCCCTGGAGGGAAGGTACCAATGGAGCTCAATCTGTGCGGTATATTCACTGTAGTGAACAGGGCGCAAAAACTGATGTTTGAAAGCATGGATATCCTGGCGAGTATTCAGCCATTCGAGAACAGCAGTGGCTATTCTGACTGTCTGAAAATGAACTGTTGCTTGTTGTTTGTTCCCTTTGGTAATTTGATGAATCGTGAAATCTTGTTGTCCCTCTTCAAATGTCTGCCACAGGGGCTCGAATATCTGCCGGATATGTTGTCTGGTATTTGCAACCGGGAGGCCTTCAAGGATTATCGTCGGGCTAGCATCATAGGATAAAATGATGGATTTAACTGCAAAACCTGGTCCATAAGTTACGATACGGCCGTTTCCCATGAACCTTTCTGACTGTACACAAATTGGACCGAATTCTTGAGGCTATAAATGTAGTGTTAGTGATTCTCATTGAGTTGAATATAAAAAGATGATGAAAGAAATGTGATTTATCTCTTACTTTATCGTTTTCTTCCCTTTCTTTCTCGGGAACTGCAGTGTTAAGTAGCCTTTCAACCTCCTCCTCAATTCTGACAGTAGGGGACTTGGCAGCTGGTGTGGCAACCTGGTGTAACTTTTGGGGATTCTGTGCCTGGCCTTTCCGAGAGCTGGCGTTATTTTCGGGTTTCTTATTACCTCTCCCAGCACCTTTCTTTTGGTGGTTAGAATTTGCAGGACCCTGTTGAGCAGAACCGCGTTCTTTCGGTTCAATTGATTTTGGAACAAGCTGTTCCTCAGGGTTTTCTTTTCTTCCTGGATTCTTCTTCGGTCTACGGGGATTTTTGGTGGCTTTATTGTCATTGCCTGGCATGTGTTTTGGTTGTTGTGGGATGGGGTTCGGTGTAACATTAGAAATGTGTATTGCCAAGTTGGCTGCTGTAAGGTTTCGAGCATTCTTCGGTGCTCTTCTTGCTGCTGTAATTCTCTCGCCATTATCTGTAGAGGCGGCCGAACTTGGTGCATTATTTGTATTTTGGGCCTGGGGGTTTTTGCGGCCGTTGCGGTGGGGGTTAGGGCGTCGTTGGGTATGTTTCACAGTATTTGAGCCATCGTTTACGCCATGGGAAAGAGCATCGGATGAAGGGCCTGCGACAGTTGGAGCAACCGAGGGTGATTGAATGATTTCGTGTGAAAAGATGCACGAGTCACCGAAGCGGCAGAACCCTTGCCGATAGAGGTGACAGGCTTTGGGTGGTCGTGACATTTCGGATACGTTCGTTGAGTCTCGTGACTTACGGTTCTTGATTTGAGATTTTGCGGAACCTTAATGGGGGATTGTAGCGATGACCATGCGCGAGTGTATGTTAGACGTGAGCCGTAATGTAGGTGAAGAAAACTTCGAGGAAGATATGGTTTACCCCAACACTGCCCACAGATGAGGGGTCGTATGAGGCTCAGAGTATGTTACACAAACATTGCATCGTTGGCACCCGAACTACATAGTACTTCTCGAACTCATCCTTGCCAAGACCCCAATATTTCCATTTGCAGTTAAACGCAAACGCGACTTATGTACATTTTTTCTCTATAATTGGCTTAATATATAGTTAGCCTCATACATATCCGCTGTCCGGATTCAGCTGAGAGTATCGTATAGGCGCCGTAGACATGACTCATTAGCTCCGTTTACGGTTTCTAGAGTCTCTAGAAGAACTTGGAGATGTTGCAGCAGTGGTTCTTAGTGCTGCGGCGATTTGCACGCAACTGATTGTTTTCTAACTTCATATGTATAGACAGAGGCACCCCTCGGTATCAGCTGGGAAAGACGTTACATCTAGAGACCCAGCTGAAGCGCGAGTGATCGCTGGTCAATAGTGTACGACCTAAATACTGGTCAGCTATTTCTGCACAGAAAGAGAAGAACGAAAAGTGGGGCAGTTGTGGAATTGTAACACTCAATTGTAGGGGATAACCATAAGACAAAATAATTGTATTTATTTCTATTTATTTGCGGGACAGAGAGCAGGTATTTATGCTTGGGAGCTCTGCCCGAAAATAATATCCCAGATCCTTCCGTCACATTCTAGAACAAACTGAACAAAGGAAAATACACGCAACAAGAAACATCCAAACACACAGTTACAAGTCCCTTTGTACAAAAAGTATCAAAACAGCATAAGCTCGCAATCTGACCATCTTCATTTTTAAAACCAGCATACCACCAATGCTATGGTATCTTCAGTGTATGCAACACGGAGTTGAACAGGTCATTGAGCCCAACATATTACTGAACTTGTCGAGCTTTGATTATTGTTTCTGGGCTGCGTGTTTTATGATTTCAGCAACATTCATGGTTATTTACGACAATTGAATAAATAAATAAAAAACACATAGCTTTCGACTGACCATCTCCCCTATACTCCCTCGTTGGAAAAATATCTGGTCAGTATTGACGTGCTGAGGGCTTGTTCTGTACGGCAGATTTTTCTATTTTAGATAATACAGTAGTGCGTTTGTAATCTTGGTGATTGTAATAAAACATGGCTGGTAAGGGTCGCTAGATGAATTCCATGTCTCGATAGCTATAGAGCCAAAGGTACAAAAAAGTTCGATATCCTATCTTGAAGCTCTTGAAAGATCCTACATCTTTTTTCCTCTCTCAGTTTGATGCAAGTGAAAACGTAGGTCTTATAAGGAAAATGTGGGTTCCATAATCTGGTCGGACTCGAAAAATTAAACCTAAACAAAGATATCACATATAACATCTCCTAACCAATTCACATCAAAATTTCTCATGACTGATTGATAAAGCCAAACAAATCCTCTTGTCTTGGGAACGTAGATGTTATTTTTCTGCCTTGATTGTTTGCTACACCACTATCGATTTGATACTTAGCGCGTATGCTAATTGTCAACCGCGCGCTAATTGTACCTTACGCTAACAAGTTATGTTCCAGCCTCCCGGCCCTTCTACTCACACTCGCAAGGGTAAGTCCAGCGCTCGCCTGTATCACTGCACCTGATTTTTGTCCCATAATATGATACAACGCAAAATACCAACATAACTTCCTTTTATGAAGCACCGCATATATTTTGATGATTATGGTTAAACTGACTATCTCAACGTCGCTGTTGTACCCTCACTCCTCAGGAAAACTCCTGAGCTGTGCTTCTAGCCTTTTTATGTCCGAGATATATGAAGTGCGCGGTACCTAAGGCATCCTCCAAGTACAATGGTGCACAACCCAATAACGCCTTGGCATGAGGCTGTTATCGATAAGTTAATTGACTGTATTGTTGAATGTAGGTATATAGTTTCTCACGATACCTTGCGGCACTCTCACCAAACGTTAAATTAAGTTCGAGCTGTTGGACAATCCGTTTCTGGGTATATGATCCGCTGACTAGAATCCTGTGTAGATAGCTTCCTCCATGAAGATTGGCTGGCCGTAATTTTGCGTGTTATGAAATTTATGTGTGGAATTGGTGGGCGTACTTACACATGCGTAAATACCTGAAAGGCTCAGACAATCGTCAATAGACTGCATCATTGATACGAGAGTGTAGATGAGTACTGTGAAATGCAGATGTAATTTACTTCTTTGTGAATTATGAATTAATCCCAACCCTATCGCTATAATCGGCTATCCCCAATAAGCGGTCGGGTCCAACCAAAGAAAACCCCATCACAAGATCAACTCAAAGAATCACTGGCATAACATAATATTTTCTACAGGAGTACAAGGTGTAGAATGAGGCGCTATGGGGGAGGGTTCGTTATATATCTCGAAAACATCCGTATGTACTCAGGCACTGAACATTTATTTACGTACCTTCAGACTCACTGATGTAGTTGATATCCACTTTAACAAGCATATCAAAATACAAAATATGGAATACTTATAAATTTTTATTCCCACTCTGCTAGCTCTAATACATTTCATTAAACCCTCTTTTGAATTACTTCTTTGCAAAAGCACGCATTCCTAAGGCAGGGCCTACTGCTTTTCTTCGGACCTGTCCTCTTCCAGCCAGCCAGGAGTGTTTAGTATTCTGCTCCTTCTTATTTGATGGTGGCGGTAGTATCTTTCGCATCTTGGCATCATCCCTGATGACTTTTACTGTTACGGGTCCCTTCTTTGTCTCCGCCTGCTTTACTTTCCTCTCCTGTCTCTTTTCATTCTCCTTCTCCTTCTTCAACATCTTGAGGATCTCTGCCGGAATACCTGCACCCTCAATACCATCGAGTCCCTCCATATCACCAAAATCATCCTCCTCTTCGTCGGCCTCAGATTCGTCATCCGAGTCAAGGCGCGTGTGTTGGCTAGGCCGGTCACCTATCCGCTCCAAAAGAGCCGTAGGTAGCAGAGCAGGTGCCTTGGCATCCTTCGATTTAGGTACAACAGCGGTTGCGTTATTCTCGGCTTCGTCGTCGCTGTCTTTGGTCTCGGTAGTTTTGGCAGCTGGTTCCTCAACAACCTTTCGTCGTTTGCGTGCATCCGCCTTCTGCTCCTTTAGAACCTCCTCTCTTCTTTTCCGCTTCTGCCTAGTGGCCTCTTCCTGACTGAATAGTTGTTAGTTAAGAACCCAAGGTACAATGCATGCATAACAAGAGCTTGTGTAGTTGGGGCTGTATACGCTTCAATTGCCTTCTTGGCCTCTTCCTCCTTCTTCTTCGCAGCCTCCTTTCCGGAGCTTGCAGTGACAGTCTCGGGTGCCTCATCATCAGAATCCTCGTCCTCTGAGTTCTCCTCAGCCTCAGGCTGCTCCTTCTTCTCAGCATCTGCCTTTACAACAACAGGCTCCTCCGCATCACCCTCGTCGTCGCTATCGAATTTGACATGTCCCTTCTTCTGTTCGGGTTCAGCGACTTCCTCGGTCTTCTTTGCTGCGGGTTTAGCGACACTGGTCTTCTTCGCAGGTGCCTTTTTGGCGGGCGCCGTAGCTTTTTTGGCGGTCTTTTGAGCGGCCGCTTTGGTAGTCTTTACCGGCGCTGCAGCAGGGGCAGGCGCGGATGTTGTCTTGCTGCGGTTTCGCGTTGTGGGCGCCATTGTTGAAAGAACGTGTTTTTTCGTGTGGTATAGGCGTTGAAAGTCGCAATTGAAAAACTATTTTTCGTGTCGACAGGAAATCTTGGCAAGCTAACCCTGGACAGTCTTCTGCGCATGTGTCGGGTATTTTTAGACTACCCCACTGAGTCGACGAGACCGAAACTACACTTTAAAATTATATAACCCTCGTTTCTAGATATAACAATCGATCATGATACTGTTGGATTTAAATTATCAGTGGTAGTGTAGAGGTTAATGAAAAGGCAATGGTGCACCACCCTGGTATCCAAAGAATTGAAGCTAAGACGCCGATATGACGTAGTTAGCTGTCGCTCTCACTTCGATTTCTGCGCGTACGCGTCGCGTTGCTCACGCTCATCAACGAAGCGAGTTAAACGCGGCTAATTCCACTGAACCTCATGGACAACACCGCTATGTCGTCCGAGTATCATATTTGGGACGCACGCCCGGGCAGACTTCCTTAAACACCCATTGAAACCCACCGGATGGAACCAATTCGGAGTCCGGTCAATTTTCATGGATTTTTATTGTAAAACCTCATCGGGCTAGTCCCTGGAGAAGTGCAACTTGAGACACTTCTCAAACCATTCAATCGAGTTTTGCATTGAAGATCTGGCATACACTGCATATTTCCTTTCATGACTTGCCCGGAGTTGTGGTATTCATCCGGACACTGAGTTACAGTTTCCATCCAATGGCACCGTATAATCACCACGATATCAAACCGTTTAGCGAGGATCTGAAACAGTTCCTATCGTCTTTTTTATCCCTGCATATTGTCATCGTCATCCTCCGGCGTCCACAATCCCATGACAATTGTTGCGATGGAGTGTCTCCAATAGGGTTAGGGTTCCCACCCGGTGGGGATTAGCGTTGTGTTACATCTAGGAACCTTGCCCTTGCGTCCCAGTTAACAGCTTTAGTGTCAAAAAGCCCACCTGTACCGACCCGTGTTCATCCACAACTTCCTTCGAATCCTTTCGCCATCCCCAAGGAACAGAATTCGCAATGACGGAGCGCCGCCCTCGAAAATTCGACCTCGTGGTCTTCGGAGCTACAGGATATACCGGCAAGCTTACCAGCGAACAAGTTCTACAGGGAACACCATCGACCTTGAAATGGGCTATTGCTGGGCGCTCTCCACAGAAGCTTGCGCTTTTGGCTCAAGACTATAATCGGCGGTTTCCAGACAGGACTCCTGTCCGTGCGTATCCCATAATTTGTGACTTTGTGGTCGCTATGTATAAGCTAGTCTTGCTAAGAAACAACAGAAATCTTCATTGCAGACCTCACAGAATTCTCACTCGAACAGCTGGCTTCTTCAACAAGACTTCTCATATCCACCGTCGGCCCCTTTATCAAATATGGAACAGGAGTTATTGAAGCTTGCGCTGTATACGGAACCCATTATGTCGATTGTACCGGCGAATTCCCCTGGGTTTACGAAATGATTAAGCGTTGCCATAAAACCGCTAAGAACCGGAAAGCAATTGTATGGATACCGACAGACCTCCACGCGCATGTCAAAACTGCAACCCTTTTAGGCAGCTTCTAACAGTCTACTAGATCATTCCCCAGTGTGGATTCGAGTCTGCCCCGCTAGATCTAGGAACATATGCCCTGGTTAAATGCATCCGCGATGAGCTCGGATGCGGTGTTTCCGATGTCACATTTGCGGTTCATGATCTCAAGTACGGTTATTTCCTACCTTATCCACCACATGGGTGCGCATATTAACATAGATGCAGGGCAAATGTCAGCGGTGGTACTTTTGAGGTGAGACATATACGCGCACTCGCTTAGACGCGCTGCTGACTGGCGCGATACAGACTACGATGACGGTATTCGAACACGCTACCCTACAAGAGCTTCACGAATCGTCGGCATTCGATGCGTTATCCCCCATAAAACCAGGCCCCGAACAGCCTTTCCGTTCACCGGTTATCAGAGATGAACACCTTGGAATATTAACCTCATGGGCCTACAATACCGGTGATAGAGCAATTGTCTTCCGCAGTTGGGGCCTCATGGATGAGGGTAACTACTACGGACAGGACTTTACGTGGAAGGAGTACCAGCGGGTTTCGAATTGGGTTTCGGCGATCATCTGGTTTATCATCATGAAGGTTATCGTTATTGTTCCTTTATTTGCGCCTTTAAGGTCAGTCTTCCCCTGGATCTTTTTACGTCAGCTACTGATAGTCTTAGATGGCTCGCCCGGAAATTTTTCCACCCCGGAGAGGGACAAGGACCCACTGAAGAGGCTCGTCGTGGTCACCGTGTAGAATGGCGTGGAGTAGCGATAGCAGACGACGGCAGCGAGAACCCCCGCAAAGCCTTGGTCACCGTACAGAGCACAATTGATCCCTATTCTCTCACAGCGCTCTGTATGGTTCAAGCCGCCAACAGTATTCTCTACAGCACCGACACTCTCGCAGCACAGCTCGGAGGCGGTATTCTAACCCCCGCAACTTTGGCATCCCCGGAACTTTTCCGTCTCCTAGACAGAGCAGGACTCAAGATTGAAGCGAAACTTATTTAATGGATGAATGATAAGGGAGGATTCGAAGAAATGGATCAGGTGGATCAAGAAATGAGTTGCATTGGATTTGGATATACCATACTTATACCAAGATTTCTTTGTGAATGTATCATAGTTTACTTTTTACCCCGGAGAGATGCATTAATAATGTCTTTACTGCCGTTTCTGCTGATCCGATCGAGGTTTGAAATCTAAGTGACGTCAGCTTCTTCCGTCCAACCTTTCCCAGACCTATTCTTTGGAGAACCCACCCAACACCTCCATGCCCATAATGATGCAGCACTACCTGATCCCCTATTTTTTCAATCTCAACCCGAATTCCTCCCTCCCTAGCCGGTCGTCTCCCAACATTCACCCCGATAATTTCAAAGGCGCCATCCTTCATCAGCTCCGGCGCCAGCTTAGCACTTCTCTCCAATATCCACTGAGTCGTAGCTTTGTCCTCTCCATCCGTCCAATCCCCCTTATCCTTACTAACCCCCAATATTGTCCCCACTCCAGGGCGTAAGAGAACAGCATCCTGCCACCCCTCTTTGGTTTGCCGGAACACAATCTTCTTACACTCTCCCTTCACCAACACCGTCTGTCCTTTAATTGGATACACCGTTATATCCCCTGCTAATTCCCGCGCCCCCATACCAGTGCTATTAACAACTGCCGCTATCCTCTCCAGGCCCGGCAGAGTGTAGACCTCACCCAAAGAGCTGATTTTCCTCCGAATTGTTTTTACGCCGAGAGCCTCGCATTTTGCGAGTAGGTAACGAAGATACTGGTTCGGATCAATTGCGAAAGTCGTGTAGCTTACACCACTTTTGCAGCCAGCGGGTAATTCATCATCTCGCAGCACCCGGAAGTCTAGTACTAAATCCCGCCACCATACTTCACTTAAATCCTCCCCTTCTAGTTCGGTATACCCAACTGCGGGGTGTAATGCTAATCCGGTCTCGGCGGTGACTGCTAATGCGTCGGGTGTTGAAAGAAAGGCGGTGATTTCGGAGTGCGTTGAAGAAGGTGACGGTGAGAATAGTGATAGCCAGGAAAGATAGGTAACTGCGTCGCAGTGTCGGATAAAAAGGTCGTCGGATTGGGTGCGCCAGTGAGCACCAGCGGCTGGAGAGGTGTAGTCGATGCTGCTGGAGCCGGGGAAGTGCGCGGCTATTATCGTCACGGGGTGCCCGAGGGTGAGTAGTTGAAGAGCGGTTTCGAGGCCTATGACGCCGGCGCTATGGACATGTTAGTTTGGTGATTGGGGATGGCAGTTGTGGTAGTGGAGGGGACGAGGGGGAGAGCTTGGGCATAGGGATGTAGTAGAGACGTAGGTAGCTGTGTAGAAGAGCCGGAGACGGGGACTGGAGACGAAGCTTACCCAACCACGGCGATATGGGGTTTCGTATTCTGCTTTATCGTATTCATTGTCGTCAAGTGATAGCGAGTGACTGTAGAGATGGGCGAGGTTTCAGGGGAATCTGTGGAGGTGGCAAAGCCATCGCATGCAGTTAAGAGATATAAGGCTGAATTAAATTTTAACTAACGACGGTGCGACGGGAACTATCCTTCTAGGGCTTTGGTGTTTAGGCGGGATGTAGATCTTTTTTCAGGACTTTGAATTTCGTGAGGTTTTGATATAAATTTTCACCGTAGAAATATTTTTCAAAGTTATGACAACCTGAACTACACTTTAAGACCATCTCCAAAGGTGCTATGCATCTCTTATTCGCCGATAATGTGACGTCATGACTATCTTTGTCGCCGGAACACGCTAGTAAATACTACGAGTGATTACTGATGAACTCAGACGTGACACCTTCAGAGCCGCGCTAAATTCTGAACGCCTCTTCCCGTCCCCACACAGCTCCACCTTCGACCTCATAACATTCAGCGCTGATGTCTGACGTTGCGGGATCTATGTACGCCAACCTTAATATATCCTCCTTTCGTATGTTCCCTCTAGCTAATACAGCCCATAGAACTGTCGCCTCCGCCGTAGTCCTCCCCGAGAGCACCAAACGCCGCGCCTCACTCGACACTCCCGAGAGCAACAAACGCGCCCGCCAATCCCCCGGCCCAGAAGATAGTCACGCCCCAGAACGTAGCGAACGGAGAAGAAATGGTCTAGAAGAAGAGAAAAAACGCGGAAAGAGGCTCTTTGGCGCTCTGTTAGGCACAATTGGAAAGTTTCAGAAGGATTCTAGCAGTGTGCGAGCTAGGAACTCGGCAGTGAAAAGGAAGGAGGTGGAGGCAAAGCTCCAGGAGAAGCTTAAGCAGCAGGACGAGGAGCTCGATGAAAAGAGGAGAAAGGAACAGGATGATTATACACTGAGGAAAAGAGTTGAGAGTAGGGACTTTGAGGAACGGGCGGTAGGTGGATCTTCGGCTGTGGAATACACAATGGAAGGATCAAGACTGATAAATAAACAGATGCAAATTAAGAATGCGACTATTTTGGCGCAGGCTAATATGCTAACTACAACTACCGAACCGAAGCTGGTAATCATGCTTTTTTGTGCAATCTATGCTGCTCAGAGCTAACAGAAGATAGTATTTCCTCCCGTGGAAACTCCTCCCTGCCGAAGAAGAGACGATTTCACAACAAAAAGAAATCGCAATTCAGACAGTCGCAGATAACGAAGCCGCTTTCCGGAATATGCGAAAGCAAATTGAGGAGGAACTACAAGCTGCTGGTGTTGATGCTACTGGTGAAGGATACACCGAGGGGGATAACGACGGACATGATAGGCACGATGAACATAAAGTAAACCAGGAGGACCATGAGATGAAGGACGAGCCACATGATGAGCCTGATATTTCTATCCACTCGCCACCACCGCAAGATGATGTTGCTGATGCTCCAGAAGCAACTGAGACAGAGGCGCAACCGAAACAGGAGCCACAACCTGAGCCCAAGTCAGAAGATCTCGATGTGGCTGATACTGATATGGTTATTGAGGAGGGTGGTGAAGATACTGTTATATATTAGTCCTTTCGGGGGGGGTTATCAGTAATTCTTGATATTTTTAGTTTGGCTTGCGTTTGGCGATTGGGATATCCATGTACAGTACTCTGAGATTTCTACTGGTTTAGGCATAATTAAAATGATAAGAACATTAGCTTAATAATACACAAGACTAGTGTTCAGAAAGTTTTAATTGTTTCTTCGTTTGGAGATGCTATCCGCTGGCGGATCTTGGCAAGGCAATTACCAAGCTGGAAGACTGATAAGAACTGCCTATTTCTCCGAAGCAGTGCAATTCCACTGGTCCACCCGAATTGTGTATCCCAGATAGATGTCAAAAACCCCAGATTCTACTGATCTTACGCTATCAGCGGAGATCACCGTAGCTCCCTGGAATCAATCTTTGGCCATGTCTCAGGTACAAAGAGGAATCGGTCTGCTACAAGATCTAAAACACTATTCGATATCCGAGTCCTAAATGTCAGTGTCCACTGGTCTTCAGACTCTGGTTATTATTTCCTAGCAGTTATGATATGCGATTGTTTACGAACGAAACCTGTGCGCTATGATGCTCATTTAAGTCAGCTTATGCCATGGCCAACTTACATTCTTGATTATTAGCCATTCATTACAGCTGTATATTACCAAGTTTCCGTGGCATTTTAAAAACATCCTTGGCTAAAATTTATCCATAATCCTTCAAGGCTTGTCGCCCATCTCTATATATATGTAACATATTTGGGGTCATCGGTGGTGCGAGATGACCTCCGGCTGACGCTGTAGACCAGGATCGGAGGTATGTTCGGTGCTGTCTCTGATGTATAATCCCGTAACACTATCATCCCCAGATTCCACAAGCTACATCGAATCAGCCTAGGTAGCGGCGATGAGCCGATGCATAGCTCGGTATCGGTTGCACTTGTGCAATCATGGAACCCCACGAGAACTGTAAAAGTCCCAAGCTTCCCCAGCTCTCCATGCTATCTTTGCATACACCTCCACCTTTCCAAATACCTCATTTTTAGGCCGATTATTATTACCTTGCCAATATTCTCAACAAGTACTTCGTCTTGAAACTGGCGAAGTACTAATATCTTCCGATGGCACCAAAACCAATTGATCCTTATAATGATGAACGTGTTACGCATGAGTTCGCGAATGTTCGGGGGAAGAAATACCGTGAGATTTCAACCCTATATAAGGTGTGATCATTACTGACCGGATGCCAGATTATGTCCACGGCATGCCGAAGGGGAAAGTGAGGGCTACTGTGCTCACCGTATGTTTACTCCCCTCTGTTGTATGGATACTGCTAACACTGCTCAAGATCCACGGATTCCCGGACTTGTGGTGTATGTTCGCAAGTATTCAAGCTTCACCGAATTGGAAATTGACTTTCCTCTCTAGACTCATGGCGATTCATCATTCCCGCTTTGCTTGATATGGGACTTCGAGTGATCACCCCGGATATGATTGGATACGGACAGACCGTACGTTTAAAGTTCTCTTGGGTTGTAGTTTTCAGGTTCTAATAACCCCAGGATGCGCCTCGCTGTACAGCCGACAATATCGAACCCTACGGTTGGAAGTCAATTGCAGACGACATGGCCGAGTTGCTCCGTCTGCTTAATGTGCCCAAGGTGATCCTGATCGGCCATGACTGGTAGCAATCCTTCATACCCCACTTTATTCGACACCCCTCTAAGTGTGTTAACAGGGGAGGAGCTATCGTTTCCCGTATCTACCTTCATCACCCCGATATCGTAACCCACATAGCGTCAGTCTGCACTCCCTACTATGGACTGATTAGGGAGTATATTCCAATCGAGGAGTATATTAAGAAGGTTCCTACCTTCAAATATCAGGTTGCTTTTGCGGATCCACAGACCGAAAAGGATCTTGAAAAGAGATCGGAAATTGATCGGTTCTTCCGCGCAATTCATCGTGGATTGGGCGATGGCGCCAGTGGCGACATCCAGGTCACAAAGAACTTCATGACAAGTCTTGGAGATTCTCCTCGTGGAAAGCTGTTGACGCAGCAGGTATGCAGTTATCCAACTCGTGAGCACAGGATAGGCTGTTGACTTTTTGGGTAGGATTTGGAGTACTACGTCGATCAGTTCTCTCGGAATGGATTCCATGGGCCATTGAATTACTACCGTAATCGTTATCAAAACTACTTGGATGAGAAAGACATGGCTAGATCGAGCATTATTGATGTTCCGTATCTTTATATCGCTGCCACTCACGACAGTAAGCCATCATTGTCATCCTCACCAAATATATTTCTGCTAACATGGTTACAGTTGCAACCCCTCCGTCCCTCGCTAAGACCGTCGGACAAGCTAGAAACATCCCCAACCTAGTGGTCCGCGAGGTTAAATCAAGTCACTGGGCATTGGTGGAGTGTCCTGATGAAGTTATTGTAATCCTTGATGAATGGATCAATACTGTTTGTCTTGGTAACAAAGCGATGCTTTAGAAACGCTGGGATCGGGTTAGAGCTTTGCTCAGGGCAAGAGCAATTTTGAGAAAAGCGAGATTAAATTCGCGTAGGGGATCCGCGGGACCACGTCCAGGTTCGTCATAAAAGAGCGTGTGCTGAGGTTAGGCTTGATGGGTCTTAGGAATTGGTGATTGAGTCTGGAGTTTGAGTGAGAAGTGATGGTATGAAGAACAGTTTTTGTTGGAGTTAATGGATTTTTTTTGTTTTTTCGGGACATCGTAAAAGTGAGACCGAGAATTTCCGCAATCTATAAGCCAATGAATAATGCTTTGTCAACGCAACATCAACAGTCGTTACCCACATTTAGGAGAAAAGACAAGCCATGACCAACTCGCCTTTCTTGTGAAACAAATTCTGTGAAAGAGACATCGGAGCATTCACTGCTGACAGCATATGACCTTACAGGAATGATATCTCGACACAAGCTTCCATGTTAACCACCGCTTACCAGATATCACAAAACTCATGCGAGAATTCAGGGCGAACAATGAGAGAGATTTCTTAGCAGCAATAGAAGTAAAATTGATATTAGAGCACAAGGCCTAGCCTCTGCATACAAATCACACCAAAGCAACATCATAGCAAATAAAAATGCCAACACAAGACAAAGTAATCATAACCCATTATCATATTATCCTCTTGAAAAAACTAAAGACTAATGGAAACGCCGTCCCATAAAATGCAACAACCAATTCGTAGTAATCATAAAAGAAAGATCAAGTCATCATCTGATCCTGCTCTACAGGAGCAGTGAAGTCAATACCAAGTTCCAGCTTAGGAAGATCCTTATGCTGCTGGCGCAGCCGGTCTTCACCCCACGCTCTCAATTTTACGAGAGAGCGAATTTTGGTCTCCTTGTTAAAGCCTTGGGCTTCAAGAATCTTTTCGTTGACGCGGTTCGCGACGGAACGACGGAGAGCGGGGTCCAGTAGCTCCTGAAGTTCAGGAATCAAACTGTCATGAGGAAAGCATAGAAGCGCCATGGTTCGCTCGAGGTCTTCGAGAAACACTTCACTGCTGGTGGCACGAGGGGCTAGCTCGGTCGCAGCAAAAGTAATAGCGGGCTGAACATCGCCGCTCGACGAGGCGCAACACTTTTTAATCAACTCGATCAGTTGAAGACGCAGTAGCGAGAAGTGGAGCGATTTGTCGCTATCTAGAATCTTTTCATAAATGTTAGCCAATGTTATAGCAATTTTTATGATAACGAAAAGGTAAAGAGGATGTTTGCTCATGTTGAAGACTGAAGTTTCTGGTTGTATCTCATCACCGGTCCGAAGACCTGAGAGTGGTGCATGATAACTTTTTTAATCATAGCAAGTGGGGCATTTACGTATGAGGGTTAAAGATTGGGAGGAAGAAATGCTTACAGATTGGTCAAGGTCGTTAATTCCAATGATTGCATTGTGAATGTCACCGGCGAATATGAGGTGCCGGATCTTAACGCGATCACTCATCTCTTCCCAATTTACCTGGGGAGACATGTTGGCTTCTTTCGCAAAGTTTTCGGCAGCGGCTTGGTATCCCTCATTGATGAGGTAGTTCATCACTAATGCGTTCAAATCACTGGGAGATTGTTAGCTGATTGTGCCTTGGGAAAGGTAGACAAAATCGTTAAGAAGGGACCAGGTTCAGTTGCAAGTTAACATATTCTCTAACATGGTAATTTCAGAGAGATTCCCAACTTGACTATTGACTCATCTTTCTGGCTGTGGGTATCAGGATAGAGGAGATTGGGGGAAGTGGGGTATAAACAGAACGGGAGGGGCTATACCTTTTCGATGTTTTGACCTCGTCCACCCTTCGCTCGAACTCGGGGGCATACTGAGCTGCCTGACGAGGTGCGTGAGAAGTCTACGACCATCAATACGATGCTGTTACACATCGGGGTACGGTAGGAGTCGGAAGCCGGTGCAGAAAGACAGCCAGCAAGAGCTCAACCGGGACTGACCATGACAAGTTCGCGTGCTTCTCAAGTGGGCGAGGTCACCCAAGGAGGAAAAGAGAAAAAGAAGAATCGATGTTGGCGACGTCGGGCTTATGTAGGAGGCTGCGGCGAAACGTGGAGTGGTTTGTGGGCGATGAAAATTTGTGGGGCTAGGACGAGAAAGAGGCTGAACCCCAATCAAAGAGCACGTTTTAGCCGCCCAACCCCAACCCTGACGCTAACTTTATACGGGTGATGACGGGATGATCGTGAGTGACCAACAACGACTGCTGATCATATGGGCACCATAGAAGGCTCGCTCGGAATCATTGTAGAGTATGTAGCCGAGTGCATACCTATTGCGATAGAGCCCCGTGACAGAATTCTACATAGTGACTCGAGTGAATGAAATGTACCACAGACCCGTACTGATGCGTGTACAAGAGATTCAGAGGTCAAAGAAGTCCGAGCTCCAGACGTGGGTTTAAATAACTTGGAGCCGAACTCTGAGCTCGTGCGAGCTGTGACACTATCCCACTTCCATGCAAATAGACATGTATATTCATCATTTCTACAGAAATCCTGTATTACGGTTATCGGTATTGCCTTAGTCTCCTCGTGATATTTCCACCAAAATCATTTATTTTTGATCTTTGAAGGATTTACGGAGTCTGGAATCATGACACGCGACAACTCGGCAAGAAATCGCTTTAAGCTCCTTGGAGACCCGGCCTTTGCCATTGCGGGGCAAACAAACGAACCGGAGTGCAGTTGCAGTTTGGCAAACGTTCTCACGCAATCAACTACAATGTATTATGTATGACACTGGAGTGGCACGTATGTGGCTGTTATTTGTCGATTAGCATAATGGCAAATTGATCCTCCAACTGTCATGAAATAAAAACAAGTATCAACACTCGCTCTTAGAAAGATGCAAATTCAATAGGGGATATGTCTACGGCGGACAGTATACATCATCATCTTGATAAAATGTTTCTACTCTTTTTTTCCGGTGTTCTTCCATACCCGCTTCCCACGAGGATTCACACCTGACATCCCGCTGTGTACATCAGTACTGGTCGGCTTGTCTCAGATGTTGCCCATCCATGAGAATAGTGTTGTCAGTGGTGTGTTGATTGTCATTTTGTAATTCTATCGACATACCATACCCAGCAGTAGATCGAGTTACTACTACCGCTTGTTAACGTGTAGTCATAGCCAGCAGTGTCCAGAGCTTCCGTCACTGTCCGTCCGCTCATTCTGTTTCACTTCATTTCACCCACAACTGGTGAATCTCTTTTCCCATCCCCTCTATCATCTGTCCCGCCCAGTAACAACCCAGCTTTTTCCGCTGCTTGTTTCCCCCCATCTGTCAGCTGCATGTAAGTTCAGAAAGCAAGCGGTATTGTGTTGTGGTTGACGATACCTAATCCCTAGGCTCTCTAGTAATCCCTAGCACTTACTAACCACGCAACTCCACATCTGCCCCGTTCACCACCTCCGATAACGTCAGACAGTTGCTCTCAATCCGCCATCCGTTCCATCTGCGCGAATCCAACGCCCAAGATCGGCCATATCCACTCGCTCAGCAGCACATAGCAGAAACAAACACTTCTCGAGCAGCCTGGCGGTTACGCCCAAGATATCTGAATAGGTTCGTGGCCAGCCGTACCTCTCCTACCTAGCCTGAGTATTACATCGGCTCGGTATTTCGAGGGTGTGAAAGAACATGAGATGGCCACAGGCAGCGGTCGCAGTGGAGAGAGTACAGAGACCTAGGATGTAGTGATGCGCAGTAGTGGTCGTCGTATATGTCCAGAGCGCTGCTCTACAGCTCTCCCAGTATCTCCATCCCGCTGCTCCACCAACTTCCGCTGCCGCCATCTACATTCGCCGTTGCACAACCTCTTTTACCTCCGCTCCCTCGATCTTACGTTGTAATAAAGCTCTGACCTTTGCGCCCTTCACGCGCCACTTTTTAGAACCGAAGATTGTTATGGCAGATTCGCATACCAATCGAAATGTGGAAAGCCCTCTAGCGCGGTCGGCCGTCGATCTTTCGACGACCGGTGTTGATGCAAGCAATTCTCAAAGCACCTCCGCCGCCCCCGGCGAAAGCAAAAGTCCCAACACAGCACCTTCCACAAGTATATCAACTATTACATCATCAACTTCAGATCCGAAATCAGAAAACAGTAGGGACAACGGGTCCGGAACGTCGACTGGAAACGGAGGAGCTACGGCGGACAGTACGGTGAGCTTGAATATTTCTATATGTAGCTGAGCAATCCATAGACTGACTTTGGGTAAAGAACGGTACCGCACTGAATGCCGGTAGCGATGTCGAGAGATCCGGAAGTGTATCACCCTCCAAACTTGATCGAAAAGTATCCACGAAGAAAGCCTCGTTCAAACCGATTTCCCTAAACAAGCAATTCCTCAAAGACACCCCCACGACAACTGCGGCGCCAAGCTCATCAACTGCTACACTACAACCTAAGGGTATACTACAAGCGTCTGTTTTCTGGGAAGATCTTGAGTTGCTGACTGAGAATAGTAGTAGGTACAGGTACTGCGCAGCCAACAGCCCGAGTTGCGGCGCCTTCAAAGCTCAAGCTTGTCCGAATCGGGGGTACATCACAATCTCAACGACCCACTGGCACCGGTACCGGGAGTGCTGGTACAACAAAGGCAGAAGCACAGCCAGTGTGGAACAAGAATCAACGTACGTGGATATTTGAATCCGATTGATCATTATGGGATCTAATAAAAACAGCTGTTCCGCCTCCTCCTAGGAAGGAGCTTACAGACGAGGAGCTCAGCAAGACATACGGAATTCATCTGGCTTCACGTCTCGGCCCTGACGATGAATCAAACAAGGAGTCGAAATGGGCGGATATTGATGATGATGATGACGATTGGGTACCAACGAAGCTTGAGTGGAATAACGGAATTACGGTGGCGGCCGATGCTAGTGGGCAGCGTACTCCCAAGAAAACAGAATCGGAACCGATACCAGAACCAACTAAAGAGGCAGCCAAGGAACCAGTTAAGGAACCAGTCAAAGAGCCAGTAAAGGAGATTGCACAGGAGCCCGCAAAACTACCTGTTACTGTTATATCTCAGCCACCAATAAAGCCATCTGCATCTCCCGTTCCTTCAGGTCCCAAGACTTTGATTACACAGAAAGCCAGTGTGAAACCCCCACAGGCGACTACTCCCGCTGCTCCCCGGCCATCACCATGGGCGAAGATTCCACCGCCGAATGCCGTTCCGCCCGGTCCTGTCAACCCTCCGCTTCAACGCCCACAGGAGATGCCGAGACGTGAAGAGCCTCCACGTGAAATACAGCCAGTGAAGGAAATGTCCGCTGAGGCATATGATAGACCATGGCGAGGTGGAAACGGTCCTCAGAACAATAGAGAACTCTTCAACTCGCATACTGGCAAGATGGAGCCAGTTCATGATGACCGTAGGCCAGCACATAGGTCACCCTTAACAAAACCTGCAGTTCTTCAGAGACCTCCGGGGCCACCTTCAGTCTCTGGACCCGCCGAACCATCCGCAGCATTCCAGACTGGTCGAACTAGTCACCGTCCAGATGACTTTAGACGTCGTAGAACTTCGTCAAATGTAAGTGGAGGTAGTGGTAGCATGGGCCGTAGGCCTTCTTTCACTCGCTATGGAATGGAGCCTCCGATGCTCGAAGATACAGGTTATTCTCAGAACAGACAAATGCATAGCAGTCCTTTTGATGACCATCACGAACACCCACGACACCAGCATTATGGAGGATATCCTCCACACCAGGCGCAACATGGGCACCGAGAGATTTCACCTACGATGATAAGTTCACAACCTGTAGATCGATCTGGTATTCCTAATGGTACCAGCTCTGTTCCACCAAACGCCCCAACGCAGGTATTACCTGTTGTGCCTCCGCAGACGATTGCGCCATCGGCCGAATCAGTGGAAGACGTTCTTGCCAAACAAGAGAAGATTATGCGAGAGTCGCGGGAACTAGCACGGAAGCGTCGACTGGAGGAAGAAGCACGTTTGGAAGCAGAAAAGAGAGAGCGTCTCCAAGTGAAGCTTGCAAAATTGGCAGCAGAAGCTAAAGAGAAGGAAGAGAAGGAAGCTGCGGCCAAAAAAGCTGAGGAGGAACGCATTGCTGCCGAGAAGCGTGCAGCTGAGGAACGGGAACGGGAAGCCGAGAAGCGCCGCCTCGAGGAGGAGAGGATACGTGAGCTAGAACGACAGAAGGAGATAGAAAATCGGCGCGAAATGGAAAAGGTCCAACTTCAGTCACTAGACTCAATGGCAACTCGGGTACCGCAACCAGGCTCAATGGCAGCTGGAAGCGAGGGTCGAGGCGATTCATCCGAGTCACACCAAGACCTATCCTTTCAGGACCGATACGCTCGTCAACCTCCACTATTTAACCGCACTACTTCTCCCTCCTCATCGCATACCATCCACCACCTCCATCCCACCAATTCTACTACCGGTATTCCCAACAACCAACAATTACCTCAAGATCACCCTACAATGTCTGCTACCTTATATGATCGGCCGCCACACCTGAGGCCAGTCAGTGGTGCAAATAGCTTGAACGTCCGCAGCACCAACTCCCAGAACTCTCGGAACCAGCCTTGGAAGGGCGGACCTTCTCCACGTACCAACAATCAATACGCCTCTAGCTCGGCTAGTCCTTTTGGAGCCATTGGTGATGGCTCACGGAACACCACTTACAACAGCAACCAGGCAAACAACATGAGACCTGCACGACTAGTTTACCCTGGCCAAGCTCCAGGCGGATATTTCAAAGGCAACCGCTACTATCCAGCGGGCTCTGAGCCAAACGACTCCTGCCCATCCGCATCTGACGGCCAACTCGCTGAGGTAAACCGCGCTGCTGCTGTAAATGCATGGAGAGCTGCTCCACAGACTATCCAGGCTGCCGAGGCTGCCGAACGCGAGCAGAAGCGACAAGCGCGCATTGCGCGCGAAGCTGAAGAGGCAGTTACTGGGGTCAAGAAGCCGTCTCAGCAGTTCCACATTGTTGAGAACTTCAAGAAATACGAGGTTGAAGATGACGGAAAGAACTCCACTCAGCGCTCATTCAAGGGTAAATCTACTCAAGAATTTGCCGACGGCGCAACTGAGGAGTCTCATGCAACTCCTAACACTACTTCGATTACTGCTCCCACATCAAGACCCTCCAGATTTTTCCCATCTGAGACCACAAACCTTATCGCAGCACACTTGGCCGAGAACAAGAAAGTGGAACCAATTGGCCACAAGGCGGTTACCCAGAAGGAGATCACTAAGGATGATCGTATGGATTCTCCGCCCCCTCCAATGTCTCCCGACCACCCCGTTCATGGAGGAGCCCCTTCAGCTCGTGTCAACCTTCCAAGGACGGGCATCTCCAGCCATGCGACGAAGCTTTCTAGTACAGCTAGATTCAATGACGTCCAAGAGCAAATCATGAAAAAGTTGACAGCTGGACCTCATTCGGGGTCTTTGAGCGGAATAACACCTAGTTCGAAGCCGCCCTTTGAAGATAAACAACAAAACGCCCCTACAGTTTCTCTACCTGTAAAGTCTGAGAAGTTGTCTGGAGACACCGACATGGGGACTCAGCCAGATAGCGACGAGTTTGAAGGACAGATGTTCCCCCAAGGATTTGGATCCCGTCCCGAAATAAATTTACCTCGAGGATCCCTCGCCTCGTACAACCGTATCACCTCTGGAGACACAGTCCAAAACAATACCAAAAAGGGGGTTATTAAAACTCCCAAAAACTGTATCCAGTCAACAGATATCTACCACCCTTTTACTAAAGCTGATCACACCAGCAACGATGGAAAGAAATTCTTCCGCGTGCGTCTACCTGGAATGGAAGCCTCCAAAGAGATCCAAGTTCGAGTCCCGGAGAAGGCCCGATCCAAATTCGTCGGTCAGAAGAAGAAAAATGGACGCCGAAATGGAGAAAATCGCAACGACAACAACAATCGCGGCCAACCATACAACTACCGCGACGCAGTTAGCAAGCCAGCAGAGCATTAAAGTGTGATTCACTTTGTTGCTATTAGGTGTCATGTTTGAAGCATATGGGGCGTCTTTAATTTTGATGGGATATCAAATTGTTTGCTTACTGGATACTTTTCCGGTGTCATTGGGATTGTGCGCAGGTTAGGTTACTTACCAGTTATGCAATGCTTTTTGTTTCTGCTTTTTTTCTGTCTGTTATCACGGTGTTTCAACTTTCGACGCAAATGGTTAGGGTTTCCGGAGTTGATGTTATGCCGTACTGCTTTGTTCTACTGTATTTTTTTCTGCGATATTTGTTAGTTACTTACTTTACCTTTATCTGAATACCCTTTTATCTTTTTCCTTTTTTTTTTTTTTGCTTCAATGCGCTTTTTGGGGGCCTTTGTTGCGAGTACTGGGAGACATCTGTCTGGAAGGATGTTCTGGCGTTTGTAGAGAGCAGTGTAAATCTTACGAACATTGTCTATCCTCCCGTGAAATCTGGTCGTTTGTTGGTTATCCGGGGTCTTGTTTGTTTGCTTCAGGATAGCTGAGCAAGAACACGGAGAGGGGATACATAATTACTATATTAAAAGTGGATATATAGTACCTGAAATGAAATTATTTTGTACCCAATTCGTTTTTTCTGTTGTCTACCATGATCGCCACAAACAAACTAAACCCTCGAGGTTCCATCAGGCCCGCCCTTCAAAACAGCCGGTTTTCGGCAAACCTGATTAGATATTGAGATGATTTAACATAAATAGAAAGAGGCAAATAGAAGCTGAATAAAGCAGCGGCTCCAGGAACTGTGAACCCACTAAAGCACCACATATATTTCTACTTTAAAGACCGTTGGAGGGAGGGAGGCCATTTCCCGGAGTGCAGCGGAGTGCAAAGTCAGAATCGGTTAGCTTCACATACATCTTGATCTCGGATTTGAAGCTTGGAATCTTCGCGTATATCATATGTGCCACCAACTCTACCCGTGCCAAGCTGATGACTAGCGTACCTTCCTGGCATGAGTATGTAGCCCCATCATGCCCCCAGGGTGTGTTGTTAGGTCTGAATAGACTGTTTTACGTTTTACGCTTCACTTCACAAGTTGAATAATCATCTAAATATCCAGACCAATTCTTCCTCAGGAACTGTTGCCAGAGTGAATACTATAATATCATCAAGTGACATCTCCAGTGGATCAACTACATTTTTTTGTTTCCGTTTGATTGCAACGTCGCTCTCCGGCCACCCCATGACCCACAGAAACATTCTCCTCTAAAGAAATAAACGGGAAATATCACTTCAAAACTGTCTTATCCTTAACACTAAGGTAGTGAGAATGGGCATAATAATTCAAGGGCTGAAAATTCCTTCTCACGGGGCCGGAGCCCGGGAGCTCCGTTTGTAAACGAGGATACGCAACTGACTCGTCTAGCGCGCTTGCGCAGTAGCACAACTCGGTAACCGAACCGAGAATTAACACGCAATTGCCGCGCGAGACGGTCTAATGGCTATATGTAGATGGCATACTGAGATATAAGCGCGGAGTTGATGGTTTACTAAAGCCGATTTTTGTTGCATCGCAACCCGGGGTTTTGGCCTGTTTTCGCTTTCACCTTTCTAGCTAAAGACTAAAATTTATCGCAGGAAAACTAGAACGTGGTATTTAACACGCTATACAAAATTGGTCTGTGGAGATCGGAAGTGGGCTACTGTGTGGTGTTGTCAGATTATCTCTACGGGAAATAAAACGGTCCACGGTTATACAACATGGTCAAGTTAGTTTCACAAAAACCTTGGCAAGGACAAAAAATTACGGCTCAGTTCCCCCAAAGCTTAGTCAAGCCTCTTACCATCACTCGAAAACATTGATTGGTTGATTTTCTTCGTTAATGGGGCCACCGTTAAGATTATCACGTCTTGCCAGAGTTTTCATACATATTCGGAGACTATGGCTATTACCCCCGGCTCTTGCTGGGATTCGCCCCAGAGCGTACTTCAGCTTTTGTGCCTGTAGCCCCTCTTCTTCGTCGCACTGGTTTTTAGTCTCACCATTACATCGTAATTTCTATTTGCTCCTGACTCGCAATAATAATCTTATTGCTTTATCGTAGTGTTCGACTTATCTTATCTCTTATAGCTAAGAATTTGCATTACATCCAAAGTCGACGGTTCTGCAAGGAATACCTGAATAGTTCATGAGGTATTCCCGTAAAATTCTGTAGCAGCCAAGCGGGCTGCATCAGATAATATCATGTGGTACTATTCGGTACCACCAGAATCATCGCAATTGATAAAACATGTAAGTACGCTCGGATGTTGCTGAAACAGAAGCATGGGGTACTTATGGGAATTCACGGACAAGATTTTAAAGTTGATTAAGTCAATCAAAAATCCTAATTGTTTAGTGATCTGGTGGCTTGACCTGTCTTTGGAACCGGCGACACCACCCTCTTGAAACGGAATTCCACGGAAATTCCTCTTGGCTCAAATAGCAAATCTAATTAGACGAACTCTAACGCGGCTACTTTTTATGTGCACTGGGAGGGCATTGAGGGGGAGGGGGGGGGGGGGGGGGGCTCTGGAGGCGGGGTAATGTATAGTTTATTCATTTGCTTATTAATTATACGCTGACCGAGACCTAAAAGGCCCATGCAGGACATGATGAAAAGTTTGATTCCTGTAGTAATGTATAGTATCCTGTTATGCATGAAACACAACTCAGCCATAGAACCAATAAAACAATCAAAGCACGCATCAAAGGTTCGCCAATAAGCCGATACGCCAAGTTTCAGGCCGGTATTTACCAGCATCGATCATGTTACGCAAACTTGGGGTATTCAACGTATTCCAACTCGCCCGATTGCCATGAAAAACAAGCCCTCTTTTATTACAACCCGCATTGTGCTTTTAAAACCATTCTTTACACGTATACATCACAATTTTTCAGTAATCTTGTAATTGGCCTTCAAGGCTCGAGCTTTCCCGCCATTGCTTTTTCCCAAACACAGCTCGTAAAGCTTAATGGAAAACATACCGAAAAGGCGCAAAAGTGCGAACTACATGCAGCAGAAATATGTATCCGAGAGTAAATGTATCACTAGATGCCATCAAATTTTCTGTCTAGCCAATGTTAATTACAGCGCAACATTCTCCACAGCTGAAGCAAGTGAGGTCGCTGCGGTCCGGTATGTAAGATACATGCACACAATCACCGGCGTACTCGAAGACACCGAGATACAATATATCAACTCACTGTAATTGGTCTTCAAAAGCGCAGACAATCATATAAACAGGTGAGAGTACGCTCTCTATTTTCTGTCTAGACTCCAGGATCGACCCTGGAAAACGCATTACAACCCCTTTGAGAACCAAAGTTACAGCAAAGTATCTAATCCTAATCACTCGTTCGAGATTTCAATACTTGACTTACTAATTCTTAACCAGAAACTTCTCACAGAATGAACCATCTCACTATTTTCACTACGTTATTCTTCCTCACTTTAATCAACGCTCTACCAATCCCCAACTATGCCGACCGCCTGGTCTGGGCCAGCACTCCTGACACACGAGGGACCCTCACCATAATTTTTTCCTGCGCCTCTGCTCTTATTCTTTGCATCTGGAGCGGAATCCATTCAAATATAAACCCAAGCGAGGACGATGAAGAGAAACAGGGTGCCATGTCTTTAATTGCAAAAACCGTCGGGAAAGCAGCATTGGCATCCATTGCTTTACTCGCTCCGGATATTGTTCTGACAATTGCACTTCATCAACTTCTTGTTGCTCAGCAGTATCAGAGAGCTATTAATCATTCGCAAGAGCAAGAGGATAAGAATAGTACGGATAGACTTGACACAACCCCGAACAGTGATGGAACTGAAGTCAATGTGAAAGCTGATGTAAAGATACCGGAGGCTATTGCCATAGAAGTGGAACGAGTTATTAGCCGGAATGGCGACAGAACGAAAATCGCGGTGACGACCGATGAGAAGTTACCAACAACTAGTATAAACGAATCAAACACCCGTTTGAACAACACCACCGTTACAACTCCATATCCAGTTGCCTGTACAACCGACGGGAATATACAGAAGATTCTTACGATGGAATCCAACGCCAGCGAGCACAAGACATCTACTAAACCTACGAAAGCCTATACGAGACCACCAAATGATCGAAACTTGACAGACTATTCATCCACCAGTAACGACACCAAAGTCCCGGAAAGCACTGGGACCTATGATAAACTGTGCAAGACTATTTCAGGCTTGACCGCCAAAACCTGGGCTAGTCAGAGGGGAAAGAAGGCTGGTCACGTTGGATTGAAAATGTCCTTCTTTGCGACCATGGGCGGATTTTGCTTTTCTGAGACAACACTTAACGGGTACCATCGAAAAAGTCTGGACTTTGATGCGCTGCTTCACCCGAATATTATGGATATAATTCAAACACATCCACTGCCTGAAATCGAAGATAAAAGTAAAGCCAGTGGCATTGCGAAGACAGTAGCGGTCATCCAAGTAGGCTGGGTACTGCTGCAGTGCCTTGGTCGGTACCTGGAAAGGTTACACATTACCCTTCTGGAGCTGAATACGTGCGTACATGTCGTCTTGGCTATTGTTACGTATGGTATTTGGATGCGTAAACCATTGGACGTTGGCGTGTCGATTCCGGCAGAAAGTAATAAACTAATTCACGACTTTGCTACCGCCGTATATATGGATTATATTCGAAGCCCTCTCAAGGAAGCCGAAGAACGCATTATGCCAGATTCCAAGAAATTTATTAGATTCATTAGCGACACAAATAAGTCGCCAGAAACCGCTTATGTTCCCCCGAAGACTCCGAAGATTCTAGTTGCGATGATTATTTCCAATGGAATGAAAGATGTGGCGGAGGAAGCGGGTAAGATATTTTATGCCAGTCATGCTGCAGTCAAGTCTTCCATGGCACGAGCAACTATCGGAAAGGACATCAAATCCGGGGTCATTAACAAGTATTTCAATGAAGATCACGGGGTGGGTTCCGAGCTACGACATTTAAAACTTCGAGATGCTGCCTTTGAAAGTACTTCTAGTTTTTCAAGCAAATTTGCCCACGAGAAATCGCGTATAGCTGCAAATTTTGCAGACGCTATCCAAAATTCCTACGAAGAGTTACGTCGTCCAAACATTAAAGACGATCAATACCGCGAGATATTGAATGCCGCAATCCAACCAGTCATGCAAGAATCTTTATCAGAAATCCGTAAAGAATCGATGAAGAGTTCCTTTGAAGGAGTGTCTTCCGCTGCAGAAAATGTCGTTGGGCATTTACCATATCAACAAACAACTACGCTTGCAGCCGTTGCTCAATCTGCTCTTGCGTGTTGCCGTGCGGCGGCTCGTCATGCAGTCCTTCACGAAGGACTTAGGGCAGTCATAAGCCGAAATAACGCAGAATATGCAGTTGAAACAGCTCTCTACAGGCTTCGAAATAAGTGCTATCCGCGCGCTCCAGATTCAAATGCGCATGTTGAGAATACAAGCTCAGTACTCCGAGATGCAGGAGCAGCAGTTCAAGATCCTGAATCAGATATTATTCCAGGTTCCAATGCAGTGGCTCCAGATTTAGGTGCAAAGGCTCAAAATTCGCATGCAGAGGTTCAAGGTTTAAATGAAAATGATTATAAGTTATTCGATACCTTTTTTGAAGCAGTAATCCGCACGGCAAAAAAGAAAGCGGCCAATTCCTTTGAAAATTACATCAATAATGTAGGATTTGAACGCGGCACAAATATCTCTGTAACGGCCGACATTGTATCTCGATACGCAGCCCGAGGGATTTTGTCTGCCGTGGAAGAAGCAATTACAGATGCAAATAACGATATTCTCAACACCCAAAAGTCACCTCAGCCAGAGGTATCAGGAAGCTTGGATTCTAAAAATGGTACCCAGGTGGAAGTGGCAGTACAACGTTTCACCAAAGACGAACTGGCCTCAATGAGAAGGGACTGCGAGAATGCCCTGGACGCGATTCATAACAGTAAAACATGGCGAATGATTAACCCGCATATGCGTCACTCAATTTGGACCAACTTCAAATATCCGTTTGCCAACGTAGCTGGTGTTTTACGAAACCAATTGGTGGACGTACCAGGGCTTTTCACTCCTTCTGAACAAGACAGAATGTCACAAGCCTCAAAGGCTCCCGCTCCTGCTGTTCCTGAAGCTCCCATTGCTTCTGCAGTCGAGTCTCCCGTTCAGTCTGCTATTGAGTCCCCCAGCTATGAAATCCCCGAGGACACCGTCCCTGCTGCCTCTGAGACTCTAGTTCAGCCCGCCGTTGAGTCCGCTGTCAAGCCTGCCGTCTCTGAGGCTCCCATTAAGCCCGGTGAACACAATAATGATAACCAGAATAACCAGCATTTCAACAAATCCTGGTGCCAACAACATCGAATCGCTCTTCTAGCTATTTCGACCATCATGGGAATCTTCTACGGCTCCATCCATATAACGAAATGGAATAGCGCGTGGTTTCCTACTCACGTCGAGCATCTTTTATGGAACATATCCTGCTGCATTGGTTCTGTCGCTGTTCTGCCAATTGGATTGTCAATGCTTATTCCATTCAAACAGGAGAGGCCTATCCTTCGAGGGGTTTTAATTACTTTATGTATAGTTTCGTGGGTTCTTTTTGGTGCAGCGAGAGTTTATTTCATTGTGGAGTCGTTTATGTCCATGAGATCGCTTCCAGGTAGTGCTTATCGATCGGTGCAATGGTCAAATGCTCTACCTCATTTCTAAATTTCTACGGCTTTATTAGGATGGTTGGAAACGGCATGTGTCTAGAGGCTAGCGCTCGATTAAAGCAAAATGGGATAAGGGGTATCATGTATGTTCTGGGAAGGCTATGAGGATTGAGCAGAGGATGCGGTACTGAGCTCGGCGTGAAGATATATATTGGAGGGGTTGAAGACTGAAGATTTTGCGAACATCATACCGGTGTACTGGGCATGTACGAATCCATCAAAACACTTTCTGAAACTCAGATACCGGGTAGGAACGAGCAGGCTTTCGAGTGAGGGACGATGATTCACATATGGCTGATTATGATGCAGAACGTTTTTTTTACCGAGGATGGATTCTTCATTATTTCTTTCCTTCTTTCACTTCTTCAAAATTAGAACCACGTATCTACATTTTATTTAGTTTATCCGAAAGCCGATTGCTGATGATTTCCTACTTTGTCACTTTGTGTAAACTTTATGTATGAACTGGCTCCAAGGTTTCTGCAACTTCCCCACAGCCATGTATAGCGAAGAATCTGTGATTACAAAGTTTAACAGCCGTCAAAACAACCTCTGATAATTCATAACTCCCTCCAAGCATCCTATGCGAGATAACTGACTAAGCTAGTTAACCCCATGCGTACATAAACTCCGAATGCTCGTCAAAACAACGGTATGTGCATCATATCGGCCGAATGATGAATCGATACACGAATACGAGCAGTCCGAAGCGATTATGGGGTTGAGCCTCCGGAATATTATTCCGTTTCTTCACCAAGCCCTAGCGCTTTGAAGTGGCTTCGTGTTCGTATCTGAGCGGGTATTCTTCCTTCCAATATTGCCACATACCTGATTCGCACCAAGTTGTGCCAAGAACTTTGAGGATTTGGGAGGTTTCGATTTTAGGTCCGGTATATTGCAGATTTATCGTTTTTTGATGTACCGGGGATGGTTAAGAGAGGAAAAGAAGAAAAGCTCGTTGAAAATGGAAATTATAAAGTTGATACTATCTGTGATAGATACCTGACACTGACCTTTTTACAGGATATACTTTGCTCTTAATTCTACAATGAGCTTTAAGACTTAACTATACCTCAAATGTTCAGCGCAAATATTTATAAAATAAAGCAAAAATACATAATTTCAGTTCACCGGTACTGGTGCCGGCGCCGGTGCAGAATATTATAAGCCACTATGGCGTGGATGATTAACCAAACATCCAATTGCCCAGCTACCGCGGAAGTGGTACATACGTCTCGTTAAAGTTTATCGCTTGTTTTATGAGGGTCCAAGCTCCAGGTCCTGGGGCAATTCCGCTAACGTTTCATATTCTCCGGAAAGTTTGTGGCGTTATGAGTGTTCTGGCTATGAATAGTAGCTCGGACCTCTAATTATTTATTGATCGGCCGCTAAGATGGCACTTACTTTGTTTGTCTTGATTGTTGAAATTTGAAGAAATTGGAAGTTTGGCGAGTTTCTTCGCCTGTTGCTTCTATGTTTCTCTCTACGGTTTTGCTGAGTTGATAATGCAGTACAATGGAAGTTTGGTTAGTATGTAACCAGAGATTTCTCGCGAAAATATCTACCCCTGATAATCTTTGGATTACGGAGTAAGCAGAAAAATATTTCAAAATCAGATCAAAAACCACCATCCCTTACCAAACAAACCCTTTTCCCCAACTTCCCCAAACTTCAAGCCTATTAAAAAAATCACCCCTTCTCTCGCTCTTATATAATCTAGACCTTCTCTACACAACCATCCAACTCAACATCACCAAGCCAATCGCATCCCGCGCACATCTTCCATTTACCAAGCCCCCAAATCTAGGCATTCTCCAACTGATACCAACCAACGATTATCATTACAGTGAATTAACCTACAGATAACACAACAGCCATCAAGCCACAATCCCCCATCTCCAATCCCCCAAACCCCAAACCGCAACCCCAAATCCCAAAACCCCAATTCCGTTAACCCCCTATCCAAGCCAAGCGCAGCACTATTTACTACCCACCCCCCATCCACGGCGATGTTTCAACCACGGAACCTCCTCCGTGCGATAACCGGCACCAATCTTCCGAGCTGTAATCTTACGGTCGACTGTACAAGACTATAAGACTACAATCGGACCATGTTTAGGATAAGTTTCACAATTCTGTACATATATGCAGTTGATTTTACATGAACCAAATGATGATCCGAGTACCCGGTGCATGGTGCCTTCGGGATGCATATATATGCATCGGAAGAAATCCGTTGTCGCAGGAAGGCCTAAGGTACGGGTAGATCGGCATGTATCGACATCGGGATATTCCCGGGTCACGTGGGTGGGTTTTTGACTATGTATGTACAGGCAGCCTGGTCAACTACGACTTGATGCAAGTTGTGGTTTTTCATAGGGTACCTATAGACTACAGCTATTCACATACAAACGGAAGAAATTCTTCGATGTTTGATTCTTTGAAGTATGGAGATCATAGGGATGTTGAACATTTTAATGGAAAGTAATGTAGTCTACAGTATCCTCCATCCATATAACGATGTTCAATGGAGTGAAGGGGAATCTTTTCCAGTGTTGGTCGATACTGATAAAGATTTAGATGATTTGTTGTTACATATCACATTTTTTCTATGTAGTTGAACAAATAAAGACAGTCTGTAACATCCATCTCATCCTCCTACATGATCACCACTTCTCATCCATTTCCTTTTGTGAACCCAAGCTGCAATCCCAAAAAAAGAACAAAAACAGTAAAAAAACGAAAAAAGAAAAGAAAAAAAACATTCATGAAGATATCTAAAACGGAATTAACCTCGCAGAGATCCTCAATAAATATCAATCTAACCCAACGCCATACAATAAAACCACGACGATGATGTGATGCATCTATGACCAAACATCCTCCTATAAAATAATTAGAATTCATGCAATTCCAGTGTGAGTAACTCGGTGGAAGCTTACCTGGTACAAATTACTACTCCTCAATCTCTTAACCAAATCGTGACCCTTCTCCTCCTCGAGACCGCGCTGTTCAGCAAGAATCTTTCCGAGGACCTCGTTGACCTCACGAGCCATGCGAGCAGCATCTCCACAGACGTAGAAGTAAGCACCCTGCTGGATGAGCTCGTTGACCTCCTTAGCGTATTCGGCAAGTCTGTGCTGAACGTAAACCTTCTTGTCACCGTCACGAGAGAAAGCAGTAATAAGCTCAAAAGCGTCTCCAAGCTTCTCCTTGTATACCTATTTTAATTGTTAGCCTATGTCATCACAGCGGAGAATTAACCCCGACAAAACGCCGTAGTGGCGCCGGACCGCGGAGAAATCCGGGGGACTCGGAGAAATGCCAGGATCATCTGGGGAAGGTAGCACAGGATACTTACAGGCCATTCATCCTTGTACAAGAAATCCTCGGACTCCTTTCTGCAACCAAAGAACAACAAAGTCTTTCCAACGGTCTGTCCCTGCTCGGCGAGAGCGGCACGCTCCTGGACGAATCCTCTGAAGGGGGCAACACCGGTTCCGGGTCCAATCATAATAATAGGCTTGCTGGGGTCGGAAGGAAGACGGAAGTTGGAGCTGCGAATAGCAACAGGAACATGGAAGCCATCGTACTTGTTGCGAGGTCCGGTGATCGCGTAGGTAAGTCCGTATGGGTCAGGCGAGGGGTCTCCGTGCTGCTTCTGCTTAAGGGCCAAAAGGTAGTTTGTGGTAACACCCTTGAGGACGTTGGAACCTCCGGGGACAGAAATGCTCTCGACGACAGCGGTGATAGTAGGAACCTTGTTGTTAACGACGGAAGAGGAAGAGATCGAGTAGTAACGGGGCTGAATGTGGTTGAGACCCTCGATGATAATCGAGAAGGGAATCTGAGACCAGGTCTCGCCAGGGGCGACGAGCTCAAGAACCTGAGCGATGTTGAAGTAACGGCGGGTGACAAACTCAGAGAAGTAGTCCTTGTCGCTTCCAAGACGGGTCATCTGCTCCTTAGCCATCTCGGTAGGAGCAAAGGCGGCGAGGGAGGCAACAAATTGACGAGAGACAGTAGCGTTGATTTCGACGTGGTAACGAATGATAGCATCATAGGTGGTAGGAGCCGGGAAAGGAACTTTTGAGGTAGAGTCGAGTCCTTTGACATCAATGACAGTGTGGCGCTTATCCTCCATTCCGAGAACCTTGAAGAGACGGTCAACCTCAACACCAGCGTTGGTGGGCCAGACAGCAAGGTGGTCTCCGGTGGTGTAAGTAAGGTTAGACTTGGACAAATCGATTTCCATGTGGATACAGTTACGGTCCTTGACGGTGAAGCATTCCTTAGAGAGAACAATGGGGGCAATGAACGGGTTGTGAGTGTTGTAAGGCCCGACGGACTTGCCCTCAAGGTGGTTCTTGTTGGGCTCTCCGAGGTAAACAATGTCATCCTCTGGGGTAAGGTCCTCGCGCTCAGTGATGGCAAAAACGGGCTCATAGACAGCTTCACGCTCTTCGAGTCCCATGTCCTGTGCAAGCTCAGCCCACATAGCTTCCTTCCAGGAGATAAAGTCCTCCTCCATAGTTCCAGCACCATCATCTCCCTCTCCAGCGGGTCCGATACGGCGAGCTCCCAACTTGGTGAGAGCCTCGTCGACACGACGAACCATGGCGTTGTAGTGTTCGTAGGTGTTGTTTCCGAGACCGAAGGTGACATACTTGAGGTTGCTAAGAGGCTTCTCAGAGGCGTTCTCGGAGAAGTTGGGCTCGCCGTTGTAGATAAACTCGTAGAACTCGACCGCGTTGTCAGTGGGCTCTCCCTCTCCATAGGTGGCAAGAACGAAGACCGCGACCTTGTCGTGGGGGAAACAGTCAAGATTCTCGTAGTCGTAGTCTTCCAAGTCGGCAACCATAGTCTTTAAACCAAAGCGAGCGCTTCCCTCCTTCGCCAAACGAGAGGCGTAGTCCTCAGCAGTACCAGTCTGAGATCCGTAGAGAATAACCATGTTTTTGTCCGACTCGTCCATCTTCTCAATGAGGTTCCGGGTTTTGCCAGCCTTTGCGGTAGACTGCAACGTCTTGTTGTAGTCCGTAGGAGTTTCGGTTTTGGCCCATAGTGTGCCCTTCGAGAGGTATGCGACAGTTCCGAGGAGGAGGACCAAGAGGACGAACACGTCCAGCGTATCGAGAGGTAGATCTGCCATGATTATGGCGTGTAAGGGTGATTATGGATCAGTCCGGTAGCTGTCCAGAATCGTCAGCGTCTGAGGAGCTCTTCCTTAAGACGGCGAGTGTAGGGGCTCGAAAAGAAAGGAATTTGGTTGGGACTGGGGGAGGGGGGAAGTTGAGGTAGAAGTAGTTGAGCGAGTAGTGACTATGCTAAATTACATGCAGACTAGCCCACAGTTGACAGCCACCAGCCCGAGTTTTGAACACATTGCAACAACGAAGAGAATATAATGATCTACTTACCAGAAAGGCGTCAAAGCTCGGTGTCGGCAGTTGGGAACGCTGAATGAATATGCTCCAATTTGAGGAGACTATTCAGATAATAGGCAGCGCGCAGAAGCGGATGTTTCGGGAACTTCCTGGCTGTCGAGCGATGGCGATGGTAGATATAAAGATGCTAGGCAGATCCTTTCCAGACGCCAAATTGGGGTCGCGAAGGAGCGAAGTACGGGAACCGGGGACAGCGTTGTCAGGATGGACGGAGCTGGAAGGTTGGCGTTGGGTACTTTGGTACTAAGGCTCTACCAAAAACCCATTAAATCATGTACCGTTATTCGTCCTGTTTCTCCGTCTATGGCTGGCTGCCTCCAGACGAAAGTAAATATTACGGCAGGAAAAGCTTGTTGAGATGGTTATATAAACGTTTAGGTACCGGTCATATATTTATACCGCGTGGGCTTATCGGTCTCGCTTGGATTTTCTGGATATTTTGTTTTTCTTAAAGGGCAACTATTGACTATGTTTACTCAGGTGAATGTAGAATAGTTCTGTATCTACTCAGGTGAATGTAGAATAGTTCTGTATCTACTCAGGTGAATTTACAATAGTTCTATATTTGACCATGATGCAGGACTGTTTTCTCATCGATATTGATATTTGTCGTTTTATGAACGGCTCCTCGTGCCTTATCCGTTTAGGGAATTTCTCCTTAATTCGTCCTTTTCACGTGCTGATCAAGACTTCCCGATTTGAAGTGCGATTCGGTACAAAACTTCCTTGCAGCACGGATTACGTTTGTTTCTCTGAATCCGACAATGCTGTGTCTATATGGACCAACTTGAAGCCGAGATGATATCAGCAATTGCCTTACGATCTCACGGGTGTTGGGACCCGCGATCGAGATGTGTAGTCATCAAATCCCACTTCTGGGCATATCTACCTGCTGTACATACCCAGATGGTCTCACCGGGATTTTTGGTAACCCCCCACGTTTTCCATCAGTCCAGCGTGGGAGAAGCAGGGGAAGTGGATTGCTTTAAAATCTCGTGTAACCCAGGTTTATGTTCCTACCCTTCGAGATGATCATGAGATCTCAACATCAGACCGTAGACGCGTCCCAAGAAACGATTTTCCAAGACATCTAACGCTCCCAGATCAGCCTCAGCGCCGCGATTCGCGGGAAAGATCTGGGAACATCTATTTGCGGGGGTGGGGTAAAGTAGCGTCATGATCGGGGCTTCAGGAAGCCCTAGGGAAGACTTCAGCACGTCTCCACACTTCCTCGGTCCGGCGCGGATCTTAAACTACGTCTTGACAGGTGCGGCCCCACTGACCGATGCCGTGACGGAGAAGAATTTCTGCGTGTTCGGCTTCGGCAGGGGATGCGTCGGAATGTTTGACATTTTTACCAAGGCCAAATCAGGCTGAAGTTTGAAGTACAAGAACATCTCTTTACACATAGGCATCATCATCATGATAAGAAATGACAGCGAATACCAGTGGAATTAGAGGACTCTAGTGAGACCAGCAATACCCCGGCGTTAGAGGAATGACATCTCGCTTAAATTAAATTCCAACAAAGCAGCCGCAAACCTGATTTTAGCTTGCTAAAATTCGTCGTTTAACACAGTTTAACACAGTTTAACGCGCGTCCAGAATAGTCCATACCTGGCCAAGATGAGCTACATACTGATATCACGCAGTCTTAAGATCTAGAAACCGAACCACCGAGGTGCTGCTTTTACGGTTTACCAAACTCGATTTTCACACCCGAGGCTATAACATCTTAAAACCCAACATTATCATTTCTCATGCTATGAAATATCCCACAATGTTGATGAGTCGGTGCGGTTAGACGTGGTTACGGGCTCCACGTCATACCTTTGGTGGCTAATCATACTCGCCACTATATATGTTTTGTAATTAATGTACTTAGGTATGCACTTCGATCCGAAAGTCGAATACAAGACATGAAGTCAGAGTATCCAATATCGGGTGCCCAATGAATTGATACCCAAACCTATGCATGGGAGATCAATGGCTTTTCTGTGGCGTTTTATCGCATGATTACCTCGTAAGCTTGTGGTAGCTTGGTATAAAGGTTAAATATATCCAACGTGTGGTGAACTTTGAAAAGTGATTATGTGATCAAGGTCAAGGCACTTCGTGGTGCCGTGGACATTTCTCAAACACGTGGTATCACTCGATTTTGTTCAAGAGATTGGTTAAGTTGAAATATATTATGGAAGTATTGAAAAATTCGAATTTATCTTCAACCAAAGCCAATTTAATCTGACATCATAAAGTGCATCAAGTTCTAACTACGTAAGGAGAAATTAGAAAATGACAGATTGTATGTTGTCAGCATAAGGTAATCCTGAATAGACTTGATATCTCAAAATAAATAACTAAAATTATTGATCCTGCCAATGGTCAAAGATTGAAATGATGTATGTACAGTTTACAGAAACATATGACGTCACTCGTCGAATTTAGAATTAATCACGACGAATGATTTGTAAATACCGAGCTAGGAAACCGTAACTTGCTGGACTATCACGGTCAATAGGCTTAGTGGTCATAATTTCGTAGACGACTAAATATGCTGTGGAGCTATTTTTTGTTATGCCATCATGAAGAGGCTGTCAGATGAGTTAAATATAAATGAACTTAGCTAGCAAAATCCAGTTCAGCTTTGATTGAGGCCTCGATGTCTCTAAAAAGGACAAAACCATGACTTTACGAGTTCATGTTTTGTAGAATTAATCAGTTTATTACATCAACTTTTCTGATTTCAAAAACGCGAGCCAGGACTTATGGTCCGACCTCTTAATCTGAGTTGCTTCATGGATCGTACTACTCGCTTAGAAGAGCTAGAAAAGCTACATTCTAACTCTGCTAATGATGTACGAACTTTGTCTCAATGTTTCGTCACTTTTTGTGACAATCTCAAATTGCGAAATCCAACCCCAAAGGTAGCCTTCTCTAAAATAAGGACAGAATATAGCTCATTACAGATACTAGATGCCACGAATATCACATCTATTTGTTTATATAGAATGCTATTACATGTAACCACCTACGATGGCTTGACGCTTCGGCTGTGTTTGTAAACGACCTAGCTCAAAAAGGCCCACACCCTCTTACGACAGGCTCCCCCTCTCTCTTCTTGAGGAAGTATCTCCGTCTTAATACCATTTTCTGTTTAAACAGTTGTTCTTATTAATAAGCTTGTATGTATGAGTTGAAGAAGATGCCAAAAAAGAAGAACACAAGCTTCCCTGATATCAAAAACCCAAGTCCGGCAGGACTTGGCCTTATGCCTACTTCGATCCGAGTTGAAATCAGTTTCCAATCTAGCCAGTTCGAATTCAACGGGACCTGTGACTAATAAGGGAGCTCGAACTTTTGGAACTTGAAGTCGGAGACGAAAGGCTACCTTATTCAAAATAAGGTTTAATGACGGCACGATATGACACCGACTCGATTACTTAACTCTTTTACTAATACCGATCTTGGTATTGTATGTTTATTCGACAGATCGCAAATTGAGGGGGCTTGAAAGTAAACACCGAGTGTCCATTATCCATATTTATATCTTTAGGCGATGATTCAGGCCCCTGATATTGTTGATCCTGCAGTTAATTGTAAACAGAACGGTATATATATCTTTACTGGTCGATCGATTGATAAGCATGGGTTGACCTACAACATATAACACTTGATGTTCCTACATATGCCGTTGTAAGATCACTCATCTGATTGACGTTTGCAGCTCAACTGTTTCAAAAAAGACCGCAGTGCGCACGGCGGAAGCTCTAAATAGGCGGTCGCTTCTGGTTGGTTCCCCGCATGTTCGGCAGGACCCTGGCTTTCCATGACGCCTATCCTTGCACACCGTCACCACGCCCAGCTCACGAGGTTCCCCTCCGCTTTCCAACTTCACACGCGAAACAAGGTCGCTTAATTACCTTGACGCGAGTTATCAACACCCCTCCGTATTCCGAAACCGACCAACCACTTTGTCGCCCCCCTACGCGTTTCCCCTCACCATCAACTCCTGCGACACGCGCTGAAATACCCCTTCAAGAATCGCACGCGGGTTCCCGCACCCAACTGGCCATAATGGCCGGCGTTCATCGTCAGCGCTCCCAGTCTCCCCGTCCAGACACAAGTCGCCTAGAACGACACCCTTCGACATCTGGTTACAGTCCACACGCTCATCACCGTCAAACTTCTATCGTGAACGGAGTTCCGCATCGTTCACATAGCAGGAGTGGATCATATGTGAACTCACCAGCTACCTCCCCGCTTTCACCTTCGAATCTAGGACAACCGGGGGACCTACACCTCCCGCCATCACAGAATATGATGAATATAGCTTCGGTTAGCAACCAGCCGCAACAGATACTAATGCCACAGATACCCGCGTCACCAACCATGACACCGGCTACTCCCTCGACCGTCGGCGCCGCAACTCCTAGACAGGAACCCTCGAGTAACCTGAACCCGGAACGGCCAGGTCTGTTCCCGCAACACAGTGCGCCGCAGGTACGACAGATGGCTGCACCGCCTCGTCGACACCACCACTCGCATTCACATCAGCATCACCACCACTCCAAAAGTCGAGAGGAGGAAACAAAAACCCCGGCGGAGTATGCATTACATATTCTTTTTACACAATTCGTGAGACTGGCCGAGAGAAAGGTCAATAGTTGTTTACCGCCGAGTCATCCACTAGATAAGGAGCCAGATATCGAGAGTATATGTGGACCTGGCGTAGATCCAGCTTTCGACAAGCTAATAGGATCATTGGGGTACATTGCAAGACACAAACCAAAACCTGTCATTGATAGTCTTATGATTTGGCGGAAGAGTAAAAGTGATGCAGCAGCTATGTCGAGGCAAGAACTGGGAACACAACGGCATATGCCACCACGGCGAAATACGGAGCCTAATGCTGGAATGGATGCAACTATAAAAGAGTCGACATTAGTTGCTGACCGACGAACCACTGTGGCGATTTACATTCTTTGCCGAGTTTTGATTGAAGTCATTGGACAGACTACATTGGATCGGGTTACTGAGGACATGGCGAAACTGGAAGGTATCATCTTTAATCAGTTAAAAACTGCGGATCCGGAGGTGCTTGCAGGCTCTCCATTAAGAATGGCAAATTGGAATTTGTTCGGTCAGTTACTGGGAGTTATGAGTAGCATTGATTTTGAAAGAGTTACGGATCGATTTTTCGTCGATTTGGAGGAAAGCGATAAAGATGGGACTCGTGAAGAAGCACGAATAGCACTGGTGGTACGAGGTATGAGTTACATCAAATTAAAGGTACACAAATTAATCAAAAATAATTTTCCTTCACATAGCCCAAGCTTACATCCATAGTTTTACCCCGAAAATTTGCTGGAAGAATCCGCCGATTTCATGGTTTCACTGGCAAAATTCTTCGCAAAAACACCTGGATGGATAGTCAAATCCGCATACTGCGAAATTTTCAGCAAATTATTGTTACCTGTTGCATCCTCAGCACAGCAGGAATTAAACCATCCAACTTGGCACGAGTTTGTAAATCTTCTTCACCCAAAACTGAACGAAATGATGCTCAAGCCCCGCTATTGGCACACAGCATTCCCCGTAATGGGTGCCTTATTGTGTGTCAGCCCTTATGAAACTTTCATCAACTGCTGGATGCCATTAGTTGAAAGTAACCTACCACGTTTACGGGATAAAGACCGCTCTATGAGAGTCCCTATTGTACAAACCCTTGCCCGACTAGTCTGGACTTATCTTTTCCGCTGTCCAGAAAACCTCAATACAATGACTAAAAAACTCGAGGACATTATCGCCATCCTATTACGCAAAGAAAAGAAAGAGAAATCTTTGGTTACAGCGGAACAGCAAGTCGTGGAACCCTGTATCCAATTAATTCGGTTTATCGGATTTAAACAACAAGACCTCTGTTTCCGAACCGTTATCTTTCCACTATTGAACGTAGACATGCTCTCCGGATCTCACTCTCTAAAACTCCAAGATCTTTCACCGGAAGGCATGATGGTTGGTATCCGCGCCTTTTTAGCAATCATGGCAGACCTCGAGAGGGGAGAAGCCGGCCAACCACCTTTCCCAGTAACTTTTGCATCCAGCACACCAGAAAAAATCCCACCAACATCAACCTGGCTTGCTAAAATTGAAGCCGATAAAAAAGAAGGCCTCAAAACCAAGATTGACAGAAGGTCACAGGCCGTGGCTATTGACAAGCTTGGAGAAACGGCAAGGGAATATTACGACCGCTTTTGCGAGATGTTGGGCAAGATTATTGTTCTTTGTGATAGCAACTTCGGTGGTCAAGTGGTTCTGGATGAGCGATTAGCTGGGCCAAAAACTCCCCAGGAACCTAAATTTCTTTTCGGTAGTAGGGATGAAGTTGCGACTCCCGGGGAACAGAGCAAGAGCTTTTATGACCTTCTTAGGGTGGCTATTGAAGCATTGCCCCGGTGTCTCCCACCAAACATCCCATTCCACAAAATCGTCAACCTTCTCTGCAAAGGTACCGCACATATCAATGACAAGGTCGCTGCCGCTTCAGCAAACGCTTTAAAAAGTATCGCACGCCAGTACAATTCGCAACAGGTTATCATCGGGTTTGCTCGGTTTATATTTGCATTTGATGAGCGGTATTCGACCATTTCCGATGGAGGGATGTTGGGGAATACTCACATCGAAGGCACTTTAAGGCTGTATATTGAACTACTAGAAATTTGGCTTGACACTATTAAAATGAAAGTCAAGAGAGCCCAGGACCCGAACACATCAATTGGGGAGGACCTTGACGACCGAGGATTGGGAAATAAATCCGAGGAATTGGATTATGAATCTATACAGCAATACGTAGAGGAAATCGAAAGCAATGGTCTTTTCTTTTTATGCTCACAATCCAGGGTTGTTAGACATCTTGCTATCATGGTTCTCAAAACTATTACCGATTTCGATCTTGTTTTATCTGAAGTCGCCGACACTACCAACGATGGAGCATCTACCAAGAGCAGGTCTAATCCTTCACACTCTCGACAATCTTCTCAAACTACTGTCGAGAAGTTGGAGGAAGAAGCTGCGACCACTGAGGAGAAACCAAAAACGAACCACAGAATAATCACTCTCCTCACCGACGATTCTTTATCAATAATGAACCTAAACGACGAAAACCTTCCCATTGCCGAACGAAGTCGCTTACATAGAGAACTAAAAGACTCCAAAGCTGCCGATGCTTTGATTGCTCTCGCTCAATCCGACAACCAATACGATTCCTCGCTGTGGTTCCGAATCTTTCCTTCCTTGATCAAGGTATGCGTTGATCGTTGCCATAACACCGTGGAGCTCTGTCGGGATTTGGTATGCGGAAGATTGGTCCAAATGCACTCCGCCATCTGCGCCGCGGCTCAAGCATCACCCGCTCAACCAGTTCAAGACGCCCTAGAAATCACAAGACCGGTCATTAGAACCATCCCAACTACGACACCGGAAATTATGATAGAACAATGGAAACTGTACTTAATCGTTGCCTGTTCTACGCTCACCTCCACAGACGGTATTTCAGAATTCCGACCCCGGACCCCGCAACATACAAGGAAGCCGTCTAAAAACGCCACACCGTTAGCACCTGTCTTGATTGAACGCATCACCAGTGCCAGGGCTGTATTCCAGATGGTCACCCCATTGCTCTGCGTGGATAACCAACTTATCCGGGAAGCCGTTGTAGCTGGTTTAGGAAACATCAATTCTGGCCTTTATAAAACTCTGATTGAATCTCTGCAACCTATGTGCTTGAAGTGGGGGGACGATAAAGCCCGTCGTAGTGCCGGAGGTGCAAGACGGAATAGGCGACAGGACAGGCTAAGGGCCGAGGTGACGCATGTTTTTCAACTTACCAGCCATTTTTTGCAGAGAAAGGAAGTTTATACAGATGCCTGGATCCTTCGACACATGGTTGCTTTCATCAAGGATATGAAGACATTCCTTAATGATCCCGAGGTGCAATACGATTGGGAGCATCAAAAGTTACGCAGATACTTCTGTGGGCTGACAGAAGAGCTTTACGAGGGACTAAGGAAATCTGGGAACGAAAACATGTGGTTGCCTTTTGAGGGAAGATTGAGCATCTTTATACTAATGCAGGATTGGTGTGGACATGGGCCGAACTGGCAGGTTGTTAAAGATAGAGAGGAACGCATGAGACGCAGTTTGATAAATTTACAGAAGGAGGTACAGGATCCAGGGACTTTGAATGCTGCGATGGAAATTGAGAAGAGGGATTTGAAAATTACTGCGTTGAGTGCAATGGCCAGTTTATGCGTAAGTTTTGCGTTGCCCTACCCTGCATGTCACCGCGAGTGCTAATGGATGACGGAAAAATAGGCTGGATCAGTGATAGAAGAAGAAGAAGGTATAATGCAGTTCAACGTTGATGGTTTGTTCCGCTGGATAGAATCGATCTTTGCTACGCCTAGTGACCGTACGCATCGTATTGGACGACGGGCATTGAAAAATATCCTTCTGCATAATCAACAAACCGACCTTCTAAAATCCTCCATAAGGTTATGTTACATCTGCGAATCTTCCTCAAAGGCTACCCAGAGTTACTTTTCTGTTATTTGCGAGGTTTTGAAAGAGGTACCAAGGTATATCGATATCTGGCAGGTTATGACGCTATGTTTGTTTAAGCTTGGGGACGAGAATGCCGATATCAGACTTCAGGCCGCCAAGCTCCTTCGAATCACGGAAGAAGGGGAATTTGGTGTATCCAGAGTGAGGGATTTCGAAGTTTCAATTTCCGATAAGACGGTAGCAGTTTACAAGAGAGCCCAGTTCCAGCTTTCAAAAACATTGTCAATGTACTACCACGAGCTAGCCGTCTTCGTATTCTCAGAACTTACTAAATTCTTTATCGAAACTGAAGGTAAGGCTCAACGCGACATACTGCATGCGCTATTGCCTTGGATTCAACACATAGATCTTACTCTCGAACCTAGTGGGGAGCTCACGCCCGCTTCCTACATGGTACTTGCAAACCTCTTCGAAATGACAGTTAAATTCTCCAGCAAAATCCACTCTGAAATCCAGGCAGTGTGGCAATCATTAGCTACGGCACCTTATTTAGGCAATGTGCAGGTTATTCTAGATTTTATTGTTAACCAGAGCTTGGAAAGAAGGGAACAGAGCTTTGTCGAATATGGGAAGCAGATTATTGTGTTTCTCTCAGAGACACCGAATGGAGCTAAGCTGGTTGAAGCACTTACGATTTATTTACAACCGAAGTATATGACGAGTGTTACAAGAGAACCAAGCTTGGTTCCGGATTGCGGAATGTTTCCATACTGCGCTGACCTGAAGGCTATCGTTCCGGAGGCTGGAAAACAAACTGGCTTCTCCTATGGCCACTTGGCGATGATCTTAATGGTCGATCTCCTGGTCGGCCCTGTTCCAGAGATGGCAGAGAAACTTACTCTTTTGCTGCAAGTCGTTTTCGTGCTCTGGGACCACTATGTCCCTCTGGTTCAAGAACAGGCGAAGGAGATGTTAATCCACCTTATCCATGAACTCGTCCTACCGATTCTCCATGAGTTATCGCAACACGACGACCAACTCACCGTATTGGAGTTCATCGAAACTGTTCGACAGCGAGATACGAAAACCTGCTGGGCCTACGACGAAATTTCTTCATCAGATGAAACTGGACTAAGGGTACCGAAGAGCATGGAGCACATGATTGCCTCGGTTCTTCAGATGTTTTCCATCTTTCCTGATCTAAAGGCGCAGTGGGGGAAAATAGCACTTTCCTGGGCCACTACATGTCCAGTACGGCATCTAGCTTGTCGGTCGTTCCAGGTTTTTAGGTGTCTGCTTACGTCAATTGATCATGTTACGTTGGCGGATATGCTGGCTCGACTGTCAAATACAATTGCGGATGATGTAACGGATATTAGGATGTTCGCTATGGAGATTTTGATCACCCTTCATGCAATTGTTTACGAAATGGACCCGGATGATTTAATTGCCTACCCACAGCTGTTCTGGGCTACGGTGGCATGTCTCAACACCATTCATGAGGCGGAATTTATGGAAGTCCTTTCGATTCTGGATTTGTTACTGGACAAGATGGACCTTTCGGACCCAGATAAGGTGGCAATTATTTTGAGTGCTTATCCTCCTAAGTGGGTGGGGAATTTCAATGGGCTGCAGAGCCTTATTAAGAAAGGATTACGATCGTCGATTTCTATAGATAGGACACTGAGGGTCTTTGACAAGCTCCTGTCATTGCCTAGTAATGAGCTAGTGGGAACGGAACCTAGGTTGTTGTTTGCGCTGCTAGCCAACTTCCCGAGATTTTCTCATGCCATGGACAATGCCAATGCAAACCCACCGGCAGATATCATCAAAGCCGCCGAGTCTCTTCAAGCGTTAGCAGAAACCCATTCCCACCGCTCCATATCACGGGTCATGAACTTGTACGCCACCCAACGCTTCCGATCGAAAAAGGATTTCGTATCCCAAACCATCAACGCCATCCGCGACTGCTACTTTCCTACCTACGAAGCACAAACTCTAAAATTCCTAGTTTCATTACTATCCAACAAGCTATCGTGGATGAAACTATCCACCATGGAAATCCTAACCATCTTAGTCCCCTTCGTCGACCTTCGCAAACCATCCTTCGTCGGTGTTGGCGCCGACCTAATTTCGCCACTTCTCCGTCTTCTTCAAACTGACTACGTTTCCCAATCCCTCGAGGTCTTGGATAAGATGTTGAGTTTATCATCCACAGCGACTGATAGAGCCATCATGCGTATGAGCATTGCCTCCACCTCTGGAGCTCACGGGAGATCACATAGTACCCACTCCCGCTTAATCCGTGGTGGAGGAGACTCAGCATCAGCCACCGATAGTCTCTTTGGTGTTCCCGATGATTCAGGATGGTCGATTCCTTCGCCGCAAGTAAAAGCCGGGGTAACTCGGGATAATGTCCATGCAGTCTTCTATACCTGTCAAGACGCAATTAGCGGGGAAGCACATGATGTACAGTTCCACGTTGAAGAATTCGTTAACTACAGCCGAACCGTAACGGGATTATCTGAGGATATTCGTGAAGGTGGCTTTAGTGATACGGTTTTGAGATTAGGGGATCTGGATGAATTCTTTGCTGGTTTGGGAAGTGCAGATGTCGATAGTGGGTTTGGACCTGGATTGGAGGAATTGAGAGAGGAGGGAGAGGAATCGGGAATAGATATGATGAATAATAGATCGGAAAGTTTTGTTACTGGAGCTTGGGATTTGGCGCAGGCGACTCAGGCGCAGATGGCGCAGGGTGGTGGCTATATTGCCGCTGGGTATTTACAAGGAAATGGTGAAGGAAGAGCGGTTATGACCCCGACGGCGTTTACAGCACCTAGACCTCTATATTTACCGTATAGGCCTAGTGTGGTAGGGACGACGCAGGGGGAGAAGAAGGAAGAGGGGAGTGAGAGCGGAGGAGAGAGAAACTAGGGGGAGGTGTGAATGGGGGGAGTGGGAAGTGATGGGGTGAATGGGAGGAGTAATATGCAGTTATGATTTTATGATGGGGATTTAATAATGCATGGGATATCATATAAGGCGTTTTATTTTTGATTTAGATAGGGGGTATGATCAGGTAGAGAGATCACGAATAAAGGGCGGTAATCAGTAATTGTGAATGCTTTCAAAATTTGTGCGATATTGGGTCATTAGTGATACATATGGAACATAGTGAGTTAATATCGTATATTGAAATCGTGCTCAAATATCATAATGTGTACCCATCCCGACTTAAGAGCCCTAGAAATAATCCTTTTACATAGACGTGCTTTCATCGGTTATGGAAATAATGGTGATTGACCCAGAGATTTCGGAATTATTTATCGGTGACTAAATTTCTCGTATACAAGCTTCTCCGGAGGCAGACGTAGATGGTTTACGAACAGCCAGTTAATCACCATTGATCCAAAAAAAAAATGCAGAAAGAGTAGCCTAGAGACGGCTTGGCACTCTCGACCCAGGCTTGGCCCTAGGGCCACGCCCTCTAACATCATCCAATGAAGGCTACGAGGTGAGCTCGAGCGCACAATGCAACAAAAGATATTCATCAAATGTAATAACAATGATATTTCAGTGATTTGAATTCAATGCCATGTTTCATTAATAGCGAAGTACAGCGGGAAGGAAAGCCATGGTATTTATTCATGGCCATCTCTTAGCTTGGTATTTGCTGGTATCTGACTTAATATACAAATTTGATATCCTCAACGTCTCCGATAAAAACAAATCGTCTATATTTTAGTCCCTCAAAGCCTCAATATCATCAATCTCCTTCGGTGCCTCCGCGGTCAACACAATCGGATTTGTCTCTCCAACATAAACACTATCCTCGACTCTGATTCCCATACCTCTGAAATGCTTCGGCCACCTCTCATCATTAGGGACATAGATACCACTGAAATAATTAGCTTCTATGCCTTTATCTCAGTAACGAATAGTACTCACGGTTCGATAGTCACAACATGACCTTGCTTCAATTTCTGCACACGTCCAAAAGATCCAACGTCATGCAAGTCAATTCCAACATAATGTCCAACATGGTGAGGGAACAAAATATTTCCAAGGACTCCACCGCTTAGGTCGAAGCCGAGGAGTCCGAGTTCATCACGGAGACCAATCTCTGCTTGGTGGTGAATATCGTCGAGTGACATGTTTGCATCCTGACGGCACATTTTGACGCAGTTGCGTTGGACCGTTAATACGGCGGTGTATAAGTCTTTTTGTGCGGGGGAGAATTTGCCGTTTACGGGCCAGGTACGGGTGATATCGGTCACGTAGCCACCGTATTGCTAGAGGAGTTAGTAGGGCAGTGAAGTGATATCTTTTTACCATACAGTTCAAAGGGGTTCCGTGAAACTCCACCAGAAAACTGTGTGGTGAAAAGATATATACTGGGCCAGGGGAAGGGAGGGTACCTTACCCCACCGGCGTCGACAAGGACGAGGTCTCCATCCTTAAACTGTTCATCGTTGAAAGTATAGTGGATGCTCAATGCATTCTGTCACCACACATTAGCCCTGAAACTCCGAGTGACATCATCGAAGCGCGAAACCCACCTCTCCTCCGGCAACAACCGGAACATAAGCACTCTTATCACATCCGTGCCTCTTGAACTCATACTCCAAAAAATCCGCCAACTCCTTTTCCGTCTCAAAATCCTCCCTCATCGCTCTCTGATACGCTCTTCCGGAGAATTTTCCAGCCTTCCTCATTACGGCAGCCTCGGTACCTGACTTAACAACCCTCATCTGATGCATAATACCCTTCAACGGCTTCACAACCTTTCCCTTCACCAAATCCGTAACGGTAGACGGCGCAGAAACCCCAAAGAAGCTCTGAACACTCGAAGCTTCTTGGCCTCTGGGAACATCCACCACCACAACCTTCGCCTCCTCCACTATCGGCGCCAAATATCTTCCCATGTAACGTGAGTCCCATGCCTCGTCAGCATTGAAGTATTCCTTTGCAGCCTCGGTACCGGTTCTCGCGCCATCCCAGAGCTCTGCATGCGCATCCTTCTCACGCACAAACATGTAAAAATTATGCTGGCCATCAGGACCAGTTTTCTGAATTACGGCACAGGAATCAGGTTCGAGAAATCCGGTTAGGTAAAAAAAGTCGGGGGATTGGTGAAATTCGTAGAAAACGGGACCCGATCGGTATTTAATGGTTGAGGAGGGGATGATCGCAACTCCACCTTCAGGAAGGTGGGAGGCGAGCTGCGCACGGCGGAGACCGTATTCGAGGGCATCGATACCGGGGGTGACTACAGGAGAGAGCTGTTAGCTATAGAACTCCTCTATACAACCCTTCAATGTTTTCAGAGACCCCGGTAACATAGTTTCCGAAGAATTAAGCTCCTTAGGGGAGGTCTAGAAGCTCGAGAACGTACTCTCGCCAGCATTCAAGTAGTGCGGGTGCGTCTCATGAGTCGGCTGTCCAAGGCGAACGGGCTTGGGAACAGTGGCGTAAGTGCGGCAAGCAAATCTGGCGGGGATTGTGGAAACACGGGTAAAAGGTCGTGAGAATAATGCGCGCCTTAAGGCGGTCGTGGCAGGGCGTAACATCTTGGGTTGTGGTCACGGCGAGTGGAATTGCCGGCGCAAATTTGTGGTGTAACTCTAACGCGGCGACCGTGGGATCGGGCCGAGAGGATCCTTGCGTGTTATGCGGGCCGAGAGTTCGGCTGTGGATCGTGATGTTAGTAATCTCGAAAGCATCGATGCCGGTGAAGTGTGTCTGAAAAGGACTTCTCGACGAATATGAGTGTTTTTAAAGATAAACAGCCCATATCTTCCGGTAACTGGAGGACAAAAATCATAATCTGCTATGGGAGCATGGTTGCAGTACAATCTGTGGCAAGTTTGGATAAAGCAACATAGGCTGCAAAACACCCCGAGATGTATTGCACAGTTTGGGTATTGACTTTTATTGATACCACGAAATTATTCCAATAACAAATCACCGGCCAAAATGCAAATAAATACAGAAAACACAATGCAATCCTACCATAACCCATTATTTGCCATAGCCCATCGTATCAGAATCATCCACATCATCTATTTATCATCAGCATCCCCATTGTGTTCCGTCATCCTGAATGGTACACCATGATCCCATCACCAGTAGCCACCATTTACATAGTATCCCTCGCAATTTTGTTCAACTCCCACTCTCTAGTCAACTTCTGACTGAGAATTTGTAAATCAGCAATCAACCCTGAACACGCAGCCAGGAGTGCCTCTTTAGGTGTAGTCTCATCATCTGTTTGTACACGAAGTTCAAACTTCGGGAACAAAGGGTGAGGGACCTTGTAGGCAGAGAAGATAACGTGCTCGTTCTGGAGGAGGGTAGCGCGAAGAAGGTTGCCGAGAGTGTGGTCTTCTTTGTTGAAAGTAAAGATTGCAGTGTTGGGCTGACGAGTATCCGGCTCCATAGTCACCTTGGACTCGCCATCACCGAGGAGGAAGAGCTCAAAACTAGGGATACGGGTTAGCTGGGTTCAAGCTCATCAGGCAGCCTACGCGTGCAGCTGTTGGAGGAATGCGTGGGAGCTTATCGGGTAGAAGAAGAGGGGACAGACCGATCGGGGGCGTTCATAGTAGCTGTTTTCTATGGGAAGGTGTGGGATACGGTGGGGTGGTGAGGAGGTTGATAGGTGATGACGGAAAGGTGGTGATGCGTGGGACGAGGTTGTTAAGCTGCAAGGTGTTGAGCGCGTGTGTCTGACGTGGGTCGAATTTCTAGCGCGAAAGCCAGGATTACAATTTACACCACGCTCAGCACTAAGAAGTTTAAAGCATCGTAGAAAAGCTGCAATCAAGATTGTATGTAAACCATTTTGAAACGCAACAAAACAGGATATCATTATCATGAAAATAACTTAATGGTATCAATCAGGTCATTTATCCGCGCTTCATAATCTACAAGAGAAACACAATATTTATGATAATCTGGCAGCCAGACCCATTATTCATCTCATTTGTTACCCAGGCTAAAACAAACATCTATTAAGAAAAAGACAAGCTATAACCCCTAGTTATCCTTGCCCTGCCACTTTGGGTTTTTCTATTGTATACGTTAGCATTCATTCAAGCTTCTCAATGTAAAGGAGGAAGGTACCTTTAGCACAACCAGGCCTTCAAGGGTATGGCTCAGCGCAATGTACTCTTCATCCTCCAGCTCTGCTCTCTCTCCGTATGACAGTAATACGGGGGTGTTGTGAGTCTGCCATCCGGTAATTGTTCTCGGCCTTCCAGCCTGTCCAACTACATCGACTGCCTGTCCAACACGAACAGAGACAGGGAGGGGCTTCATGTCCTCGTCCAAAGTGATCAAGAACCGGGGGTGCATAGCCGGTACAATGAAGTAAAGAAGGTAATGGTGTGCGTCCAAGATGACTGTGTGTAAAGTTAGCAACAGGATTATCAAAGGTTTAACGAGTTACTCACAGCTTCTGGCATCCAACAAGGAAACACAGACAGTCAACAAACTGGCAACAGACACAGTGCTCATTACACTGCGGTCGGTGTGGAAGGGGTTGACGTTGAGGGTTCCCTTGCCCATATGCAACATTCCCTGCGCAATTCTAACCATAAACAAAGCGTTGGGGTCGCGGTGATAGTAGCTAGCCAGCTGTCGGAGAAGCTGTGCCAAACGGGCATTGTTAGAGCCAGCACCGACGAGACCCATGGCAAAGATAGCGTTGATTGCAACATCAATGTCGTTGTCGTGAGAGTATCTGGAAAGGGTATCGTAGACCTTCATTTGGGGATTTGATGCGTTGAGGAGTCCCATAGCCAAGGGGACGGTCTTTCTAATGTTGGGCTCACCGTAGTGCATGAGATGTCCGAATGCTCTCAAAGCCATCTCGGCACCAATATCCTCACCCATGGAGATGATGGCCATTCCCAAAACAGCGTAGGACTGGTACAAGTCGTCTCCTTTCTGGTCGTCGTCTGAAGTATCAATGTGCTTGTTGCAGTGCCACAACATTGACTGGTATCGCACGACGTTTCCGGTTCCGGCGTATGAGCATGCCTCAACCAAAACTCCGGTAGCGGTTCCAATAGGCTCGGGAGCGGCCTTCAAAACCTCCAAAGTAGCGTCGGCATCCTCTTGTCTTCCGACATAAAGAAGTGCCAATCCAAGGGAGAGGAAGATACTCCACTTGTTCTTGAGCTGCGAGGCATCATCCCGACCGACAATGGCGCTGAGCATGGCTTCGGCAGAGTCTCCGTCTCCAGAACCAACGAAAATCAAACCAAGAGCTATAGCTGCCATAGCAGAAATCTCCAACTCAAAGGAAAAGTCAACGATAATTGGTACCAAAAGCTCACGGAGATCTTCACGCTGAGATCCAGCGTACGCCAAACCGAGACCCATGATAGCACTGCGTCTAATTGAGGGGACCTTGCTGCCAAGCCACTGATCATCGTTCAAAAGGGCCAATGCAGGGTCAGATTCTGACCGAACACCAGAGTTGACCATACCGACAGCAAGAGCCGCACCGGCCTTGATGTAGTTTTCTGAGACGTTCATAAATCTGTCGATGGCAGCAAGACCCTCGTCAACGTTCCACTGGTGAATCATTCCGATACTGGCAGTGGCACTGAGCATTCCAGCGTCTTTGTTCTTGTAAACCCAGCTGTTGCTGTCGTCGTCGGTAAGCATAAGCTTGTCGCTTGTGAATCCAGCGTTAACGAAGGAATTAACGAAAGAGTTGGCCAAGTTCTGCTTAGCACTGTCGACTGAAGCTCCAGGTCCTCTGGTGTTTTCAAGGTGGGACTTGTAGATGTCCTCGGGAGTCTTTGGGTCGAGAATGTTGAGCTCCTTGGCCAAAGCAAGGAAGTGCTCAGACAAGCGGGTGTTGTTAAAGCACTCGGCATTCTCCTCATCTTCGCACTCAATGTTGACTCTTTGACGGGCAACCAAGAAAGCAAGCTGCTTCTTGAGGGCAATGTCATCTCCCGCCGCCTCAAAGTCGTCTTTAATGAGCTCTACATCGTTAAGGCGGATAGCCAGAGTGATAGCTTGTGCAAGCTTGTTGAAGGTGCGGTATATCGTGTGTGCGGTCCTAAGGGTCTTGACGTCCTCGGGGAAGGAGAGTAAAGGAACAATGCTGACCATGTACAAACAGACACGAGCATAGGTGTTCTCGTCTAAGTAGGGGGGAAGGAGTTCAATGCTATCAAGCTCGAAAAGCAAATCGGCAGCGTCTGCCTCAGCATTGTGCTTCAAAAAGAACGGTACTAGTGAAAGAGCAAGGTCAAGGAGCTCCTTGTTGGGAGTCGCCTCTCCCTCCTTAGCTCGTCGTGCATTGTCGGTTCCAATCTCGAGCGCCAAATGTCTAACATATTCGTGACCCCATGCGCCGGGGTCGCTTGTTGGTGCAAGAAGTCTGTATTTAAGAGAGTCCAATCGGTCTTCGTCGGAATATGTCATACCGAGGACGGAAAGAATGTCGGCGAACTCGGTCTGCAGCGGTTAGGGTCCACCAATTTGTCTCAAAAAAAAGCAACGCACCTTGTTCTCTCCTGCTGGCCACTTCTCGTAGAGGGCGGTAAGAGATGGGTAGTGTGGACGGAGGAATTTTAGGGGTTTTGGCACCGCGGTCATTGAAGACGTTGATGTTCTGATGAAGTTTCTAATCTGGTCGAGCGACGGCTTGTAGAGTTCGGGTTTGTCCTCCTACGCGTTCCGCGATATCAGCCTCAGCTCCGACATACAATCAGCAATTACACAAACCTGTAACCGCTGGACTAGCATCTCCAAGTCCGACTTGAGCTGCTGGTCCTCTTCGGACAGCTCTGAGGCTCCGTTAGCAAGCTTGAGCATGCACTAGCAAGAGCTCCCACTGCTGCATACCCTCTGTGGCCTCATCCTTCTTGTCCTTCTTATCGCCTTTCTTATCCTTGGCAGCGGCATCTTTGGCGGGAGTGTCTACGGCCTTTCCCTTGCCCTTGTCGGCGGCGGTTGCTTTCTCGTCCTTGACCATGGCCGAAGTGGGGCTGGTGGGTAGTGGTGGAGGGGTTGTTGGGTCTTCTCAGCAGTCGGCGGAGAACAGATGGGTGCACGGTGTTGAGGTGCTGTTCGTGACGATTCGTTTGCGAGATGGATGAATGGATGGGTTGATGATGATGGAGTTGATGGATGGTGGTGTTGGAGGGGACTGGAGCAGTGACGGTGCAGGTAATTGGAATCTGCTCTAAAGGTTGCTAGGCGGCACGACAATCCATGCTAGGGAAGCGACGTCGGTGGTTACACAGGACATGCCAGAGAGCAACAGAGCAACGGACTGCAGCTCAGCAAAACACCGCGGGCAGCAACCGCAACCGCAGCCACGACCAGACAACCAACCATCCATCCCCGCCGATACAACACCATCTACACCACCGAGGCACCAGGCTCACATGCCCGGATATGGCGCCGCCGCCTCTTGACCGAAATGACCTTTATGCTAAAGATTCCTGGAAGACACGAACGACAGCCTCATGGCGACTCCCACGAAGGACCCGGAGAGCTACATATGCATGCTGGACGTTGGTGATAGCGACAGTTTATTTCATTGTCACATCCGCCACCTCCTGGAGAGTTCAAGTCCCGCAATACTTCGAGACGAAGCCAGAGCCATTGATCCAAATTCGCTTTCCGAGACTTTATAATTCCCTGTCACAGGTTGCTGGCAACGGAGGCATTAAACGATGGAACAGAAATGTGGTCTACATGGCCGCCAACCTCACCGCTGCGAGTAAGCTGGCCGGTCTGGCTTGCGAGATGGGTGAATACCGGCGAACAAACGTACACTTTGCCTTCCTTGGATTTGATGATATCGACCTTGATGATTTCCGCCACATAAACGGACTCCCGCAATCGGACGATATCAACGGTTGTCGCATATACTTCCACGATGCACGACCCGAAAGATCTTCAGAACTCAATGTAGAACGCCAGAAAGTTTCTACCAAGAGTGCATTCCGCCATATCCTACGCTTCATCCATCCCCAAGCAGTGTTCATCGATCCTACTAGGGAGGCCGACTGGTTTCTACAAATTGCCCGTGATAAGGCTAGGCAGATGGATTCCACATTGATTGAGCTTCCCGACCGCTTCAACGAGGATCTCCAGTGGATGGCAAGATTAGATGGTGGCTCTTTGAATGGTATGTGTCCCCTTTGTTCCCCTGGCACCATACCATGTCGCTCTGTCGATCCCCGCTTCATGCCTTCTCACTCGAATATTATCCCCACCCGCATCTCGAGACACCCGCTAACTCCCCCCAGCTTGGTCAAAGCACACCTACAGTATTCTAATCCACGCTGATGCTCATGCCGGTAATCTGGAACGTCTCCTTCGTTCCATTGCTTCCGCATGGTACCCCACTCCTCTGCAGCGTCCCACATCAATCACCATCATCATGTCCCCCCATGCTCCCGTTCACCCTTTTACCAAACGGTTCTTGCGGAGCTTCTCTTGGCCTGACGGAGCGCCTATGCACCTGACCGTCCAACATCCGGCACCCTCAAGCTCCCCTTCAGCCTCCACCGATCTCCTCCTATCCACTCATTATCCTTTGCACAAACACCAATCCGTGCTCTTACTCTCCCCAGACGCTGAGCTTAGCCCTTGGTTTGCACACTGGCTTACCTTCACCACGCTGAACTACCGTTACGGCACATACTCCGCCTTCGATACGGTTGGATTGGCAGGAATTTCTCTCACGCCGCCAGAAAACAACCCCGCTGACTCGGTACCATTATTGAGTGCTAGACCGAGTGGAAATGCGTTGTATTTTGCGGAACACTGGGCAGAATTTCACTCCTATGCTTCATTAAAACTCCACGCACCAGCATCTGTAAATCTTGCTCCTCACAACGGAGTTATAGCCAAGTCGGAAGTCGACGATGAAGCCGATTTTGGAGTTTTAACCAAACGCGAAGTCGCTGCCGAAGATGTGATCGGAGCTGGAGCTGCTACCAAGTCCAAACCTATTGCCAAGGTTGAAGCTGCAGCTCAGAGAGCCGCTGCTGCCAATGCTGATTCTGCTGCTGCTGCCAAGATTGAGCCCGCAGTCAAGCCCGCAGCGGCGATGATCAATAAAAACAAGCCCGTACCCGTGTCTGCTGCCAAGACCAAATCCCAGAGCAAAGCAACCGCCATCACTCTCGCTTCCGCCTCTGCCCCTTGGACCAGTCACTGGCTCGAGATCTCCCGTGCACGGGGCTGGCAAATGCTGTATCCCACTTTTGCAGACGGTTTAGCAAAGGTCCATACCGAAGTCCCATCTGTAGCCGGCAGTGCAGGTCGTGCCAAAGCTAAAGAATCCACGGAGGGTGGGTTGATGGACCTCAAGTACTGGCTTCAGACTTTACCGGATTCGGATCTACCAGACTGGAGGAAATTGCCCAGGGTTGATCAAGATGGTAAGAAGACGAGTTTGGAGGAGTGGGAGGAGAAGACGGAAGAGTGGAGAAGAGGATTGTCCAGGTGTCCGGAGAGAACAGAGGAAGAGGAGATGGCGGCACAGAAAAGACGAGAGGGATGGGGGGAGTTGGGAGGATTAGGAGATTTATTTTGTGATACAGAGGGCAACGGGGTAGAGTTTTAAGCTATGGGGTTGGGGGGGGGGGGGGGTGTGTAATGAAAATTGATGATGAGGGTCCGGCGGATGTGCTTCTTTTGGACGGGATTTTTGATAGGCGATTTTAATACCATTGATTCTTTTTGTACAGTAATGATGATGATAGTTAACGGGAATATCATATTTGTAGTTTTTTTGATTGGATTGGTTTGTATTCGTGACTTTGACGGACAACAACCCTAAACAATGTCATGTGATTAACTAGAGTGACGGCCTCATGCCTCATATATACAAGACATGATGCCCAGCACCCGGTGCTACTCTATACCCCACCTCTTTTATACCGGGAAATCATCCTCTTTCTCAATCTTTTTTGAGTAGAAGAGTGAAAATCCTCAGTAGATCCTTAGTCTGACGTGTTAATCAGAAATCTTCAACTGGGCATTTATTTTATAACATTTAAAGTTCGTCTGTCATTTTTAGAAATAACAACACCTCCGTGGCTAGACATCTCAGTGTATTCTGCTAATGTTGCTAGTCTTCTTAGTTGAACTCTCGAGCGTTCCACTATCCTATATAACTACATTTACGGTGTTTAATCAGCTCCTCCGGATACCCAGTATCCGCTTGTGAGAAATGAAGTGCTTGAACATGGATGGAAATAGTTCGTTGGTTCGTGTTATTATTGTATAATTAGGCCAACCGCGAGAGGGACAATCCTCTCCACAGAGTCCCAGCCTTATTCTCAGTCATCCAGATCCATCAGTCCCGCGCTGTGAAACTGTACAAGCTATGTAGTATCTTTTTAGGATGTCAAAGCAGGAAGAGTCAGCTCGTTAAATATCCGAAGATAATCAGGACATGACCGTGCATTCGCTACTGGAAATAAACTATGCTGAGATTCATCATAATAGGCACCATAAAATCACACCTTTATATAAAGCTTCACTGGATATTAACATAGAATTATGAATCATGAAGCCTTTAGAAAGCTTCACAGACTTCTTGCAACATCCTATTATCTGTATAAAGAGATAATATTAATGAAAATCTGGTAAGGCGGGATGTTGGAGTCCGGCAGAATAAATCTTTTTCTTATACAGTGTTAGCCAGGCATGATGCATCTTGATATAGAGTGTCATTTTGTGAAGAACATATATCAAAGTCCGTGCCAATAAGAGCTATGGGGAAATATACTACGTCGGGCAGCTTATAGGCAGGACCACACAGACTGTGAAGGACATTGCAAGATTGCTATTTTCTACCAAGAAGATTTGAATCAGGTACCAAGATTATTTATCGCCGCACCAACGAGTGGATTTATTTTAAAACGTATATACTAGACATCTACTGCTATAGACAATCATATGGAACAAGAACGAAAATATACCGCCATCAGTTACTTCCATTTCTAATTCTCGGGATATGATAGGTTTTCTAGCGGGAAGATATGAATCAAAGGATACCGCTATAAATCCAAAATACCACAACTATGAGACCGAATTATTACTAGCAGTCAGTCGCCGCTTTTAAGTGTAAACCTAGCAAGTCGAACAGGTATGATACATACTATTGTGGGGCTGTTGCATGATAGGAGTGATATTCATCTGACCGATAACAGTGGTAGCGTGGCATTGCCATCTCCGTGGTGCTTAAAAATTGCAAATACAAACCTCTAGGGTATATTGTGGATACCATGGTCTCTTTTCAGGTGTGCATTGATAGGTTCTCTATATCATGTGAGGGTATACTACTTTTTATGGTCCCAGGATCTCAAGATAGCACACAAAGGTAGAAGTGAAAAGGAAAACAGATTAGAGAGTACTGTAAAACCAGACCCAGATCGCAGTAAATACTTACAGCCCAGGGGTTCTGTTCAACAGTGAACATTGCTATATAACCCCGACTCCGGGCCCTATTTTACTCATCGTTATCAGATACACCGAAAACTGCTATCCTCGAAATCTGCAATACAAACCCATAGGACATCAACCTTTTATCTCCATAGGTCTCCGCTTTCTTTCTATCAATTCAAAGAATAGGCACGCCTATCACTATTCTTGATCATCTGTCATCCTCAACATGCCTAGCTTCTCTTAGTCTCAAGTTCCGCATACTATCACGAGAGAAAACTGAGAACGACAAGGTCGAATGATGCCCCTCCTCGCCTCGATAGAAAGAGATTAGCTGCTGAATTGACTGGAGATTGCATATACCTGGGCGGAGTATTTTAGGAACAATAAAGAAGGAGAGGCGGAAAGGTCCACGCAGAAAATGTTGGAGTAGGGATAGGATGGTGTGTGGTTGCTGGTAGAGTGGAGAACTTCCCGTAAGGCTATAGGCACGCTATAGCAATAATTTTTCTATTGCATTTTACAGCAGAATGATACCGTAAATTGTTACAAATTCGCTTATCACGATTGAGCGCGTCTCTGACCCTAATTTCTTTGTGATTTCAGAGTTACAACTTTTGATTGATTGGAGGGCATTGTGTTTTGCTGGAAAATGTAATAGAAAAAGCGTTGCTATAGCCTTACGGGAAGTTCTCCAGTATATAATCGCTGCGCGTAAGAATTTTCAAAGAAAGTGTCGGAAAATATTTGTTACAGTGGCGCTGTGGGGTATATATATAGTATTAAATGTTCGACTCGGGGTGTTTTTTTTACTGCCCTGTCGAATTTCATATATAGTCACTCGTAGATGATGGAAATTATCAAATATCACTTGTTTATATCACCCATATCTGAGTGTCTTTAATTCGTATTGACTTGATTAGTATGTTAACATCTAATTCTTTTTACTGTTAAATCCGTTAATAGTATTATGAATTTATCATCACGTTACATTTCACAACCCAATGCAAAAAGGCGCGCTCTCTCCCAAAGTAGGATGATTCGTTCCGTTTTGAGAAGTGCCGAACATTCTGAATAATCAATAAAGCATGCTGTTTGGGCTTTAACTGGACAAGCCGGGCTTCTCCCAAGCTCCCAATGATGGGGATACCCCTCGGGGTGTATTGAAAACTAATACCCTCAAGTGAATTCTCCTCTATAATATCATAGTTAGGACCCAGGTCAATCACCACCTCCCAATCAGTGAAACCCTTTGCTAAATTTCCCAAACACTGCCTCTATATTGGCATCGTCAGAGCGGTAACCCATCATGGTTGGTGGTTGGCGTTCCCAAATCCCATGGATACACGTTTCGAGATTGCCTGAGTGGTAAAAGGATTCAGTAGCATTAATAGTGGACCAGCGTAAACTTCGTGTTCTGCAATGATATCGGCTCCGGTTGTAAACAACACAGAAGGCAATAAAACATTGAGATGGGATAGCCTTCCTCAATACTACTAGCAACTCAAGCGAAGTATCAAAACCGTGTATGATTATGGACCCAGTTTAACTGCCACCGTCCAATCAGGGAGACTCTTTGCTAACTTTCCCACCATCTGCCTCCATATCGGCATCGTCAGAGCAGTAACCCATCATGGCCGGTGGCGAGTCTTCCCAAGCACCATATATAGATATTTTGATATTGCTCCAGTTCTAGAGTATAGAAAGGGTGAGGTTTTCTCCATACATTTTGTACAGCCTCGGGTTGTCTGTAGAGGATTGTTAGTATTGCGATTTCAAATCATGGAGAGGGATCCCAAACAATGAAGTAGTCTATCGTGGAAGAAACGAAATAAACAAGTACCGTTGGTAAGGGTTGTACGCCAATAATCAGATACTGATTCCAGAAGCCAAAAGTGGAGGAAAGGTGGAGTTATGGTACATCTGGGTAGAAAGAGAAGTTCTGTCGGTAGCCTAGTGGAGAGTGAAGATATGACCCGGAGCTGCGGCTAGGCTTGCTTGAATTTACGCTATTACTCAGGAAACCCTGTCCCTATACCACCACGATTAACATTGTCTAACTCTTGTTCTCCCTTCTCCATCTGTTTTTCTGTACTGCGCATGTAGCCTAGTACACGGCATTATCGACTGTTTCGGAATTGGAATAGCATTATTGATAATAAACATCTACAAAAAACTGAAACAGACCCCCAGAAAATACGAGCTTGCTGCTAGCCAAGACACAGTCATGTGTGCTGAACATATGACATCTTTCAGACACATCATATCACTCGGTTTACATGCCTTAAGTGACGCCGCATGAAATTTTATGATACATGACTGCTTATATTTCGAAATACCAACGATTTAATTCAAAGGGAATTAAAAATTAATGTTACAGCAGTAGTTTAATTAGCTATCGCTTCTATTACTCGAAACATTATTCAAAATATAAAGATATCTGTATTGGTACTGAATCACATACAGTATCTAGTGGCCTTATATCTAAAATATTCACTATTGCAGTAGTGAAGCCTTTGTCTATGCTAACAACGAGTGCGCTGGTGTTGGCTGAATCTTAACATGCAGTTTGTTCCCTGGCAGTTTATTCCTGTACCAAGGGAGTGAAGACTTGCATGGAGAAATGCACAAATAGATTGGAATAAAGAACCTCCAGAAATATCTATGATCCATAAAGGCTTTCAGAAATGCTTGAAGCTTTGTATATCTTCCATCTAGAAACTCTAGAATCTGCAAGCTAATTCAGCAGTTAAATTGTATAACACGGGCATGGATAACTTCATTTCTCCGTATTCACAAGATGGATACTTGTATTTCATTTAATATCAATCCTATCACGCATAAAACATGTATTATACGTCCCATATATACATTCTTGAAATTATTTGCAACATATATTCTTTGTTAAATTGAACCCGTTCTTGACACCAGGTAGTGGATTTTCAAAATAATGATCTGACAAAACTCATAAACACCGGATCGCACTCGGTTTGCGTTTCGAGTGATCTCAGATGACTAATGAGTCACCGAATCTCACTTGACTTTGTTTGCCCGCGGAATAAGTTTCAATTTTACACCTAACCACTTCTATATCTTTGTTTATACAAATCGTTGAAATAAGAAATGAGCTCAGCAACTTAATGCAAGTTACATGAATATAATTTCCGAATAACTGAACTCGTGCGTCTTCACCTCTCATGTTGTACACTCATTATGCTGCAGCGTCCATCCACTGCATAGTTCCAGAACCCACGGATAATTTCATAACATGCGCATGGATCATAGATATCACTGTATTTACGAGATGAATACCCAAATTTCGTCTAGTATTCCTGATTATGACGGTGTTTGAGCAACTTGTCATCCCGATATCATCCGTCGCGTATCACGAGTGGCTGGTCGACATCAACATCTCCGGGGTGATCGTGGCAAGAGTTATTACTTCCATTAATTCCGTAACCATGACCAAAACTCAGACGTGTTCAAGCAGCTCACCCCTCGACTAATCTAGAGGTAATCTATCGGCGGTCTAGTTTGCAGCTTAGCTAACTAACAAGCAAGCTAGCTTCATCACAGTTTGAATTAAACTCTTTGGTGTTCAAATAACTTGTTGCATAGGTGATATGGTCATTCCAATTCCTTTAGATCTACCGGTGATGGAAGCTGGTTCATCGATCTGCATGTTGATTCACGGTGATGACTTCTGTCCAAAGCAAGCGTTGTGAATGTTGTTGTTCGACATTTTTCTCTAGCGTTGGGTTGGGTTGGGATTGATTAGACAGACAAGACAAGCCGATCATATAGACGGATGATCTACATACAAGCTGCATCGTCTATAGTTAGACAAGCATGATATTTCACGCTAAAACCTCGCCGAAATCATCCGCTCGCCGAAAGAGCCGTTCGGGCCGACCGCCATAGCAACAAGTGCGGATCAGACGGACACCAAAGCGGGCACCAAAGCGAGCGAGCGAGCGGGTTTGACACTTCCAATAATACCTCGTTCTGCAGACCGAGCTGACTCAAAGAAATTTGGTCCTGCAACGTGAAGTTACCTTTGTGAGCGAGTATGGTGCTATACGTAGACTAAGAACTAGCTGCTGCAGGTGCAACGTGCATAACGTTCGTTCTTTCTAGATTTCTAGAAGGAAGCTAATAATTAGGTACATGATTTAGGGTCGACGTTAGTTAGGGTTGGGGTCCGGGCTAATGCAATGCACAACCGTCAATCGTTGCTTACTCCCGGACTCTCTGGAACTTTCTCACCGTGATAGGACCCTGGTTGAGGTCCAGTGCATGACAACATGCAGATTTTTATGTATCCAGTGATAACTATGATCTCACAACAAGATGGATACGAGTAGTTGCAGGAATCTTTCTAACATGGTGGATTAAAGTTTTTTTCTCTGGCGTGCGACGGTGCCGCGTACAGCGAGCATATGTTATGAATCTAGAAAACTATGAAATGGGTGGCTGGATGTTAGATAAAGCAGGCAAGAAAGCAAGCAAGCAGGGTTACGAAGGACACGCCATTATTGCGTCGTGATAATCAGTGATCTACTGTAGAGTAAGAGCTAGATGCCTTCTAATGTAGGGAGTACTCCGTGGTCCACAAGCAACAAACTCTTAGCTGAAATTACCAAACCTTCAATGACGAGTTTGTTCTCTACTCCTTAGTGTCTAGGCTCCCTGATTGCCACAGTGCAAACTGCAGATCAGGAAATTAACAGTTAGCATTCTCTATCCCTCCCTGCTTCCTACAGTGCAATTACTTTTATTGTGTCCTATTTAACTTGAAACAAAGGTGCAACGAATCTCACTGGATAAAAAAAACTGTACAAAAAGTCGTAATCACAAACAGCACTTTCATCGTGGCTTATCAACCGAATTTTTCATCAAGTGCTGTGACAGAAAGCCGCAAAGTAGATATAAGCTACCATCAATGATTGGCCTCTCATATTTGTTCGTATTAAAAGTGTGACCTGAAGTATCTGACAAGCGAGATCCCATATTTATCATATTCACACGCCAGCCAGTCGGTCTATAAACTGTAATACCGCTCACCAGGGTTTCCTAGGCTACCATAGTCCAAGGGTTTACATCATGCTAGGGACATGTGTTTCATAAACAGGCAAAAATATCTGTACAAGGATCTTGTAGATCATAGAGTTATGTTTCTAAAATAAAAGGTGGCAGCGTAAGCCAAATGTTCGATAACGGCAGAAATGCCTCGACTAAAAGGAATGGTAATCGAAGGATAATGTGATACAGAGGCAATTCGTATCCCTTGACAGGTCTTAAGAAATCCAACAAACGTAAATAGTGTTAGACTATCCCGTAACTTCTTACAAGGGCAGACGAGAAAATCCAAGGGCAAACGAGGGTACCTAGAGAAATAGACAAGGTGACACGTACTGTGCCATAAAGCCTGCCAAGAGATACCCAGGACCGAAGAAGGCAAAAGAAAAAGAGGCGGAAAGGCGGATCAGAGGCACAAAACCTTCCTTACGAATATTATACACCGGTAAACGGAACACACAATGAAAATAACCATTGTAAAGACATGATTTATTCAGTACAAGTTAGACCTCAGTCTCAGTCAGTTGTAATGCATATTGTTTTAGTGTTTAGGCTTGTGTATCAATCGTATGTACCATGTCTACAACTCATTAATATTTTTACCGCCACCGCCGGTCGAATGACATGGCCAACTACTTTACATAACAAATTGCCGCACATTGGCGCGTCTCACAAGTTACAGCGAACGAGTAAAATTTTCTTTGTTACACCAACTTTTTTCTACGTGAATCTCAATGATTCGACCAAAAGACAAGAAAAAAAAAACTTGGAGATGAGCCCCACATGTCTGTCATTGCATCAATGATCAATTTGACACAGATCCACGGTCAATCCACTGCAAGCTATGTAGCTGCAGTAGCTGTTTGATTACAGTTATGTATGGAGCACATGAGTGTCTGCAAGTCTAAGGACTTTGCATGAATAAAAAAATATCGATGATCGATCTAATGACGCGAGTGCGGTCATGACTGCGGCCTGGAGCTGGATGCCTCGTGGGATTCAGACTTCGGTTGATGGTCTCCGTGGGGGAATGCAGGTAAGCTGTAACGTATGCAGTAAGTACTTTACACTATATATGTACAGACATTAAGAATTGCCGCAGGGTGGTTCTGCGGTTCTTACTCGCCGCACCGAAAAGCCCTAAGGTAGGAGGAATTTCATGCAGATGTGATGAGTGATGATATTCTCCGGGATCTAGGAGTTAAAAAAAAAGCAGGGAATGTGATTATAGCTAGCCACCAGCTGCGGCAATCTGTTAAGCTCTGGATGCTCCGTTAACCCTGAAGCGCACATCGCTGTTGACAGGTCTGAGGTTGATAGTGTGGCGCTGGCGCACAGTATGGTAACTGCGGATCTGCAGCCGCTGAATGGTGCCCGCACGTGGCACGAGAAAAAATTACCGCCACCAGACGCATTGTTTATCTCGATTCCTTTAGGTGTCCGATGAGCCTGGCCAAGCGGCTTAGCCAGTCGGTGTGAAATCTACTGCGCCTGGCCGGGGAGTTAAAGCGCCTTTGGGGCATTTCACGGTTTTTCACAAAAAAACATAATGTTCGTTTCAGTTTTTTCTATAGATGCAACATAGTATTGCAGGCCTTCAGAGGTTTAAAGCTGTTATATCTAGCCGGTCCCAGCGCTAAAAGCAGGTGACATATAAGCGAGTTTTATGTTCGGAGCAAAAGATTTGCATTAAATTTTGGTACAAGTTTTTGATACAGAAGCATTATCAGATCTCATCACTTTTTTCCTGTCTTACAAGCAAAGCAGGATGATTTCACGTTTTAATTAACTTCCAATCACAACATGAGATGACTATCAGAAAAAAAAGTCGTTCGATAATTTCAAAACTTCCATCCCGGTGACGTCAATTACTGACGAGAGGAATCAATGTTGGCAACACCGGTGACATTTACAGATGAGTGGAGTCATAATACGGCGGCAAGCGGAGTAATTCTCACACGTCAGATAGTTTTCCCGCTGTAGTACACTCCCGGAGGCGAAGTTGAGGTAACTATACAGCTTTATTCCGAAGCCCTAGGTGCGCATGTTGAAATGTCATCCCATGTATCCCCGGCCCTGTCCCCGTAAACCCATGGATAACAGCGCATGACAAAATTTTGGTACGGGTTGGTGGCACTAGCAATATAATTATAATTAATGTTTGACATACCGTTGGTTTTATTAGCCGCGTGGGTTTTCGTGGCATGCAAGATGCAGAGTAATTCAATGCAATGCTGTGTATAAGTTGTGTGATACTTCAACCCCGGTGTTGGTGTCGGATGTATCTATCTATCATAAAAAAACACAGAAGTACAAAGAACCATGAGGTCTCAATGATTTTCAAACCTTAACCAGATATACTTATAAAGTTTTCCTGAATTGAATCCACAGGTTGGATGATTCCACTGTGGCGGGATTGTGAGTCTGTGAAACAACTTTTTTAACCCTGTATAACTTCGTGAAACATATGGAGCTATGCCTGGATTTCGGCTTCGGACTTTGTGAAACTTTTCTCTGACCTTGTTGCCGGACACTGTCTGACAGTTGGACTGTTCCAACATTGTTTGTCGGTTATGACGGACGGACGGGATAGTGTACCTTGTTTACCTTGTACATTCAGAATCCCTGGCTGATTCATTATTCTCAGTATCGTAAATGATTCATGGGACCTACATATTCCGTTCCACTAAACACCTACCTATCATTCGCTAAGCCCGCGCCACTATGCCGTGTTACTGGAACTGGACTCAGTATAATCACTGTGTACCGGGCTGTCGGTCAATATAATTTTGATCACCGACCGAGCCTTGGTTTCCGTGCGGTCAAGAACGAGGACTAGGTAGACATGTATGTATTGTGTCCTGCGTTGATCCCCAAGCCGCCGGGGAGATATGAATCAGCATGACAACGTGAAAACCCCGCCGCCCCTTGCTGCACCTTGTGTTCGGTTATTCCACCTATCTCCGCATTGTGGCCGACTCCGCCAATGGATTTATTATTAGCACCATAATCCAGACTGAGTATTACTAATGACTTGTGTACAGTCGGAGACAAAGCCCGAGGAGAGTCATCACACGATCGTTAAGACAGACCGGATACTATTATTAAACAATCACATCACGGAATACAGTGTAGTAAGAGTAACAAAGTGATGAGTGAAACCGCTTCAAGCAAGAGTCATAGAAAGCGGCTATACTTTGTCCCGCATCTATAGGCCTTATAGGCCTCGGTTGGCATATGATTCAACTAGATCAAATCAAATCAAAGCGGCTATAGTGATGATAGAAAAAATCTCAGTTCTACCCATTACTCCTAGGGCGTCGTGCAGGATGTACTTGGTGCGCTTTGTACCGCGGTAACTCAATGTCAGGCCACTGCAGCGGGAAGAAATCTGTACTCAGGCGCACCATTCTTGTGATGCATAATGATGTAATAGAAACCGCAACGAACGCTTCCCGACATTTTCCAGTATCATTGGTGGTTGCCTGCATACGGCTGCATTGTTTGGTACTCGGGTACATGGGCTGTTGTGTGTACCTGCGTCTTCTAGATTGTACCTACTGTTCTATGTATGTACCTGGTGTCGCACTACAAAAGTTTTCAGACCCAACTGGTACTATTGGAACCTAAATTCTAGCGCAATAATCAATTCGGCTTTGTATTTTTTTTCAAAAAGATGTCAATTATAACAGGTCATGCTCCACAACGTTTTGTGAACTATTGTCACTAAGCCAGGTTTCAGATATCAAATTTTGGATTTTCTATTTCTCGCTGCATGTATACAAAGTCTTAATTTCTAACATCATAAGGTCGACCCTACAGTCGGTAAGGGATGGCATGTTTTTTTTTTCCATTCCCGTCCATACCCTGTTCGATTCTTTGTCATGGCGCGAGGGAAAAGTATGTTTGTACACCCTCGCTTGAGCCTTGTTTCCATGCGACAACAAAGGTACTTCAATCCGGCACCAGGGATTTTCAATTTTTTCTCTACCCCTCACCTGATAATTTTTCACTTTCCACCGTTATATGTTATGTTGTCTTATAATATTCACAACCACAACCCTAAAGATGAGGTGATTATATGCAGGGGTAGGTACCGTAACCGTTCCTTTGGGATAGTATTTTTCTTTTTTACTTTGCGTTTATATAATTTCTGTACGTAGAAATTGGTACATAAGTCGTTGTCACTGTCATACATACTTTCCATCATAATGACCAGGTTATTTTCCCGAATTCACAGTAACCGGCTACCAGTTTGTATCCAATATTGAAAAAACTGCACATTGCACCCTCTCGCCTCCCCTTGTATCTGCTTGCCGCTGTTTGTATCCAACAATTCGGGTATCTACATGTACATGAAAATTGCATATTTCTGTATAGAAGGTTCCAATTCGGCTTCTGTGATACAAAGGATACAAGGGGTGTAATTTCTACTTTCTTGCATCAACAGCATTCCAGAGAAGTAAGATAGACCCTGCGGAAATAGGGTCTAAATGCAAATCTTTCAAAACCAAATAAACGACTAAAAAAAACTTCAAGTGCCAATCATGCCAACCAAAGACCTAGACCGTTAATCAAGCCCAGGATCACAACTACGCCCTTACTGCATTCTTCACAGTTCTTTTTTGTATTCTTGTAACTGTTATAATCAACTTTGAAATATTAGTTATGCTGGTGCAACTATGCAATAAACCCCGATAAAACAAAAAACAAAAAACAGAAAATGAAGATCACACAATCCCCGCCATCAATTCCCTGTAATTCAGTGCAGTCTAATAGCCGCCTTATCGAGTTTCTAGAAACCTAATAGAAGAATCAATCATCAATGAGAAAACCTCACTTTACCGCTGAACTTAGAACCTCCAACTCCTTACATACATCCCTTCCCAACATAAACCCCCCATAACCGTATCTCGCAGTATCCTCAATAACAATAAGTGAACAAAAAAAGAACACAAGTGAAGCCAACAACCCTAATCAAAGCAAACCAACAATCCCTGAAATATATTTATTTGTGCAGTAATAATCTTTTCTTATCAACATTCTAGAATGGTAAAAGAAGGTCCTATGACAAAAAAACCTTACTTGTTGTTATTTTTTTTTTGCAAACTTACAACACACAGAACTCCTTGACTAATATACCCTTCAACGAAAAGTGAAGAAGTGAAGAAGTGAAATAATTAATATTTCATCCCCGTAAAAAAATACAAGCACCCCAAAACACACCAAAACAATTCCAAAAACGAAATGAAAATTGCTATCAATATTCGATACCCCAGGAATATGTCAGGCCATTTTCTATTTTTCCAAGTGGGAGGACCTTTTGTGCACCTGTACCTAGTTCGTATATTCACAATTTTTTATCACCCCGGTTATGTAGTATCTACACAGCCTTACTACTTCCTGTATTAAACCTGGCAGAAAAAATAATTACTGCCAAACTAGTGGACTCCAGTGAATGATCCAGCAACTTCAGAAACCCCAGCATTAACAACTGCCGCAATTCTCCAAGTACCCCAGCATCAGCAGCAGCAGGAAAGTACCCCCAACTCGCATTATTTTCGTACATACCTATACATACAAGCCCCAATCCGCAGCCGCAGCCTCGCAGGTACCTACACCTCGGTATAACTAAACTTTAAAAGAGATCCAAAGCCGGTGGGGCTGAAGGAATCATATATATGATATAATACGCTGTTTCTGCATTTTCGAATTGATTGATCTGGATATTATCAATACCCCGAGCATTTTTATTTCTTTGCCTCCTGTTATGTTAAGTTAAGGTACCTGTGGATATAGTAAAACATCGACGTTGCAGCTACAAATACAAATACAAATCCAGATACAGATGTGCCGATGTAGATGTGCAGATGTGCAATTGCGGTCATCAGCTCACAGCAGGTACCCATGTCACCAAGTCACCAAGTCACCATGCTCCTGGCTATATTGCTAGGTTCGCATGTTCCCATATTCCCATGTTCCTAGGTTCCTGGCTGGCTATGCTTGTGACACCTTATATGCAATGCAAGACCATAAGGCTGCCAAGATATAGCAACGGACCAACGATGCATGGGCTAGGTATTAGGTATTAGGTATTAGGTATTAGGTATTAGGTATTAGGTATTAGGTATAGGACTAAGGTATAGGCCTAAGGTATTAGGTATGGGTTACATTACAGATGCTGTATATGCGGCGTTTTTGTTATAGGGAGCTATAGAGGTGCGTAGGTGCATAGGTAGGTGCAGTAATTCGCGGGAATATGGATGGATGAATTGTCTCGTGAATAATATTTATATTTACCCAGTAATTAGAATCAACCTCGCAACATCACAACCTCACAACATCACAGCTTTGCTTAGTGAGTCCCGGGGCTTATGGTTTAGTAAGGAATTGTTTTATGTATTTACTTATGCAATTACGACATAAACCGTTAATGCTAGCGAGCATATGTCATATATGCAATTACTGTCAGATTCCAGATTACAGATGCAGAGATGTCAAGATGCAAAATCAACGGCTTTTTGTTTTGCATAATTGCCCTCAAGGCTTGATATCATCATAATCGAAATATTTTGCTGGATTTATAAAGCCATGTTTTTATTTTATCTATATGCTGCTATATAACTTGTGCAGGACCTAGGTTGATTTGGAGCCGTTATTACGTAATATACTGGGTTATAATATGCTATGTTACGCTATACTACGCTTTGCTGCGCTTTGCTACACCTCTATGAGGCGGCATAGCATTGATAGTGTGAGGGCATTGATAGCATTGATATGTATGATAGCATTACAGGGTCAAGCTCTAGTCAGGAACCAGGAACCAGTAACGACGCTTCAGCCAATCAGCTCCAAGAACCGGGGGTTGTTATATGTAGATTCATAAAATCGTGGAAAAGCCAGTGTATCAGCCTGGTACGGGCTTTTCAGGGAGGGCTTGAGATCGATAATAGGTAATGTTTATGTATGTGTGTGTGTATGCTATTTTTTTTTTTTGTTTTTGTTTTTTTTTTGTCTTTGTGGCTTTTTGAATGCATGCATGAAGCGCCGGGATGTTGGAACTTGGAGGTGTTGGGAAACAAACAAAAAATGTTACCAAATGTTACCAACAATATGAAAGTTTCAGACGAAACAACTCTTGCTCGCTTGGATGATTTAATCGTCGCCAAAGTTCGCAAAGTTCCAAGCTAGTTGCAACCGTAAACCGGCCATCCAATCCCATCCCATCTATCATATCGCATCGCACATCGCATCGCATCGCATCGTATCACTTCGCTTCGATGGCCGCGGATACTCGAGATTGGAGTACATACATCCATACATAGATAGATAAAAGAGGCCCGAGATCCATTATTGGCCGGTGACTGTTCAGTTCTCAGTTACCTACCTATTCAATTATACCGGTTCAGTTCCCAAAATCTCGGGATCTAGCGCAGCCGCTTGAGGCTATGCAATACTGTTGCTTTTTTTTTTTTCTCTAATTCCCCAGGAATAATGGTGGGTTTTGCACTTGCTACTTGGCTGGAGATATACCACTGCGAGCGCTCTGCGGCTAGTCTAGTCTTGTCTTGTCTAGTCTGGTATAGTATGGTGCTGCTTTTGTTCTTTTGTTCCCAGAAGTTGGGGTGTAATAGCACTGTTAATTCGTTTTTCTTGTTTCTTGTTTCTTGTTTTTTTTTTTGTTTACATTCCCCAGGTGTGAAGAGTTCCAAAAGAAAAGAAAAAAAAAAGCCACTGGAGATATCCGAATTCTATGTATGGTATGGTATGGTGTGGTATGAACCCGATATTTGGGGACCGGTTGAACTTGCATGCTGATATTCATGTTCAATCTCAGGTGGGAGGGGGGGGGGAGGGGGGGCGGCAGAAAAAGAAAGCAGCAACGATTCCCCAAAAATCCTCAGCACATATCGCAAATCCAAAGCAGTAACTATGTAATTAATCAACCGGACCCAGCAAAAGTAAAGGTAGTTTCCGGGTCCCTATGAGAATTCCGCAGGACCAAAGCGGCGGGTTCCGTTATTTTGTCTTGTCTTGTCTTGTCCCGGCCCGTATGGGGGGGATATACGTTGCTGCTGTTGTTTCACTCCCCCATCCAGTTTCCACCCAACAACAACAATAACAGCGCTCGGTCGCTTCTTTTTAGTAGCCATAGCGAGCTAGTATCCACGACTGTATAGTGAGTAGCCCCCAAATTCCCAATAGTGTGGGACAACCAGGCCCCAGGGTGCTGGTAGACTGGTACATAATAGGGTGGGGGGTGGGTCGGTTGGAAACACAGTAGTGTAGACTCACTCTAGAGTAGAGTTGTTTCTGAGTCTTTGAATTCAGCAGCCTGGTGATTTCTGGACAGAGGATAGCACCATAGCACCATAGTCCCATAGCACCAGCATAGCACCAGCATAGCACTATATTTCCCTAAGCCATCCAGCCAGCCAGCAAGCCAGCCAGCCCTTCCATATCGATCGCAATCTCCGGCTTTACCCAGGCGAAAGTCCATACAACGCCCCTATGCTACTCTACATACGGGGCAAGGAAGGCACAAAGTCGCCCGCCCGCCACAGTAACTTTTTCAGGAATAGAATATTGGTAGATGATTCCGATCACCAGAGAATGGGATATGCTGTATGTAGTACTGTATATCTATACTGTACTAGTTATCCTGTAGCATCGGAGTCATAATCGTTAACATCGGGATACTGGTATACTATTGGACTCATGTCATGACAAAGAGCTCGCTGCCCGACGCGACTCGCCTCGCCTCGACTCCTCGACGGTGGCAGCATATCTCCACCCGGCTCAATCGCTTTACAACCCGTACGTATACGTAGCGATAGCACATAGCGGGAATTTCAGGATGGAGGATGGAGGATGGATGGAGGGAAGGAGTAGCATAAGGGAGGAGGGAAAGTGTAGAACAAGGATATCATGCCATAAATCAGCGACAGTAGAATATTAGCATGGGGGTTAGACTGTTGCTGCTGGGTAGGCTGTTGCTGGTGGGACGGGGCGGGATGAGATGGGATGGGATGGAATGCGACTAAACACGACAGGGATCCATCACTACGCGCAACTAGGGGTCCCAGGGAGATGGGTACGGGTCTGATCTAGCTGCCTGCCGGCCAGGTGCCTGCCAGGTGCCTTGCTGCCTACCTACCGGCCTGTTGCATGTCAGCGACTATTGGCAGGGCAGGGCAGGACAGGACAGGGCAGGGCAGAGCATGCTGATGCTGCTGCTGTTACTACTGCTACTGCTGATGATGCTGATTATGATTATGATGATTACGATGATGATGGTGATGATGGTGATTATGGGGAATAATTTTTTTTCCAAGACCAGGCCGTCAAACTTTTTCTTTCTCTTTGTAGAGATGACGATATTGAGCAACCGATAAACTTGTATCGTACTATACCTGAGAATACCCAAGGTAACTTTTGAGGACTTTGCTTCCGGCGGTTAATGTCGCGCGAGGCTTTCAGGTAGAATTCTGTTGATTATCAAGATTCCGGATTCAGCAATCAGGATTCAGGATCCTTACTATTCAGCAGCATCATCATTATTATCAGGTAATGTTTTACTAGTTTTCTAATATGCCATAACCAATAGTTCTGAAGCTTTATAACCGTATAGCTGTGTAGCTGTGTAGCTGTGCAGGTTGCAGTGTATGTAGCCTTAAAATCCCACTCACTCATCGATAACAAGGCTCGCAAAGCGCCCACAAAAACTCGCAGAGTCGCAGAGTCGCAGACGCGCTGGCGTATTACGAGAGCAAAAAATAGCAGGGAGCTGCGCCACAAAGTTTAAGCTGTCAAACATTCAGCTTCACATTACTCTGTCAAACCTTGACATCTGAATCATCATCGCGCCAGCATATATCGCATACCACAGCATGCATAGCAAGGCTTTGACACTTCTACTGCATAACACTCTACCACCTAATTTTCATTTTCTTAACCTGGGAAATTTATGCACTTCGAATGTTACGGCTATCAACATACCCCCACATATCAAGGCTGAATATTCCCAGCGGATTACTCATTATACAACCCCCCTTGATACCGATGATACATGTTCCGGTTCCTGCGTTGATGCTGTAACATAGGCTGTAGGCTTTATGTAGCACCCAGTCATCACGGGTAGGGCGCTCTATGCATGGCATGGCATGGCATATAAACGTGGCGCAGTTTGTCTTTCCTCTATCAATCCCATCAATTATCAATTATCAATTCGTCCCCAAAGCTTCCATTAAACCCAGCAGCTCCAAGCAGCTCCAAGCAGCTCCAAGCAGCTCCAAGTAGGTAGTAAACGATATAAGTGACTCAAACTAGGCAATAAAACTTCAACAATACTTTTCAAATCCCGCTTCAATCACCCCGGGCCTTGTCGAATCTGAAGCAATATCATCACTTCCGGAATTTCTCAGTTCTGATCTTTGAAGCTTAATAGGACGGCCAGAACTTAGCAAAAGGTTCCGGTGCTTGTAGCCCGGCGCCCGGAGTCAGGAGCCAGGAGCCTAATGGACCAGGACTAGGAAGAGAGTAGATAATTCCGACAAGGCATGGAGAATAACGCATTAAGCCTCGAAACATCTCCTCCCCCTTCCATCCTCCTCGAATTCTATGATATATACCAGGATACCAGGATACCAGGATACCAGGATACGATAACCACTGGGATAGATATGTAGTAAGCAAGATACCGGGATCTACCAGATACCAGATACCAGATATTAAAGAATCAAAGAATTAAAGTCTCAAAGTCTCAAGCTTTATAAAAAATCCCAGAAATCCCAGAAATCCCAGAAAATCCAAGGTTAGTAAAACAACATACCCGTAAGTTGTAACGATTGGTTTGGGGAAAAAAAAAACCCCCCTGTAAAGCCCTCAAAACGTGACTCCATAAAGCGGCCCGAGACCCAACAGTTCGGATACACTAGTGTGGATATATAATAAGCTATGTATCTATGTATCTATGTATCTATGTATCTATGTATCTATGTATCTATGTATCTATGTATCTATGTATCTATGTATCTATGTATCTATGTATCTATGTATTTATGTATCTATGTATCCATTCGAATTCCGATATTGATATTGATATTGATATTGATATTGATAGTTGTACTGGTGGTAGTTATGGTGGTAGTTATGGTGGACGTATGTATGTATTAGAATTTCCAAATTCAAAATCAGTCTACATATCCCCATCCACCTTCCATCCCTAATGATGGCCAAAACTCCTGCACTCCTACAGCTATCATCTCCAGCTATCATCCCCGGAGATAGTAACAACCCCATCCACCGTAACCAGTGCCACAACAGAACAAAAAAGCCAATCCCAATCCCGACGCCCTACATCCCACCATATCTCAAGTCCAGAAACCCCCATCCCCTACCCTTTCTTTCTTTCTTCCATTCATTCTCCCATTCGTTAAGCTTAGTTTTTCTCATATATATATACATGTATATACGTATATATATATATATCCCGCAACAATTCCAGTCCCCACGTGTATATAGGAATCAGGATCACAGTATTTAAAGATGCATAGTCTGTACGACAAACATCAGGATGTTGGTTGTAATTTAATAGTATACATATACAGCATAGGAAATTATTTTGGCTATATGGCTAGCGAGCTAGCTGGTGCCGGGTTTGATGTTATGTGAGGTGATGGTGCCGAGTTCCTGATTGACAGGTATGGATGTATGGATTTATGGGTTCCGAGTTTCCAGGAGCTGGATTTCTCTCAGACGGATACTACAACGCCTAGTCTTGGAGAATACTAATGGCGAGCGATATCTAAAGCAACACACTACACAGTGTATCTTAGACCCTACATTATAGCTCCACTCCACTCTCCGTTCTCCGGCGTTGGGCTTGGTTTGGTTTGGTTTGGTTTGATTATGGTAGCTATGGTAGATTAGCAGGTGCCAGGTGGAATTGGAGAGACCTGGGGTTATAGTTAAAGTGGAGAAATATTAGGGCTTGATCTAGGGTGTTTTTAGAAAGAAACGCCGTGGGACAGTTTTGGGGGGGTGCTATTATTATTACTGAGGGGGGAGGGGTTGCTGGAAACTGGGAGATGCCAAACATGTAGAGCTAAACTAATTTAAGTTAAGAAGAACTCCATGGGACTAACCTAAGATAGATAAAAACTAGGCTAAGCCAGGCTAAGCTAGGCTAATCCAGACTAGGCCAGGCTAAGCCAAGCTAAGCCAAGCTAAGCCAAGCTAAAATGCGCACAGAAGCAGCAATCATAACTGTCAATCATTAGCCATTAAGCCATCAAGCCAATCCAATCAACCCCAGGACATTGGCAACAGAAAAAACAGTACTCTAGATTAGGCAGACAATCCACAGGGCTCGTACTCAGATACTGTGCTACTACCGCAATTCATTAGGATCTACATTGTAAGTCACGGGAAATCTTAAAAACTGTGCACGGATTCGTAATGCAGCAACAGCAGCAGCAGCAACTTGGTACCTGTACCTGAAAATCATCTCCATTTTAGGCTTGGGTGGCTACAAAATACCTGTACCCGTGTACATACCTGAAATATCAAGCTGGACGACAGTACTGTAGTAGATTTTAGAAAAAGAAGATGTGCTCCGTGTCATGTATATTAGCAGCCTGTAGATTTACTAGTAAAGCTAGTCTAGTCTAACTTGTCGAATCCGAATACAAAAATCAAAGTCGCCTTCAAAACCGCCGCGTCCGCAGCCGAGCTCAAAATTCGCTTACGTGTACCACCATCTAGTGTCCACGGCCATCCGAGACTCGAGACTCGAGTACAACCCTGGTCAACCGACCGGGCTCTGTTAAACGCGTTGTATGCTGTGTACCACTGTACCTGAGTACAACTCTACATAGCGGCATAGCGGCATAGCCTCGTCGCGACTCGCGAGCCTCAGGTCGACGCCACTTCAATAGATAGGTGGAATAGAGTGGGACAACGATATCCCCGCTGTATATATGGCGACTCCACAGATGTATCGACGCCCCGCTGCCTCACCAACACGTATATTGGTATGTATCATGTATGTATCTGTAACGAATCTTGTGCGGTGGCTTAGCTAGCTTACCTTAGCTTAGCTTATAGCTTCAAGCCCACCTCAGTATCACCAATGTATCAAGCCTGAGTGTGGAGTCTTTCTGTATGGTCGATGTATGGTCGTCTAAAGATCGTGTGACATGCTCATAATATTCCTTCTAAGAACACCATGTCTTGATGCTAAGTGGAGGATCGGGTTTTCTAAGGTAAGGTAAGGTATGTAGGGACTCCCTTAGCTGCAAGATACTGCAGAGAAGTGGGCATCTCATATTCTGTATCGTCATTGATGGACGTCATTGTTTCGGGAAGATTACTCTTGCTGCTGCTGTATGTATGTATGTATATGTATGGGCCTTGAATGTTCAATGACGTTCGACGCAGCTAAGAGCTAAGAGCTACGGCAATATTTTGCGCTGCAGCTCACTCATGATTCATCGTCCTCTACGCGCTGATAGATTGGATTATTATCATGTTGAGTCGATAGCTTACAGGGGCTTTCTATTGGCTTGTTGGAGTATCTTGTCATGTCATTGTAGCTTTGAGGGCTGATGACTGTTACATTTTTTCTTCCCATTCGTCTTATGCGGCCATCGGGCATTTGCTGGTATGATTTCGGTGGATTATTCACGCGCTTGCTTGCCTGCTTGCTTGAATGAACGCCTGAGGAGTGTATATGCATGTATTATTATGACTATCATTATTAATATTATCGCATTATGGATAATGATTTACGTGAGCTTTTCTTTTCTGTTGAACCATGGACGAGGACTCAGTCAGACATTGCCCAGCGTTGTATGTAGTAATAATCGCAGTTGTAGCACTGAGGTGAGTTATGTATGCAAGAAAACAAGCATACCTTATCCCGATTCAAAAAAAAACCCGCTCCGTCGCATCGGGCACAGCCCACAGTGTCACCATACCATAACAATACCAAACATTGTAGGTACAGAAATGTCGGGCTCACAACAGAACGCGCCCGCGCCCGCACCCGCGCCCGTGAAACCTAAGTGAGCCCTGGCCTGGTCTGGTCAGAGTCAGACCAACTCCCCGGGTTCTTGGATTTGGTTGTTTCTCGAACACAATAGTTGTATACTATCCCACATTGCCAAGCTACTTACAAGACGGATCTGTGAGCTTAGAGCTACCGCCCCCCCCCCCCCCCCCCTCCTCCCCCCGCCGCCGCCGTGGTGGTTCTCGCCAAGACTTGTGAGAATCATGGCCATGCTCTATGCTTTGGTGCTTGCTTGTCGCGTCGCGAGGCCCGAGAGTAACTGAATGACTTGACTAGCTTAGGTAGTTAGCAGCTAGCTTGGCCGGCCGAAGCTCGAAGCTCGAAGCTCGAAGCTCTTCAGACAACAGGACCGAACAGAACTTAGAACAGCGGGGCGGGAGTAGCTGGTAGCTAGTTTTAGCTGGTAACTAGTTATACTAGTAGCAGTTCATCAGGAGATACGCATACAAAGGGAATCTAAAACTGGATCCTAAAATAACAGAGGCCTGAACAACGGTTCAGTTCAGTTCAGTTCATGGGAACAGATAATCAATCTACCAGATTATTCTACTTTGCTCTACTCTACATAGGACCCTACCAATATACTTAATCTATCTACAGTTTTGAGCTATTCTCGGCGCGCTCGATAACTAATCTATTGATCTATGAATGGATGCACGAAACTTGATTGATTGATTGATTGATACGCGTCCCCATGTTGATTTGATACACGGTATGACCGTGGTTCATAAAAAACTGAAGTAAAAAATAAAAAAAACACTTTTTATGCTTCTACGCTTCTGTGCCTCAGCCTTTCATGCAGCCTTTGTACTGTACATACGTTCAGGCTAAAATGGCTGCTGCTGGTACATGGCGTGTTTTCTTTTTTTCTTTTTGTTGTGGCATCGCACTTTCTTAGGAATTGGAAAACTGCCTGGTGTTGTGACTTCTGGTAAGGGCTCAACGTCGCTGCCTTTCAACGCCTTTGATACCCTTCACTTTGGATATGCCCGCTTTGCACGTTCTGCAGGTACCCTACATACAAAGTTACCAAAAGTGCTCGGATGCCATAGGACCCCAATTCTTTAGGAATCAGCGCAGGTAAGAAATTGCATAGATCGGAAGTTTTTTTTTGTTTTGCAAATTGAAGATCCTTAATCCAATCCTATCCGAATCAAAGGGTCAAGCAATAGATATATGCTCAGACTTAATGTTGGAGGTTTATCCTTGGATTTCTCTGTAACAGTAATAAGAGTGGGTTAGAGAGCTGTTGTTAGCTGTAACAGAGAGCATGGGACCTGTAATAGAAAGCTCAAAATGGGCGCTGCGGAGCATAAATGTGAAATTTGTATGATTCAACGGCGTTCAAAAACCTTGTAGCCTTTGGCAAACCATGGTGAAAGCCCATCAGCCTTTGTAGCCTTTGTACACTTTGTAGACTTTGTCGAGCACCAGTATTACGGACTCAAGCTCATCAGCCCACTGACTACACTCACTCCTTCCCCCGCCCAAATTCCAAATGACCGTTCCGCTATTTTAGGCTGGCGGGCGAGAGCTCTCACCACCGCGCAACTGCACTACGCACTACGCATTGCGCTACGAGTCCCTACTCAGCTGCAACCCCAGGGACCGGGCGGAGAGGCAGAACAAAGACAGCTCTCCTCCATGCACCCCTGCAACATGAGACCGCCGTGCTTCCCCCCCCCCCCCCACCCTGGTGTAGTAGAGTCCCAGGTACACAAACCCCTGCCAGCCTGTCCACCCCCGGCCAGAGCTACCAACCCCTGTACCTGCTACCCACCCCCTCCACACCTCATTCTCTCCCTCCACCTCCACCCCCCCTTCACTTCCATTCCCCCCCCCCCCCCCCCTGTCAGTTTACCCACACCTCTCTCTTCTCTGCCGTTCGTTGCATTGTTCCGCTCCCTTCCATCCGCTTGGGTTCCTGACACAGAGACGCAGTGCTGCAACTGGTACATCCCATACCCCTGTCCCGCCTGCATAGCTCGATCCCTCCTACCATACACGCTAGCACCCCTACTTTGAGCCAGAAGGCTGCAACGCGCAACCATGAAGGGCAAAAAGGTTGGGGTGCCAAACAAAAAATCACAACGGAATATTAAATAGAGGAGGATATCCACCTTGTTTCTCTTGTTAATTCTCAGTATCAGCAACAGCATCAACAACAACAACAACAACATCTACTACTAGATCAACAACGAGGATAATAATAAACAACAACTTGATTTACACCTCTATACACCACACTCCTTGATATATTTAATTCCACCAAATTCATCAGTATCAACTACCAACTAGAAGCTACAACATCTTCTCTTTTTTTACTACTACTACTACCACTACTACTATCTTAATCAACAACATCACATCACATCACATCACAATGGCTAAAACAATGTCAAGCACAATCTCCTGGACCACAACAATCTTCTCGGAAAAGCTCGGACACCGTTCAGACAAAGTACGAGTATGCGGAATCGAGGACTACAAAGCATGCGCAAGATCATTAGCAGAGGCCTTTTACGACGACGATGTAGCATTCTACTTTTTGGATGTTCCTGACAACGGAGGAAAGACTAGAGAGGAGCTTTGGCCTTTACATTTGGAGATTTTGGAGTACATTGTTTGCGCACACATTCACAATGGATTGGTTCTTAGCATTGGAGAGAACCACGAGGGTGTTGCTCTTTGGTATGTTTGGATTCCGAAAGAAACAAAAAGAAAAATTGGCTAATATATGATTTTAGGATGCCCCCTGGAAAGAACATGGACGATTGGTACACTATCTTCCGTACTGGAATGTGGAGACTTTACTTCAAGCTCACCGCTGAGGGAAAGAAGAGATACTTTGGAGAATTCATGGAGGTCCTTCACCAGACCAAGTAAGTTATATATTCCTCATCACTAGACACCATCAGTTACTAACCGCATTACTTCAGGGTCAACGCACTCGGAGAGCAAGACAACGACGCCTGGTACCTCGTCTACATCGGAGTCACTCCCTCAGCCCGTGGACGTGGATACGCCCGCAAGCTAGTCGAGCACGTCACCGACAAAGTTGACTCAGAGGGAGGAGCACCATGTTACCTCGAGTCCAGCCACATCCGCAATGTTTCGATGTACCAGAGATTCGGATTCGAGAAGCACAGCAGAGTTTACCTTGGTGAACAGACCGAGAAACCTGTTCCTTTGGATATCATGATTCGTCCTGCTATGACTTACACCAAGACTGGAAGAAGAATGTCGACTGTTGGTTACAAGCTTGGTTCGAAATAAGCGGATCGCCTATCATCCGTCCTTCGCCAGTCGCTCACCTCCCTCCTTCCTTCCTCTCACCTACCCGCTTAATCACGGTTTTACGAATGCATCATATCATCATCATCATCACCATCTGTCTCCCACCTTTGGACAGTTGTATTATTATATAATCACCAGCCGGCATGAGGGAAACAAAGTGTTTGGATCCCTCTTTTTATTATTATTACTATTATTAGCCGACAACTTCTTTTTGGGTTTTTCATCATCTATTATACAACATTTTGTTTTTTTTGGGATACAAGGATTTTTCATATACACGGCGTTCTTTCTTCCTTTTTTTCTTCTTCACCTTTAGAATTTTGTTTTTTATAGATTTTTTTTTCTTTTTCTTCTTCTTCTTTTCTTTTCTATCATCTTTAGATTTTTTTTTTACTTATTATTTTTTTATACACTGTTATTTGGGAGGTTATTTGTTTTATTGATTATTTTGTATCTCTGCTTATCTGTTTTTTTTTTGTTGGGTTGGTTGGGTTTACATATACTTTACTTACTCGGCGCAGTTTTTTTCTGTATTTTTTGGAAACGGATCAAAGGGAGGCTAGGCTGGCTGCACTGTCGAATTTTTTTGGGTTTCATATATCATATACATCACTATCATCACTACTACACTACTACTAGTTATCGGCACTCTGCCTATTCCCTTTTTTTGATCATTGGTTTTGGATTGGGCTTGGGCTTGGCTTGGCTTGGGTTGGTTGGTTGGTTGGTTTGGACCTTTGGTTTTGGGTTTTTACTGATACTACTTACTTAATACTTTTTTCCACTATTTCTATAATCTTGTAAGAATAGGGAATAGGGAATAAGGAGGAGGGGAGGATGGAACAGTAGGATGGAAGAGGAAGAATGGGCTGGGATTGGGTTTGGTTGCTGGGTACAAAGGGATCGAAATGGCAGTGCGCCGAATGGTCCGGTAGTTTTTAGTTTTTTGTATTTTTTTTGTATTATTTTTGTTATATTTTTTTTTCATCTTTAGGGAATATATAAGATATGGAAGTGCTCCACATAAACTTTTTTGGTTCAAAGATTTTGAAGTTCGGGGGGTTTTTTTATGTGAAATGTTTTACGGAGCCTATCTTATATGGACAGAATTAAATATAAAAAAGGCCACATCTCAAAAGAAAACTGCCGAAAGTTTCTCTTGGCAAAAGAAAGATCACTTCAGGTTAGATGAGGTAAAGTCAACAAAGCCTTAAAAACAGCCCCAGTGGCTTTGCTTGCATTATGGATATCGTAAACACAGGATGTTGTGTCGGTAGGGGGGGTTTTTTTTGTTGGAATTTTTTTTTCCAGCAGTTCGGTTTGGCTTGAATTGTAATGTTCGTTGGTTTGTTTTTCTTATGCATTACTTTACTTGTCGATATAACATCATAGGTGTTCTGCAACTACCTACCAAAGCCGTATCTATACCTCCCAACAAGGATCGTTGCTCGCCGGTGGTAAAATAATGGTAGTACTCGGCGCCGGCGAAGCGAAGCCATCAAGTGATGAAGAGGCGAAGGGTCGGGAAACAACACAAGTATCGATATAACACGGATGTCATGGCGCTTTCTATGCATCTCTAATCCGCTCAATTGGCTGGGTAATAGGTTATGAGAGAAATATATCCTATGTGAATCATATCAAAGACACGACTACATAACAACTAAGCAATAATGATGCATCCCTCCGCGGATCTTTCCAAGAAAACAAGCCAAACTCCACATCACCGATGAATTACGACCGGTAACTGAAGGTAAGATAGAACAAAGTGTGAATAACAGGAAGGTGGTACTCCGATCTAAGAATTGCTAATACTTGGAAAGTCTCATAATTCCCCATCTAATATTATCAAGGTGATCTGATAATTCTATTATTCATCACGTGTAGTCTTTGATGCTCAAAACTCCGGAGCGCTGTCTCCTCCACCGATGAAAAGGATCTTCATTAATATTAACCCAAGCCCACGTTTTCTGTTCAATTCATGTACCAAAATCCTCAGCTGATTAACATTAATCATTGACAAGCACCCCTCATCGCACCCCCCCCCGGAGATGTGACTATGGCTATAGCCCGAGGAAACAAATCACACCGGCCGGCGGCGTGAAACGAAACAAAATTTGTTTATTTGCGCACCCACGCACCACCACCACGCCTCATACCTATTTCCTCAAGGCTCAAGGATCCAAAGGTGTTTCCCACAGGGATCCGTTTTAGAAGAGGCCCGAGCGATGGGTTGCGCTCAATTGTATATTATCCCACTATCCCCGAATTATTATTAGCGTGGGCTGCGTTTACGTTTCTCCGAAGTCTATGGTCGTGTACATACTACATACTACATGGAACCATCGATTCCCATCAATCCCATCAACCCCATCCTTCCACTTATAACCTAATAAATAACCGCCCAGAAATAAAAAAGAAGAAGTCCGACCTCGGAAACTTCACGTCAACCAATCAGAAGCTTATTTTCCAACGATCCAAAAACATTCTAAGCCGGGTCCTGTTCTGCTGGTGCCTGGTATACACAAGCTAGACTATGTATCAGCCAGAGCTTCGGAAGGTAGACAAGCCACGGGATGAAACTTATCGCGAAACAAGTTAGCTAGGAAACTCCCCTAACGAAAACATACATAGTGGCCACCAACTAAACTAGCTAAGGAACATTTCGACTCCACTCTGTCGGAGCGCACTTGTGGAATACATATGGATTTATTAGTGTACCTAGAAGGCGGCGTTTTGCCAAGCTATAATGTTTCTAAACGACGTCTAGAATTAGTGTCAGTGTCAGGAACAAAAGATCAAAGCTCAAAGCTCACACTCACACTCACGTAACTCCCCCCCATGCTAAACTTATCCAACCTGGTAGCCTACATACCCATAAGCCGAAGATTCAAAGATCCGAAACCTTCTTTCTGTAGATTTCTATCGCCACCATGTTTTCTATCGCCACCATGTTTTCTATCCCTATCCAGAGTTCCAAAAAAACCGCGGTGTCAGTAATTATATCGATCTCGTATCCCTCCCATCCCTCCCTCCATCCCCTGTTACCTGGATCCTGTTGGTAACTTGGTACCATACATACGCGTATTTAGCCTATTCTAAAAAAGGAAAGGTTCAGGAACACGAAACGAAAAATGCAACCAGAGCAACAGCAGCAACAGCAGCAACAGCAGCAACAGCAACAACGATCAGCGATGTGCGATGAGTTGATGAACGGCGCGCGACGGCGCTAAGATCTGCCGGGTTTAGATGTGTCTGCTCATGTAGTTGAGAGTTACGTTAGAACAAATGAAGTGTGGACCCCCCCCCCCCCCAAAAAAAAAATATATATATATATGGAGCTATATATTTATGTATACCAATCTTATATTTAGCCCCCCCCCCCCCCCACCTAACCCGATTACGCCCGGAATCTTAGCTGTGTGCAGATGTATGCTACCATCCCACACCCCCAGGTTCGGAATACAGATGTGCAGCCAAGAAATCGTACTTGGAAGCTTCGATGGCAGCGGCCAGCTTTGTTGCTCCGTGGTTTCCGTCGGTGGATTCGGCGCGAAAAGATCCCCATGAACCCAGTTCCTTTATTCCGGCTCTGAAGAAGAAGAAGAATAAGAAGAAGGGCGCAATTGTAATAAGGACAAGATATTGGGATGGGGATGGGGAATATGATCTGATTGATGAATCATCCACCGTATTAGGGTTAAGGCAACCCCACAATTGATTCCGACCAGCCCTTCCCTTCCCCCCCCCCCCCCCCCCTGAGGAATTGATTAGTACCTAGAGTAGTGGGATCATCAGATTTAATACCTATTTTCAGATTCCCCATACATACATACATACATACACAGCCCTGGGTGGAATTTGAGGCGTTCGAAAGCTGATGATTATCATTTAGTTTTCAGGGTCACTACATAGAAACTTCGGCTTCTGGGAATCCCATATAATAAAAACCATGTATTTAGATCGCCGTTATTTATCTTCTGTTTCCAGGGAGAACCGAAAAATGAAAGTGGAGATGATAATGATAATGATGATGATGGTTCCAACAAAAGATTTATCACGTATAGAAAATAATAAATCCCGCCCCCATGCTCTTGATGAGAAGAAAGTACTCCCACCCACCCCGCCCCACAATTCGCCCTGTCATATCATCTAACATCCGGTATCCAGAAATTCGCTATGTATTGGTATAGCTAAATGTCTATCACTACATATACGTATGTATGTATGTATCTAGCTATGTATCTGTGGAGCTGGTAGCTGGTAGCTTGTCGATATGTATATGTAGCTTATAGCTTCATTCCATTTCCTATCCCCGTGGACTATGTAGCTCACGTAGCTCATGTGGTTCAACTCCCCCCGCATCCTTCCGATGAACACGAACTACATATGTAGCTCCCAAATCCCACATCCCACGTTCTATGCACTGAGTCCCCAAGCTCCTGCATTCCTGTAGAGTTCTAACCTATAATATCCAGGAGGCCGTAGCTCGTAGCTCTGTCGCAGCTCAAGTAGCTCGTAGCTCGTAGCTCACATAGCCTAAGTAGCTCTGTCGTAGCCCACATAGCTCATGCATCTTGACAGCTCCCGAAAATCCCACTAAGTTCTAACCAACTAAACTAACTAACTAACAAGCCCCCAAGACAAAGCCCAAGCCGGAGCTGGGGGATTCTGATTCTGATCCACTCTTGGAGCTATGCTTGGGGACTATCGAGTTATCAAGTTATCCCCCACAACTTTCCGTGAGCTTAGAGAGGGAATCTGAGAGTTTGGGTGTTGGGGGTTAAGACGCGTATGATAGGCTACAGTGATACAGATACAGATACAGAAACGCGACGGAGATGGAGACGGAGACGGAGATGGATCAGATATGGGGGTATTATAAAGTAATGGGAAGATTTGGGAGTGTCGGGTTAGGTGGTTAATACTGATGTACTTAAGCTATCTAGGCTAGCTAGCTGCTACCCAGGCTATCCAGGCTATGTTAAATAAACCGACTTGATTTATGGTACAGTAAACTCATAGCGAACATACGGAATATCAATATCCCTTTTTTTTTTGTGTATTTTTTTTTTTTTTTTTTTTTTATTTTATTTTTTTTTATTTCTTATTAGGCATTAGATGAATCAAACATTACCTATTAGATCGTTGTAATATCTAGTTTCTTTTATATAATATTTTATATTTTCCTTTTGGCGCGTATTTTATATATATATTGTATACTTTTATCCTCCTGTTTTTATATACATATGTATGTAGCTACTAACACAGATCCGGGAACAGTACACACGCCCAAATGTTCACATGCAATAAAGATATCCCCCAAAGTCTATCCCTAGGCATCAACCGCTCGGTGCCGGGCTTGGGCTCAGGCTTGGTGTAAACCTTGGTGTTAAGCTTGGTGTTAAGCTTGGTATTTCTTGGCTGCGAACGTGCCATTGGAACTTACCAACTATCGAAGCTCAGACTATGTATGTATCAATGCATAAACTAGATTTAGATACCATAGATACCATAGCTATCGTAGCATATCCCCCGGATTCCTAAGGTTCCTAAGACTCCAAGATTCTAAGGTTGATTAGATACGGTATGGTATGGTATGGTATGGTATGGTATCCAAACCCATAGCTTCATGGCACCTGGGTTTGCAAAGGCTTCACCAAAGATGCCCTGATGAAGTAACACCGAGCTTTAGAGTTTTCTTAGATTCCCTTAGATTCCCTTTACTTCCCCAAGCTTCTCGGTCCTAATACACAGTCACATAATCACATGATTCATCCACCGTCCAGCGTCTATCGTCCGGCGTGTAGTTTCCATAGTCGCAGTCACGTTCCCAACGTCCTACACATACCCAAGCCTACGCCCCTGCATATATAGTTCCAACACCACCCCCTTCAAAAAAACATCACCTGATTTCCTATATATGCATGCACGGATGTCCATATACAAGTAACCCACCTTACCAATACCCTACATCAACACCATATATACATGTATACATACATACATACATCTAAAATCGCCAAGCTCCGAGCGAGGCTCGTAGATCGCCTAATGTTTCCTTGAGCAACTGTATTCTAATTTATAACTACCCGGCTATCCCCCCCCCCCCCCCCCGCCCTGGTTATTCCCTAACTGGCTAGCTAGATACCGCGAGGCTCGTCCCTTCTTGCCATGTTTAAGAGATTTGATGGTTTGATTGTATTACTTTGGGTTTTCCGGGTAATTGGTCTGGTATTGTGACTATTTGTTTGCTTGATTACAGGTTTTATATATTCCATATCCCAGGTATCATTTTGTAACTACTGTCCTATCCTAATAAAAGTATTCTTCACGTCTCGGTACTTCTTCCCCGGGCCCCGAGTTTCCTTATCCCATCTTCCCAACTTCCCGGCGTCCGAAGCCCGAAGCCCGAAGCCCGAATCCCCAAACTCAATCCCCATTACCAACCCCCAGCCCCCACTCCCTCAAGCACGGTCTAACAGCTCCTCTCAAAGATCCTATACAACCCCTTCAAATCCGCAATTTCAGTCACAGCACCCAACAATTCCCTTGTCGGGATAAGCCGTTTCCTAAAAGCAGGAGATAACTGAGTTTCCACAATCTTAGCAATAGAAGATGCCTCAGATTCAGATTCAGATGATCCCGGTGCATCAGATGATGGCGCGGGAACATAGAATAATGCTAGTTCTCGGAGAAAGGTTTCGAAACATTCAAGTTCGGAGGTCCAGGTTACCTGGGATTTGTTAGTTGCTGAGACTTGGGATTCAGGATTGAAGATGGAGGAATAAAAGAAGGTAGGGATTGAAGATGCTAGGCCCGGGATAAAGTGAAATGGGATGAGGAAATAGATGGTTGTAGATGGAGTATGGATGATGATTGGGACCTGAGAGCCAGTAACCGGGTTCAGTAACTCGGTATTTTTTACTAGGGCTCTAATAATTGGGAATGGGATATTAGGAACTAGGGATGAGTAATTGAGGAAACGTTTCCAGAAAACAAAACAGCAAGAGAAAAAACAAAACAAATGCGTAACTGTGTTGAGAAGGTTCGAGCGCCAAGGTTTCGGGAGTTGGAATGAATCATTCCTAGGCTTATGATGAGGGTATTAACAGTTTAACACCTGAAGCCTTGGGACTCGGGATAAAACTGTCATTACGACAGCTCAACCGCTTCTAAAACGTTTGCAGCAAGAAGGAAATTTCCTCAACGAATTTATGTTTTGACGCCATAGATAATCGGGAAGCTGGGATTCAACAAATTCCAAGGGTCATATCCTGAAGAGTCGAGAACCGGGAGTTGAGATGATGAAGAATTGGGGGCTGGAAATTCTATACGAAACTTCCTTGCATCCGAAATTCTTCAGATGCAAATATCCCTATCCCTATCCCTATCCATATCCCAACTCCCGAACTTTGCAACTTCCTAGTACCTGCAGTGTGCTTCCAGGTAAGGCTGGAAATAAAATATGATATAGATCCATGAAACGGTTTTAGAAAGAGGGAAACAATTGAATCAAGGCTGTCCTAGAAGGCGCCAAATAAAATAGGGCAACTGGGCAAGGAAAGGTAATTGGAGGTTGGGGCTTGATATGATCCATCAGGCCTTGTTGGACTATGCCAGGCCTCGTTGGACATTGACCACTTCATCAGACCTTGTCGCGCTTTGTTCAACGTCGTCAAGCGCCCAACAAGGCTTAACACATTAAACGGTTGCGGAAACAAAAACACTGCCTTCAGTATTACACGCTGGCATTACAGCGGTTATGACAGGGAAACACCCAGGATATGCTGAGGCAGCGTTGGGTTTATGAAAATAGAAGGTAGGAATTATAGATGCTGGTTGCAAGGTAGGGATTGAGATTTGGAACTCGGGATTTGGTAACAGCTAGGGTATGGGAATAGGAAGCTGATAATCCCTGCAACTTCGGAATCGGAAGCTGAACAAATGCAACGACGGAAAGGAATTGGGGCCCGGCGAGAAAGTTATGAGTCTTTTCTGCCTGAGTGGGGAGTGCTGGTTTCGATGATGCTCCGAAGCTTGAGACAGGTTCGAAATTCCTGTCAACGGGGCTTTGATGGGCTTCGCTGGACTTGGTCAAGCTCCGGCGGTCTTCGCCTTAGTAAGTTTTCGATGAATCTCCAGCAGCGCTGTGAATTCCTTCAATCTCTCAATGCGCCGAATATTCTCCAACGGGAAGCTTCCACCAGCTTTCCCCTGCAGTCATCATCCGAGGCAGAATTGACACAAACAGGGGCATCACGAAACTCGCCTGCACGATGACGCAAAACAAAAAAAATGAATTGAAAAAAAAAAAATGAAGAGGTAAGACTTACGTTCGGGCCGAGTCTTAGAAGGAATGAAGGAAGCTTTCCAAGGCATGGGGTGTAGCCCTTCAGTAACATTGGAATGCTGACTAGCTCTCCTTCATCATTGATGTCAACCGAAAAGTAATCTCGCAACATGACTCTTTTGTCAAGTAACAATTTTTCAATTATCTGGCAGCACAACGCGTTAGAAACTCGTGTGACGTGACATTTTTCCATCCGTAACCTCAACTGAGGATCCTGCAACGACGCGACGCGACTCGCCAAACCATGTGTATCTTCCTTGTTACAAACCATGTCCGAAGGGATATTTTATCCGAATGGGAGCGCGTAACATCAGATGAGCTGAGAATACAGTGGATGGGTTACTCTCACCCGCGTCGCGAGCCTTTGCGAGCCGATAAAATCGAAGGACGACGGAAAAAAAAAAAAAAGGTGGCTCATACCTTGGTGTTACCTTCCCAATCAAAGAATTCCTCAGCGTGGCTGTCGCCGCCTTGCATATTGGAAGTTTCTACCATCACGGCATCACCGTCATCACCTATTGTTGCCGCCGTGTTGTCATCACCGCCGGGGTTAGTACCACTCCCCTGTTTCCCCTCTCGCTCCATCATCTCAAACTGCCGCTCTTGCTCTGCCGCGATTTGTAATAAATCTCGAATCTTCAGCGGAGGAGTAAGTCTGATTACTCCGAAGTTACGAAAATCAGACAGTCCAATCTGATAGAACATTTCGTAAGCAATAGCAGCATAGTCGACCAGGTATAATTTGACACCGTGTTGGATTGCGGCCAGCCTTCTGTGTTCATCAACAAGCCCAACATATATATGGTTTGTAAATAACTCAGCAAGGCCTTTGTGTGCTGCATCTCGTACTCTTTGGCGAAGCTCTTTAATTGTTGAATATCTAACTTCGACCCACTCCCGGCTGTCGTCACAGTCGTATAATGGCTGCAGTTGCCCATCCGTCGATTCTATTGTTGGCCGCTCTGTACGACCAACCGTACCGGGTTTGACAAAGGCCGTGATTTTTTGGTCGCGGTGGTCAACCCGGACTGTGTTGCTTTCGTAGGGCTTCTTGGCCTGTCGAGCGCTGGGTGTTGCTGTTACACCAGGATCTGTTGGTTGCCGCCCTGTATTGGCTGAACCGCTCCGACGTGTAGCCTGTTGCTGTTGCTGTTGCGGCGGTGCACCAGGAAGGAGGGTCTGCGTCAGAGCAAAGGATCTCGAAGTATCAACGGCAGCAAGACGCTCCTGAATGCCCGCAGTAATAATTTCAATAATTTCATCCTCATGCAAAAAGTTGACCTCGCGTTTGGTTGGATGCACGTTCACGTCAACCCGGTCAGGTTGAATGTCGATCGATAGATAGACAAATGGATGACCGTGTTTAGGTAGAAAAGTGGAGTAGATTGCGTCAATGGATTTTTTGATGGAGTTTGACTCAACAGCTCGACCTATATGCGCGCTTGGTATTAGATGGCTTAGGGCTACATATGAGGGGGAATGAAAAAAAAATACCATTAATAAAAAGCAATAACGTGGTTTTTTTGACGTGGTAATTGGCATTACTCAGCATCCCTTTGGCCTTGAATCCAAGCCCAGTGTTGGCCACCTCAAAATCGATGACTTCGTTAGCGACGGAGCTTCCGTGTACACGACGGATTCTTTCGACAAGATTGGTGCTCGAAGTGGTGGAAACGCCCACCCCGCTCTCTCCATGCTATCACATTATTAGGCACGTGAAGATAACAAGCGTAGGGCAGCAATACTTTCTTGCACGAGAATGCCACACCCTCACAGTGGACGGCATATCGTCCGACGACATCGAGGATCTTGGCATATTCTTCGGAGGAACTTCTGAAAGCTCTACGCCGGCTTGGTGTGTTGTAAAACAGATCTTCAACCTGAAGTGTGTTAGAAACACCAATTGAAATCTACTCAATATCAATACTCACAGTAATTTGGGTTCCTTGTCGTCCGGCACAAGGTTTTGGATCCGCACTCTGTCCTGGCTTGGGCGGAACTAACTTTCCGTCGGCATATACTGCTCTGCATAATATTAGAATCATAAGTCAAGCCTAGACAGTTGTACTACCTCCAAGCACAATTTGAATCCTTTGTTTTCGTGGTGACTGTGAGGTGCGCAATCATACTGATACTCGCTAAGGCCTCGCCTCGGAAACCATATGTGCCGATTGATTCTAGATCTTCAAAGGCCTTCAACTTTGATGTTGTAAATCGCTCGCAAAGAATTGGCAAATCGTCACGCTGTGAAACACTCAGCAATTGTAAACCAACAGCAATATTTGAGCAAACATTTATCCCTGATCCATTATCTGTAATCTGGAGTAATTTGAGACCACCATCTTTGACAACAATTTCAATTGATGTTGAACCGGCATCAACGGCGTTCTCTATAAGCTCTTTGAGTGCATTAACTGGAGCAACAATGATTTCTCCAGCAGCAATTTTGTTTACCACATTCTGGTCAAGGGCCTGATCACACTTTGTCAGGACAGGTTCTAAAATTACAATAATAATGACGCGTTCTAACCTTAATTCTTGCTGGAGCTTGCATTGTGTAGAGGTGGAGGAAGCAGCTGAATGGAGGTGACGTTGTGGAAGACGCGACGGGCGCGTTACCACTTCCCGCGTAGCCAAACATATCACGTGAGTGTAATAGTCTTATGTAATCACCCCCTCGTTTGTATGTATTCAGTCATTTCTGGTTTGAGAATACAACTGTCTCGTAATTTTCGGAGAACACAAAACTCACTACTAAACACCAGTTGTAAATTTAGGTTGTGTTGAGACCTGGAACAAGTAGGTACCCGTTGATGTATGACTGGAACCCGTTTCATAGCAAACTTTAAAGGCTTGCCGCAGCAAAACCCGAGGTAACCCCAAAGGTAACCTACAGAATGCGCACAACCGGTTTGTTCTGTTTAACAGCATCAACATGATGATTTACCTCAGCCTGCGCCTCACATGTTTGAGAATATTCTGAACAACGTGGATCAGAAAGTTAAAAAAAAAAGGAAAATGTTATCTCGGCCGAAATGCATCAAAGCCATCCCCATGATCTACCGTTTCTAATCGCCATATTTTCATCTGAACGTTTTTGTTTTCTTTTGATATTTATCTAAATCCTGCACCTATTTTTACATCTAGCCATATCAACCCTCTTTCAGAAATTACCGTCCCACCACCTGGATCGCTCAACGGGAGATCTGCATACACTTAAGCGAGATCTTGGCAACGGTACCGCCAAAAAAAAAGTTGGGACGAATTCTTCATTCAGGGAAGGTACAGCCGCAAGCCTCTATTTACAAGTGTAGGGCTACCGTAGAAAGCACTGTAGACAACAAATACATAGTGCCATAGTAAACATCGCGTGACCTCTGAAACATGAATGGTTTGCAATGCATACGGCGCTCATCGCTTACGGGTTATGTACCCTGCGTTTAGGTGCATGATCTTGTGTACTACTGGTGTAGCCGCGACAGACGCTGGGGGGCAGTTATGCACTTGGTGGTTCATCCGAAGGATGCATGATTTATGGCTGGGTATGCTATCAAGTCAGAAAGATGTTACAGAAAGTATCGTGGTGTATTTGGATCCTCATCATCGGGTTTGGTGATGAATTTTGACAACACGACGGTCCAGAGTAGGACGTGTGTGGGTTCATCATCCGTGTGAATTGCTCACCAGCTCTCCAGTTTTACTCAATAACCCAGCACTGTGCCTGATGTCCGAAAATTCACCAATGAAGAGTTCCCTCGTTTGATAAAGCAAACTCTATCGTCAATTCTTTCAAAAAAAAGAAAAGACCCTGCATAATCGACAATCATCCACATACCCAGCAAGCACATATTGACACGCGAGCGGCATCCCAAGTGGCGTTGGGCATCATTGGACCTCATTGAATTTCAAGTGCCTGAAGACTGGCTGACAAACAGCACAAGAATGCAATTCAGTCCTATGTATTCACAAAGCCCTGTTTGACGTTAAAATTAATGCCGGGTTCCAGAATATTCCGTTACCCACCTCACCTCGCTAATTACACTCTACACGCGTATGTAATTCAATCCCAAAATTTCCATTGCCATTATGAAATCAAAGCTATATTGCATGACAAACCGCGTATATGAAAAATTACCAACAAAATTATTACAGGCTCTTACATACGCCATTTATGTACAGTTCAAACTTTAAAACCGAGGCGTCTGACTGATAATCATTGTAAGCGAGTGAAATTTCGGAGATTTGTTGTTATGTGTTCTTATGTAAAGCGCTACAAGCGTTTATGTATTCTATGGCCCTATGTACATATATATGGCGTTACCTTACCTTACCGTGCAGAGGTGGCGGTTTGATCTGCACCCCAAATGTGCCACGCTGCGATGATGTGTAAGTCTGGTGAGTTTTCAAAATAGCAAAGACGTCAAATTTGTTGAGTCGTAAGGATGACTGGCTTGATATGTGACGAATCCTGGACCCTTAGCTATGCATATTATGCTGCGGCGAAGTTTTGAGATGAGACAGTTCGAAAATCCGGAGTATTTTTTACCGGCATGATATCTACATGCATATATCTATGGGCATCAGAAAAAAAGTATTCATTCTGCATGTCAAACTTTATCCCCAGCAAATAAGTGCAACAAACTGCAGGTGCCGACGCCACTAGGGCATATATGTATATCACGTAACTGATGTTTTGGCAGTGCATACATGCTTCAGATCTGCATCTGCAACGGAATACCGTTCTGCTTGTCTCAGAATTGCTTTGAAAGGCTGGCTAACGGGCAGTTCTATCGGTTACCACTGGCCATTCATCGGTAAGGAGAGGGCATTGTATATCTGTTTTTTACGTCTGCTGTAACTTCATTGGAAGCATCACATCTGACAGTGACTTGTCCGAGATAGGCTTTTAATTAAGAAAAGTGAGGAAAAAACGAAAGAAAAGAAAAGAAAAAACCCATCGATTTTTTTGTAAAAAAAAAAAAAAAAAACGAACAACGGTATTTGTTCACCTTGCATGAAATTGTGCAGAACATGCTGGCATCAAATTAACGATCTGCCTCATCGAAGATCTTCCAATGGCGTTGTGCCAATGACGGAAACTTCCGAGAAACATGACGCTTGCTGCAGTAGCCTGGCGTCGCACAGAAATTAATTTTCTGCGACCCCGCGAAAAGTTCGTGCACCGCAACAACGCAACACACACATCATCAACAACCCCGCAATTCTCAGCGCCTTCACGACACAGCGCAGCAATGGGAAAGGCAGTCAAGCCCAAGAACAAGTCCGATGCCCGGAAAGCGACCGACCCCACCGGCGGCCGCCCGAAAAAGCCCGCGTTCACTCAGACACCCCAGACAGATGCTATCCACAAGACGCGAATCCTTCCAGCTATGAAGAGTTTGGCAGCTGCCAGCGCAACTGATCGCGCCGCCGCATTGTCAACCATATGCTCTGAATTGCTGGACGATGACACGTGTCGTTTTATGCTGCTCAAGGAGCGGATCGTGGCGAAGCTTATGGACGACATGGTGGTTGATACTTCGGACGATGTTGTGGTGCTGGCATGGAACGCCCTACACAAGATTGCCGCCTTGGAGGGTTACGATCATTGCGTGAATATGTTCCGCAAGGGAATCTTGTCAAAGGTCCAGCCTGTATTAGAGAAGGTAGGGCTTTGTTGTCGCCCGGTGTTGACGCGCCAATCAGAACCCAAGGCTAATTGATATCACCAGTTGGCCTTGAGCTTAGAAGGTGTTGCAGCGGACCCCTCAAAGGCGCCTGCCAGCGTCTGGTCATTAACAGAGAACATCATTGGACTTCTGAAGTGTTTGAGGTACCGTAAAACTAAATCCAGCCTTGCTCAGCCCTGTAATCAAAATACTGAATTAGCGCTCCAGTGAGGAATCCGAGCAGGCTCTCGAAGGAATCTCGAAAATCAACATCATTGTTCCATTCCTCATGGGACTTCTCAACCCCTCAATCCCTATTCCTGAACACATCCAATCCGCAGCAGCACAATGCTTGAGCTCCCTAACCGAAGACAACGATCCCCTCAACTCCAAAATCCTCTCTGAACAGGCCAACCACATCCCTCAACTTATCCAGTTGAAGGAGCACAAGATTCCGACTGTGCGGATCTGCGCTTGTGGTGTGTAAATCCCTCGTAGGGCTGAGGTCCGTTGCATGATTAATCACTGACACTTTTCAGCAATTTTGCACAATCTATCACTCGCACCCACTGAAATCGAAAACAACCTCACAGACGCCGACCTCCTCCCCGTCCTTACCTCCTTCATCAAACTTACCGCTACCTACGATCTCAACACTTTTGTCCCTTCCACTCCCGATGAACACGCCGGTCTTCGTACCACCGAGATTGCCTTGGAGGTTATCTCTTCAATCGCTACCTTTGCAGGATACGAGCTTGAAGACCTCCAGCACGCACCCAAGGAGGAACCCCTCCCGGAATTCATTTCCGAAGAGGCTTCTGATGCCTCCGGTGATGAGGAAATGGGCGACGACCTCGCTGAACTCCGTGAGGATATGGAGATGACCGCCATGTCGGACTCCGAGGGCTCTGGCGCCGACAGAATGCTCTACTACCTCCTCGAATCCACCACTCCTATCGTCGTCCAGCTTTCCAAGCCTACCAGCAACGAACGTATCTGCCTCCGTGCTCTTACCGCCCTCACCAACATTGCCTGGACTCTTTGCAACGCCTCCACCCTCTTCCCTAGGATCCAGACCAAATGGACTACCCTTGCTGGAAAGATCTGGGAGATGATTATTGCGCCTGTCGTCACCGGTAATACCGCCAATGTAGCCCTTGCCGACGCCATCACCGGTGTTGCATGGCCTCTTGCCAAGTCGTCAAAGCAGCTTCCTACCGGCGATATCCATAAGTCCTTCATTGGCCTTTACGGTGTTGCTACCAGCACTGAGTTAAAGGCCAAATGTGTCGGAGTTCTCGGAGCTCTTGCTCTTAACGAGGAGCGTTTGGATGTTAACAGAGACGTTGGCGTCTTCTTCATGGGTGTAATCAACGCCTGTCCTGACGTACCGGCGGAGGTTATGGTAGAGACTTTAGATGCTGTCTTTGATATCTATGCGGATGCTGAGTATGCGTACGATGAGCCTGTATTCAGGGCATTAGCATTCGTGCAGCATCTTGAGGCAGGAACTAAGGGGGTTCGCGCATTGGTTAAAAGAATCGACAAGAAGAAATTCCCAGATTTGAGAACCAAGGCAGACGAGGCAAGTTTGAACTTGAATAGGTTCATAGCATATAAGAAGAAGGAGGCCAAGAAATTGGAGGCAAAGGATGAGGAAATGAAGTAATATGTTTGGATTTTCTGTTTGAAATGTATAAAATAAAAGTACTTGGTATTTAGTTGGAGTCTTTCTGGGTTTTAATATATATAGTTGAGAAGTAAATGTCTGTAGAGAGAAGTGGAAGTGGACAACGATGAAACTATAGAACGTGGCTAGTCTGACTCCTCACATGATATCGAAGACTAGTATACCGTTTACGCGCTGTTTGCGCAGCATGAACCCGCATGATTCCCACCCGGACTACTTGCACGCTTCCATCTCCATAACATGACAAACAACAGCGATGCATCTCCTGCCCTATCTTTTACAAACCATCAGGAATACTAATTACACCGATATATTGTGTAATCTTTCTGTCCTTGATACCAAGGCCAAAAAGAAAAAATACGGGAATTCATCCCATCATCGCCTCGGTTTGCACAAGCGTGATAATTCATGACTCCGCATCACGTGATATTTCAATACACATTGCCCATTATTCCAATCAAACCAGCATGCATTTTTGTGGCACTGTCAAGCTCTCGTCATATTTTGTCCAAGTAAATATTGATATAATACATACGGAGTTATTTACATATATTCTGTAGAATAACTGAGAAATAGCTTGCTCGTTAACGCATTTAACTTCTGAGTACGCTTGACTACTCAATTTAGCATCGAATCAAGAAACTTCTTATGGGTCTCCAATAAGTTACTAATACTTTGATGTCTCCTAGAAAAATCAACGGGAGTTGAAGTACACAGCGTATGTCAACATATCCTGTCCATGAATCCCGGGTAAAGTGCCATACCAGGAGTGAACAAGTAGAGGTGATGGTTATATCAGGTAAGGAACATGTTCATAACGCTATCCGTTCCGGTTTTTTGTTTGTTTGAATCCTTTTTTCTTAAGTACCCAAAGCCATAAACATTGTAGAAGCATACTCCAAACCTGGTCAACAAAATCTACAAGTTAATCATAATTTCCGCCAACTTACACATCCCTCAACTCCAGAAGATTCTCGCTCTCCGCCGACTTTATTTCCTTCGCCATTGACGTTTTATTATACCTACAATGGTAGGATGAGACATCAAAAAAAGCATCCTCCCGATTTTGGGTTTAGCTTGTCGGTGTAAGATGTATTTCAAATCCGTCAATATCAACTGGCGGCGGTGGCGGTGGCGGCAGTAGCTCAAATTCATAGACTCCAAAGTATGAAACCTCCAACAGCCATGAGTATTTCTATATCTCAGAACACACACACACATACACGTTCCATAAGATCCACAATATCAACCTAGACTTTAATCTCGGCTCAGATGACTGCAACTGCAACATAACGAGAGTAACAACTTATGTATAACCGAGAAGATTTCTTTCTGGTGCCATGTCTTCACGCTGGTTTTAATTACGTTAAATTATTATAGAAAATCAACCCAGCATAGTTAGATTGTAATTATGCCGATCAAATGAAGCAATGCCCTAATTGAGCCGTCAACAATTGAGATAACATCTAGACAGACATAGTGATACCTCATGATTCAATTGATATGGTATAACTCATCGTGGAAGAACTAGCGATTTGATTAAACTACATTTCATCTAAAAAGGTATTTATTGTTACAAGATGATTTAATGATAACATGTTAAAGGAAAGCTTTGTGAAGCCATCATCATCGAAGGATGATGAAAAAGCAAAACGATTGGAGGAGCGGCGAATCGAACGCCGGACCGCCTCTATGCTAAAGAGGAATTATACCACTAAACCACACCCCCAACTTATGACAGCTTTAAAACATATGTAAATATAAAAAAAGAATCAATAAAAATAATTCTATCCACCCTGTCCTGTTGGACGGCGGCTGAGGATAGTTCCTAACTCCTCCATCACTTCCGTATTTTCATCAAAATTACACACAAAATCCTGCTCTACTCCCCTATATCCGGCCGAATCACCACCGTAGCTGAAACCGCCCTGGAGTTATTAGTAGAACAGCATTGCCTATACACACCTGTATTTTTCACAACACCGAAGCATTATCAAAAGGCTTATACATCGGCTTAACGCCTAGATACTCACATTGTATAGTGTCAATATGATAAAACAATGGTATGATCGTGTAGATAGAGGTTACAGAGTGAGACCTGGTCGTATTAGCCTTGGGTTCAGAAACGACTCGAGCAAGGGATGTGTGTAGACGGACTGAGGAGAATATTGGGAGTCTTTTATAAGAGGTATTCGATAACTACACAGGTAGAAGAGATTAGCACCGCTACTTCAGAAGGATTAAAGTAGAGGTCGGGTTCGAATCATAGTTCACAGGTGGGGAAAGTTGTTGAGTTTGTTGATTTTTGATGAGTGCGTAGGTGTAACTCCGACAGAGCTGGTATGAAATGAGTAAGCCTTTTTCGAAAGTGTAGAATGTCGGGAGAAAATGATGATTTTTTGGCAGTGTCGTGAAGGATGCATATTGCTTGCCGAGTGAGATGATTCATGGAGAGAAAGTGCTCAACCAGATGAAAGCCGGGTGCTTCTGTTTAGAGGCTCTAGAATATCTCGGTCATTAGGTGCTTCTAATTTCTTACATTTTCTTTACTAATTCGGAGTCATTTCGTTGTGCTCTCAGTACTGTGGATATTTGTAGAATCCTTTCTTTTGGAGCTTGCCGCAGTGTACTGTACAGATACTTCTTAGTAACCACCTTTCCTAAATATCATTGTCTGCATCCTTCACACTCACATTTTGTGCGTTTATTCGAAGCTGGATGATGTCAGGGCTGTGCAGTGTTAAGAAAATTATGCGGAAAGTAGTAGCTGCGATACGAGGAAAATTCTGCAGAAAACAGGAACTTGTCCTTGAAGGAATCATACAGCATGGACTCGGGAATAACCGGGCTTGAAGGCTGGATGGTTGTTAGGGTGATGACTAATGGTTATTCACGGTAGTGATTAATCTTAAATTAAGTGGAGGGAGGAATTAGTGCGTTTCGTTGTGGCGTTTGGATGGGGGGAGAGGGATCTGTGCTCGGCTACTCGCTCTGTACTCGAATTACATGCCCTAAAATGGTAGTTAGTGTGTTGGTGAGAACTTTTGTGGCTCAAACAGATTAATGAGCCATGGGTGCACGATATTGTGCTCCACCACACGTTATGATGAGAGTTTGTGCGACATGAAAATGGCACTGGAATCGGAGGAGGGGCCGAATCTTAACCAAAAAATGTTTAGAACTTGAGGCTAAAGTTAATCTTCTCATCTAAGCACTGACAAAAACATGTCGCATCAGTGTCTACACCAATATTCATGCATAATCACTCGGTACCACACCAACGTCTTTTGAAAAGGCCCTTGGTATTGCATGATAATATCTGCACATTTGAGTATCGTCTGAGGTGTTTGTAGTCAAAGTCTTGGTTCCTCATGCAGTATTAGCTGTCGCCCTCGAGTCACAACTTCTCCGACGTTTACCGGCGGTCGATCCGCCTTCCAACATCCATCAACCTTAGCATGTTTTATAAATTAACGTGGCTATGTACAGTATGTCAGGCCTTAGCGTTATGCAACTTCTGATGAAGAACACCAATCCAGTTGGGAATTCCCTATGTGCTCGTCTGTAGTACCCTGGCTGCTATCATGTCTGTGCTTTTGCCGCCCATCAGAATTGCATCGCTTGCTGAACCCAGTGCTTATGTACCGAGTACTTGTTAGGTTGATGGCTATGCACTGCTGAAATTCTTATAATCGCTTCACCAATAAAGTTGACGGTACTTTTACGAATTCATCAAAAGGTTTCTTGCCATTTTGTGCCTCGTGCCCTCCTTCCTTCGTACTCGTACGAGTATATCTTCATCAGACCACTTTATCAACACACACCGCCCAGTTTCAAACCATAGTATTTAAGATACATCACCGTTGAGACATCTGTAGGCCAATCCTTCCGGCCTATTTTGTTTGGCTGAAGATCTTGATGCGTGTCTTCTACCGAGAGAGGGGTACTGATAGCAACGGCAGGCATCCAAACAACTGGCCAACAATCCCAGAGCGTCAACTCCCGCTAAGACCCGACTGTACGAGCGTCCGCTAGCAGTTTACATTTGAATACCCGCGGTTGTTAAGACAGTATCCCACCAAGTCACAACCGATTCTGAATGAGAATTGGCATGTTTTCCGCATGGTTATCGTGCCAAGATACAGTATCCTGCGGCTGGTGATGATCGAAATTACCATATTAACTCGGTAAAAGACTGCAAAGATGCGGATGGTTATTATCGGGAAGATATAGACCGTTAACCACTGCCAGAGATTTCACCCCACGTGAGACAAGCCATGGCTTTTGATATGTGACTATGTGCTAGTCATCACCAAGGCAACCAGTTGTACCATAACCTACCTCAGTATTCAATGGACACTGTCTAAATCAGCTAACTTAAAACGTGATGTAATACCTTCATATATTATCTACATGTCGACATAGTATTAGAAATACAGGATGTAAAAGATTTCATGGTGTTGTGCTGTGACGTTTTTTCTGGTCGGAGTTTGGTGATGTGCCCTTGGCTGTAGCCGAGATGACTATTCTAGTTTCATTCCTGGACATGCCAGGCATTTTGAAAGCCATGTCTTGTCTCGCGTAGGTCGAGCAACGGTTTAGTATCTTCAGGGAAGTCTGGGGAAGTTAGTGAGTTTCATTGGCCCTGGGATAGCTAGGCTAGTAAGTACTATACTTAGCTGACAACGCTACTTAAAGAGTTATATATTCACTGGATTTTTGAATCTCCACGGCAGCAGAAATGCAAGACGTAACAGGAAATTGATGGAAGGTAGCCTATCGAAAAGGAAGTCCGTGACGACGTTGATATGCACGACGTGTTTGATGTTTCGTGGATGATGTTTGAAGATAATTCGTCTAGTCGGAGTGTTTCTTCTGGAAGGAAGATCAGTCAGTGGTGAGAAGGCCGCGTGGTCGTAGTCCGTGGAGATGGAGTTCATCAGCGCCACTAGCTTCTCTTTAACCAACCATCTCCGGTTCAAACGGCACGCTTGAGAAAAGAGGCAGAAAGATGGACAAGCGTTTTAACAGTTAATTCATCATGTTCAACCATCGTGAGGCACATCATGTGCTCGTTAGATAACCTTAGTGGGTCAAGAGATATGACGGAGACTGCAGAGAAATAACTCAAATCACCAAAAATGATTCACTGGGATGAAAATCATCTCGACCGGCGATGAGATAGGTATGGAAGGATGCAGTGATGTGGGGGTTGAGCCTTTGGGTCCACTGACAGCATGGATCGGACGCGATAGTGAGCTTTCAAGCGCAACGACAGGGTTCTATTAGAGCTAGAGGGACCAACTCACGTGAGCACTTGCGCCAAAGGATCAAACACACGGTTAACGCCTGACGGCCAACTAATGGTTGCAAGCCACACGTTCACATTCTGATGAGAAATTTTACCGCATAAGACGTCTTTTCATTGATGTCTAGCGGCTAATCATGATCGTTCCCCTTGACGTGCCCACATTCAACCCCACAAAACAAACGCCCCAGAACAGAACCCCATAGCAATGAATGTCAAAAACATTTCTCCAAACGTAGTCAGGTCCATTCCCAGGGACCAAGACAAAAAAGAAAAACCAAAGAAAAACACAAAAACGACGGTTGAAAATACAACACAGGAAATGATACAAAGAAAGCGATACAACCGGCATTATCGTACGCAAACTTGAAAGAATATTGCATTGTCCATCAAAAAAGAGACCCTAACGACACTCCCGTCCACCATAACTATCTCCAGGGTCGCTCATACTGCTGTGTGAACTTCCTTTGTTCCTTGACAGTATTCTAAAGTCCATGTTTACTGGGAGGGTGTTGGATTCTGAATGAGCCACCGAAGCGGCATCGTCGTCATCGTCCTCACCCTCGTGCACGGTTTCCAACCCTAGGTTTGTGTCGTTTGATGAACTTCTCCAGCCAAATCCACGGTTCTCATCTCCAGGGCCCTTCCAATCTTGAGACCTATCCCAATTTCTTCTTGACTGTGGTATCTGATCACTAGAACTAGTTAGCGTGACCATCTCTCTATGTAAAAAGACGTGTACGTACTTCGAATGCCTCATCCATACGCGGTTGCGATACTGGGGGGTGGAGTAGCCTTGCTGTTGATAAAATCCAGGCTCGCTACGGTATTGGACTCGCTTCTTAGTCGTTGTTGCCTTAAGACGCTTTTGAGCGCTGGTGTCTGCATATCGAACTTGAAGGGCAAGAGCCTCTTCCCCAACTGGCATTCCATGAAACTTCTTAATTATTTCATTGCATATCTCCCGAGACTCAAACCTGGTCTTGTTAGAATTTAGATATCGTGAAAGCGACGACCACAAACCTTGCAAATCCAACCCCACGGCTTACCCCACTAGCATCACGCAGTATTCGATTAGATACAACGACATAACCTTGAAATATATCTTGCATGTCCTGTAATATAAAGTTAGTATGCACTCGATAATGTCATACACTGAACAGTAACATACTTTTTCTGACATGCTTCTTGGGAGATTGGAGACGTATATGTTAGTTGAATTGGGGTCAGCCAACGTCTTCAGACGAGCGTTGAATGATTCCTGCGCAGCAAGCATTAGATCAGCGTGATATTAGCAGGGAGAGATGTTACCCGAGCAAATCCGGCCTCGTAGTTCAAACTCATCAAACCACGGATACAGTGTTCAGCGTCAAGCTTGGTCTCAAAACGAGCAAAACCATATCTAATATTCAAGTTAGAAAAGGTATGATGTCGGATTACGTAAGATACTCATACCCTTTGCAAGTACCATGCTCAGTATCCATGATGGCTTTGTGGCTGATAACTGGTCCAAATCTACAAGTCATTTCGTAGAGCTTGTCGTCATCGGTATCCGGGGGAAGACCACGAATATAAACGTTGGTAGTGTTGGTAGGGTTGTCCAGAGGTGAATCAAAAGTTGGCATTGTTGGTGCATAAACTGCTGGCATTGGAGGAGGTAGTGGAGGTCCGGAAAGTAACATAGCCTGAACCTCTTTGCCAACCTCAGACTCCAAGCCTGAGTCACCAAGGATAGCCGGAACAGGATCAGCACTTGTCGAGTATGGGGTTGCCGGAGTATCAGTAGCCCCGGAAGACGACCAGGAGTTTCTGCGGTGATCAAGTGTAGGAATCTGATGGGTATGCGGCTGCGGAGGGGAGGGAGGGAGGTATTCCGGTCCCAAGGGAATCATGGAGTAACCATACGGAAGCTGGGGTTGAGGGGGTGTAGATGGCGGAGACGTTGTGTATCCGTGTCCGTAAAGAGGTGCACTCCATCCATTACCACCTTGAGTGTACATGTAGTATTCATAGGGGATAAATCCTGGTGCTGGATAAGGGACCATGGGATAGATTCCGTATGGAGGTTGAGTGCCTGGCATGTGTCGATATGCGCTTCCCCGATAGTTTTGATGATCAGGGGAGCCAGCGCCGGCAGATGAGTGTGGCATGTGGGTAGACATTGTTGCTTTGGTACGATTTAGTAAAGACAAAATGAAAAGAACATAAATACTTACGAGTATCAATATTCCTAGCTAAAAGCAGCAAAATTGGTCTCCAGTCAGCGTATGAGCCGGAGAACCTGAGTGATATGTATCTTCAAGAGCCGTAAAACTTTGATGAAAAGATAGGGTAGAAAAACTGTTGCAAGCGGAAGAAATGGAAAAATGTGGAGATGGATGTGAGATGGGGAGGAAAGAAAGGAAGAGAGGACGACAGCTGAAAGCAGGGTTAATGTACGGTGAAGTGGAAGTTGGTGATGGAGGACGAAAAGTCTGCAACACCGACACCGACACCGGCTTGTACGTGCAACACAAGACGAAAGACTCGACCTGCAACAGACAACAGTGGTAATAGAAGAAAAAGTGGAACTCACCTGCAGCGGCTCGATAGGCTGGAACAGTCGTTGCGCCCTGCTGAGGGGATGGTTTCTGGTATCACAGATGAGCGGGGAATCTTTTGTTCTTATTTATGTCAATGGTAGTACAACTCCGGAAGATACTTAGATATGAGCAGTTGCCTCCGTCCCCTCCCCCCCCCCCCCCCCACTTGCCTTCCCCACCCACCCAAAGAGAAGGAAAAAACAAAAAACGAAAAATTTCTAGACTTAGATTTTCTGCCTCCTTCCCCCGCCTGCTTGAGAAGGTGCTAAGGTAAATCACATCAGAAATAGCTGGAGGATCGTGGGTGTCACCGCCTCGTCCTTGTATACAGATAGACACAGATATCTATGCAGGTCCCAAACCAAAATCGATCTCTAACACCTGCAATCCCAATATCAACGCTGGCAATATTATGTCAACTTTCGCGTACATTTTCATAGATAGTCAAAGCATTCGTCGCCAAATTCTGCAAGAAGATCCGCCCTCCTTACCCCTTTCCCGAGATTCAAGGTGTGCATCCTTGATGTTTGCGTAAATGTCGGTGGTCGATTTCTGGTTTGAGGGCATATACCGTCTAATTCTCAGTGGTTTCTGCACGCCGCTGTTGCTGCAAAAGTTCCAGCATTTCGGTACCCACGGACCGTGTACGACGCCGGCGGCGAACATTACAGTACACCACCCCTCGCCTCGTTTATGATTCGCCGCTTGTCTGCCTACTATTCACACGCACACAAAAGGGATAAATCCACCACGAAGGAAAATAGGTAAGTATCACCCTTCGTTTCACTTCACCTACAATACTCCGCCAATTACGAACGAAACTGCCTGTTCAGCTTCTTGACGGTTGCCATCTCACGAGATCGGTCCTCCATTCCGTCCAGTCGGAAAGTAAGCATCGAGATGGCTGTCACAGTTGGATTGACACCAACCCTCTTGACGCTCAAACAAACGGGTTCAAATGAATCCAGCACCTTTCCGGTTCTCGACGATATCGTCCATAACAACATCGCAAATGCCATGTGCCCTCAAAAACTTGCATATTTCCCTCACCGGAGCCCTTTTTATTCTTGTTCCTCACATGTGTGGGGTGGGTATGATAACTGCTTCCCCTCTCTTAGCTCCATCTTCCACCTCGCCAACTTCAGGCATACCAACTAATAAGCGCAGATCCACAGCTCTACTACCTCCCCGTCAATAATTACGCTCTGAACAGCTAGTTATCGCTCTTGTCAACGCCTGTGCCATATAGGACACAGGCCCCGGACTCTTCAGTCCCACAGAAATCCGGACAGCAAAATTCTGCTTGCTCCACTCTGTGACTCTGTTATTAGTGACTTGTTGGCATTACCTAGCAACCCTTTTGTCGTCTAAAGGCGTCTGGTTGCGTTTTTGCCGACCATTCGCTTCACTGAACTGTGAGCGAGCACAGAACCAGGATGGGCGGGGATATTGCAGTTAGCCATGTCCCCGGAGTCCTCAAGATAGTATCCATACCCTGCGTATCCCTGAGGTTTGACACGTCTGACAGAATCCATTGGCCATCCCGTCGGCGACTATCTTTCCCTATGCTGAGCATGGTCTGCAAACACGGTTCGAGTTTCACCTCAAACAGTGAACGTCGACGGGCGTTTGCATACCTCATCACTCACCTACGAAATGCGGAGTAGGGCTTGACATACTGATCTACACCAGTACGCGGGAGGCCGCCACCCTCGATCGGCAAACCCCAGAGTCCTCGAGCTTCATCTCGGAAGGCTTAGGGGCGGTTGCAGTGCGGAGGTCCAAGCGGGCATATCTTTATACTAGCGTGGGGAATCTGACATCTCAGCAGCGGTACGGGCCAACCCTTCCGGCCCGCAAATAAATGCCTGCTCGTCCTCTCCATGAGCTCGTTTATTTAGTTTATCATTCTCGTGCGGACTCTATTCACCTTGAGGTTTGATCATCCGGCAACCCCAGGATGACCTATCGCTTTACCTCATTTGGATATATATCCACGAGCGAAGGGGCTGAATCTTGGTCACGTTGACAGCCCAGATATTTCTCGGCAGTTAAAGTGTTGGGATGCATCACAGACCAATTGCAGATTTAATCATCGATTGGATACGCGTCCCGGTTCCTAGCAATCCTATTGGTATGACAAAGGATTTGCTTTTGCAATAATCCCCACAGCGTGAATGATGAGATTCCAGCTATGAATATTACAACTGAAGACGCTAGGATAACCAATTGTTTGGAAGCTTTCGGCGATTTACGAGATTTCGGCGGACCCATTAGGCGGGGGAGGCTAAAGTCAGTATGCTAGTCCCTTTCGATGCTACCCACTTGTTAGGCGTCCGAGAGCGTTGTCCAAGAGAAGCCATGGGAATCTCCGCCGTACTCGTGCGTTCAATTTCGCCCGCCTCTATGAGGTAACGATCCAGCTTAACCGCAGTGGAGTACAGACATGTCATATTATGGTCGCTTAATATTCCACACGCTAAGTTATCTAGGTCTCTTGATAGCGAGGTCATGAACAGACAGACGTCTCTGAATATCAGGCCATTTCCATGAATCGTCGGTGCATCTCACATCCACTATTTTCGTAGGCGGATATCAATTACGGCCTGTGCTCAACCTTTCTCCTCGACTTTGTGTGGACATCGACTATGGCTGAGACACCACTGAATGAAAGCTTCAACGGCACGTGTTTCACAACGCATCACTCTTCTATGTGTGCCTCTCAGCTGCGTCGGATGCGATAAGCGCGAGCCTAAGCTTTCGATGAGCTAAGCCCATTTTTTGTGCCTCGGTCTAAATAGGGTTCTATTTACTAGCGTGTTGTGTTTCCAGAACAAATTCAGGGAACGAACGAGATCTCGAATCAAAGTTGCAGCATCATGAGCGAGCACAGAACATACATCCTTCGCTTATTATCGCCGTTCCATGCGCTTGTGCGAACATGTATAGGAATCCAAATGCCCCCACCTGTGCCACCGAATGGCTCCCGGAAATCTGGTTCTCGGGTTATATTCCCTCACCGACGTCCGCTTCTGTTGGGATGTACACGGAAAGTTTCAACGAAAGTTCGTATGCCGGTTACGATGCAGACTTCTCTGTGTCCGTCTGTTTATAGTAGATATTGTTTGTCGGTAACATCTATTAGTTGGGCGGTGAGCGCGGAGGAAGATAGTAGATCGATTCAAATCGAATCGGGCGAAGGTCGAGAGAGAGCGGATGTTAAGCGGTTGCGCTTTGCACCGCATGCCTAGCTCCACCTCAGCGTGGAGCGGTAGAGAGTGGCGAGGATATAAGAGGCTGTTTTATACCCCCCTCACTGATTATCATCCTAACAAATTTTCTCCTTCTCAGACAAGCCACTCGAAATGCCACTGTACCAAAACGTCTAACAAATCAGCAAAGTGCAAATCGAGAGGTTTTTTACCCCGGATAACACTTTTGATGATTCATCTTTATTTTTGAGGCTCGTATTCGATTGAAGCACGACAAGGCATAACATAGAAAAGCATGACACGCCGATATTGACTGTTTGTCTAAGACGACAAGACGGTTCCAAATTAACCCAACAGTGACCCATGTCGTTGGAATTAAGACAAGACGCGAAAACAACGGCAACGGCTTGGGGGTTCGTTGCCATCACAGCCGTGAAAACCCCGGCTGAAATCAAAATAATTAAGGTTCGGAACAAAATCCTTGGAATTTCTATTACACAAGCACTTGATCACCTTGGAAACTCTTGTTGAAGACTACACGCGTAGGGGGATATCAGAACTAGACCGGGCACTGTGTTAATCTACTAACCCTAAATCCCGAGCCATGTCTTCCAACATCTCTAGGGCACCCCTATGACAGTCTTGGATACACCGACGAAACCCTTCTTACCTTCCATCTGCAGGCACCGGACTCGTGACAAATCTCAAAACTTGTTTCGAACATACTCTACTGATCTCAGCAGGCACATAAGTGCAAAAAAAAAAAAAAAAAACCAACTTCAAAATCAGCCTCCGACCTTGGAACAGCCGTGGCCGGCCCGACAACCAGGCGGCTGGAAACGTGGTCTATACGGCACGTATGTAAAAAGCAGCTCGGACATCCGATCCGGACGCCAACTTATGGCGGCTGCGTTCTGAACTGAGACATCTATTTTTTTTTTTTGGTCGTTCCACACGGCATCAAGAGTAGGACGGAAACTTTATGGAAAGCTTATTATATTCGACGGGCCGTGGCCGAATTCCAGAAGAAGGCTAGGCAGACTTGACGAAGGCCGATAATGCTCGCAAAGGTTCGAAAGGGTTCAATAAGGTCTGATAAGTGTGGTCCGATAAATTTCGAACCGCGGTTGAATATCCTCCGTTCATGAAAAAGGAGCACAAGCGAAGTCGCATCGAAGCACAACCGCCACGAGAGGTATGAATTGGTGAATTATGAGGTCATTCTGCAGCCCCGGAGGTATTTTCAATGTTTGTACAGGCTGAAGCGAAGGTACTGAGACGCTGGAATAGATTGCGTGATTATGAGTTCAGAATCGTATGGATCGAAATGATGTATGATGTATATGACCATCCCGTTGGAAGCACAACACAGATGTCATGTCACCAGTAGTGATGGCGTGTGATGTGAAGTACATAAGTACATATGCCAATTTTGACCGCATTGGCGTCAACGGTGACATGTCGACAATCACGCTCTAGTTAGTATAGATGGGGGCGATAGATATTGAAACTGCCATATCCGGTTTCCGGGATTCAAACCTTTGGTACCCTAACTAAGGTAGTTTCCTAATACAGATATTCCGGGAAGTCTTCCATGACCATGGTAAATCTAAACCACAGCTCGATGATCTGCGGTGGGGCTAAGTAGAGTACCTTGGTTTCTTCCGTCATGGTGTCCGCCCAAAAACAGCCTTCTTCTGGAATGTGGAATGATAAAATTCAAAATCTGAAATCCAGATTTCTGGGATTTCTTGGCTTTGGTTGCTTAATAGTATACGAGCCCTAGAGCCCAAGCATGCGCAGTTGATATTACAATAAAAGCTTAATGAACTGTAAATATGCGCATTCCTAAAAGTCCATAGCAGCCCTCGTGCAGCCCTGGGAGCCTGCAGCATCCCATAGAAGCCCGTAGGGCTTAGCTAGGTATTCATTTCGCGTTTGTGATCGGCCGGCTAAAAGTGCCCTAAACCCTGAGCCCCGAGACGACTCTACGTTCGTATCCACTGTCTCGGGAAATCGATTGCCGATGCAAGGCGAAGGTACTCTATGATCAAAGTACTACAAACGAGGTCGACCGTCGACCGTCGAATTAAGGGATTAAATTACGTTTTTTTGTATTTCTGAACACAGAGATAAAACGATCATAACGGATTTGTGCAAACAGAATGATGAACTATGTTGCGGAGAAGAGACAGTCCCGGGGGAAGGTGCACTTGCGGCAGTTGCACCGGTGTGGTGATATCTCATGATCGTCTTTAGTTGCGACACGGTGGCGCAGCGCTAAGTGAATGTGGCGCTGGGAACAGGCTTTGGGGCCTAGGCACGAGTTAATTCGCAACAAAAGTTCCAATACAAGCCCTTTTGAATAGGCCATGTAGCACTCGGTGTATACAAAATTTCGTTTACTATGCTTCAAATGATGGCGATAGACATCTGTGAATTATGATAATTCTCGGCTGCCTGGAAATAGTACTGTCTATGCTTTAAGTCTTCCTTAAAACACTTTTTGTCGCGGTGGTTGACCGTGCTGCAGGTATAACCATCTATAAAACTTCTAACCATTAAAAAGGTTTCTTCGCTCCACAGACTATTGAATGATGATATGTCATTACTGCGGCTAAGAATCGATCGTGTTAACTATAAAACCACGCCACCTCTCACGTCCTGCGAATATATCTACCTAACCTGTACTTTTCTACTTAGATGTTGAGTTTAGAAATCGAGAATCAGTGTCACCTTCCACAAAATACGTTTGCCTCTGAAATCGTACACAACACAGCATTTGAGTGTCTATGATAGGGAACGGTACTCCTAAATTCAACGCGGGTATCTTTGGAGTCCTGCGAGTCAAAATGTCTCATTAATAGATACGACAACGGTTCATCGATAATCAAGTGATGCCAATCAAGACTCAAGAGTACAAGGACCAAGAGTAGTTTGTTCAATTCATTTCTTCAGTTCGTCACGGTGAGAGTTTAGGAAACCTATAACGAAATCACTCAAATTTTGTTGGCGCACCACGTTTTTATAACGATTATCTCTCGTTCTCTCTTCAGCAATACCAATTTGCCAATACTCTAAGCGATTGGTTATAAGCTTATAACCATGAGAAAGGATACTGTTTGGAATTCTCCAATCATGACTAGGGATGCACACGAGACGAGCGGCTCGAGACAAGAGTTCGAGCTTTAGTCTCGAAAACGACGAGACTAGATTTCCACGAGACGAGACGTCTCGAGACTCTTTTCTCAAAATCTCGAGATAAGCTCGAGACTTTTTAAGACTTGTATATTCTATACTCTATAGGGCAAAAATATGCTTAATCAAGTTAGATATGTATTTTTCCCTACTCCGCTAATCACTTTTCCAGGTAAATAAGTTACCAAGTGTAAAAATCGACTTCTTAGTGAAACTTCTCCGGCAGTACATGCTGCTGATCAAGAGCTAGAATGGACTACGGGAGTCTGAGGATTGGGAGGTATTCGAGGAGGAAGAGCATGGGTATTGGGGCAGATATTAGTCTGCAGAATTTTTGCTTCACTTGTAGTTTTATGAAATATTTTTCCTCGCCTAAAGTCTTGAGACTTACGAGACTGAAATCTCACGAGACGAGATGTCTCGAGCCCAATGGCGGTCTCGTCTCGTCTTACCTCGTCTCGTGTGCATCCCTAATCATGACATCAACGTGTGAAAAACCGACTTCCAAATAAATCCCCTTCGAGGACTCGAACTTTACACACACTATTGTGTCTTACATTCACTCGCTCTCACATATTTTTAATTATTCGTTATTATTACGAATCCTCACAGGAGTGCGGAAGTAGGCATTAAACGGGCGTTTTGGAAACTGACAATAGGAGCTCAGCACTTTCAAAGGACTCGGATTCAGTTGGCCCTGCCGCACTTTTCCTCCTCTTTTCTTTTTTTTCTTTCTGTATTTCAATTTGATTAATCTTCACAATAGCTGGATTTTATCTAGACGGTTATACAGCCGGTATAGCTGTTCGAAGGTCTAATTGTCCAGGTTTACCAGGAGGTCGGTAACACCCCAGAAGCCCACAGAATCTCAGGGTATGCACAAAAGGCGGCACAGAAAATCCCCACGGAGATACATGTATCGTCAATTTAGCCCTTTAAATAATATTCTAAACTTTCAGCGTTTAACAAACCGGCAACAGAAGCTCCTGCAGGCAAACCCCAAACCCGATTGGCGCTGCCAAGACGCTTCGGCACAGAGGTATTCGGCACAGACGGCATCGATATTTGGACACAGCGGCTCATTGGAGTTTGTTCTCCGGTGGTAAATATTTCATCACAAGATAAATATTTTGTAATCAATTGGCTTGGCTTCTGACAAATATACTATCTGGTACAAGCTTAGAACGCGATCGGCCAATGATCACCGATACTACTAGCTGTTATACGGATTGTTACACTAGGCATTTATTTGTTCACTAATATCAATGATCCTAGTGGACCAGAAATCGAAGGTTTTTTGGAGGAATTCTTAGTCTGGGTAAACTAAATTCCAGCCGCTAGGGCTTATCGATGAATTCGAGCTCTCATGGACCCAGGGCAAAATATCTATATGAGTTGCCGCCTTTTTCTTCTTGCTTGATGAGCACTATGCATGAAACGAATTTTAAAATGGTTTTGATTACCGTACAGGCTTTATTCGCTTTGGGCGGCGGAATTTTTTTTCTTCAGTTATTGGGTTCCGAAAATCATATATACCTGCTTCGGGTTGCTGGAAACCAATTAGGAGATTCGACTTGAAGGATTCAGGCTTTACTGGCGCTGTCATGATTTATGAAATAACGATAATGGTACACGATGAATATGATGTGGGTTGTGTCTGGAGTTTGCAGCATTCCATCGAAGAGGGATAAACTGAACTTGTGATCTCGCTGAGGACAGCTTTAGTTTAACTATCCAAGAAGCAACAGATGAAGAAAGGCAATGCGACTGGTTTGACAGGGCGTATCTGCAGGACTACAATTACGGTAAAAAAAAAATATGTATGATTCGAATTTTAAATAAGTAATTTAAGGGCTAAAATTTCTGCAAAAGCTATGATAAATGCAATCAATTCGATTTTCTCAGCTCTCAAAGTTTGTCCTCCAATTGCGCCTATCATGCAAACATCTATGAAACAGTGCTTCTGTAGGGATTATAGGTCCGTCATGCTTCAGAATAAACTTCTAAGTTGGATATCACGGCATCGATCACAAAATAACTCTCATTGAAGCATTAATTCCACAGCAGTTGATATTACAATCATGCCGAGCCCGAAATTCTCGCTGCAAGGTTCGTCGATCACGATTGGCGGCGGCCTATCTGCCGCAGCTAGCCGCCCAATGACTATCAATTGCCGCATTTCTGGTAACCGGGTAACAAAGCGCCACAGCGCCACACCCTCGTGCCCTTGTCACGCACTATGATCTCACGGCGTGTTGTCACGCTCGCTAACGTTACGCGAGCCGACTTTTGCCACACACTGCTAACGGGTACATTGCCTTCATCTCTAACCTGCCTTCTGCCACTCTCGAATTACAACGCTTTTCATCACCACAACCCTACGAAAACCCAATAATCTAAACCCCAAAACACACAATGTTCTCCTGGGTTACCAACGCTGCGCAATCTGCGTGAGCCACCTCTCTGAATAACCGGAGAACGGAACTCGATGCTAATACGAAACTAACCGCATAGGCTATCTGCTGTCGCTGGAACTGCTGAACCCATCTATGGACCCTCCCATTTACACCAAGTTTCCAAGCAGGAAGCTCAAAACCCAAAATATGAAGTCCTTCCTGAGGACCTAAGCTGGGTCGCTCTTGACAGCACTTGCGCGGAGACTCAGACCTTTTATATTGACAGCAAGGCGGGACCTTTGATTATGCTACAGGTCATCTACTCCAACGTAGCGTACATCATCCCGTCCATTTATTTCTTCCTTACAGTTTCCTTGGGTAGCTAAACAATAGCTAACCGAGTCATGAAACAGAAACATTCATGTTAGCGCACAGTTGAACGTGAAGGTGTTCTACCCTGACGGAAAGATCCACTGGTCCGCTAAGACCATGGACAACTACGCTTTCGACGAGAAGAAGAGAAGCTTCGGTGCAGACAACTTCAGGATTGAACTTGCACTAGACAACAACAGCTATCGTATTATTAGCAATTTGGATACTGAGACCTTGGTCGATGTTACAATCACTCGGGAAATTCCTGCTTTCAAGGTCGGAAAGGATGCTAGAACTAACTTCGGAGACGATGCTGCAAACCCTTGGGGTTGCATTAGGCACTTGTTCTGGCCAAAGGGCAAGGCAGAGGGAACTTTGACTGTGAAGGGAGAGAAAATCGATGCTGCTGGAGGAGCAGTATTCATTATGGCGCTACAGGGAATGAAGCCTCACCACGCTGGTATGTGCGAAGCGAAGCCTTCACCTCTCTTCCAGTTTACGAGCACAACTAAAGCATGCTTCCCTAGCCTCAAAATGGAACTTCGCTACCTTCGAATCCGAGAACTTCGTCGCCTTTATGATGGAGTTCACCACTCCCCCCAGCTACGGCAGCGGAACCGTCAACGTCGGAGGAGTCTACAAGGATGGCAAGCTCTTGGTCGGAACCACCAAAGGAACCTTCGAGCACACCGAAACACGTTTGGACGCCGAGACCGAGTGGCAAGAGCCCACTGCCATCAAGGCAACCTGGGTCGGAAGCTCACAGGAGGATGACAAGACGGAGGTTGTTGCCAACTTGGAGGCAAAGCTTGAGAACAGAATCGATCGTGTTGATGTTATGGCCGAGGTACCGGCTATTATCAAGAGGATCGTGTCAGGAGCTGTCGGAACCAAGCCTTATATCTACCAGGTATGTTGAATTGAGGAGATGGAGGCGAAATGATATGATAGCTAATATGTATCGCAGTTCCGCCAAAAGGGAACCCTCAAAGTTAAAATCGGCGAGCAGGAGTTTTGCGAAGAAGGAAAACTATTCACGGAGGCGACTTTCATCAATAACTTTTAGATACCCCGCACTCATCGGAAGAAACGAAAGAGTGTTTTTACTAATGTGACATACGAATTAACTTACATGATCCCGTAGTGTACTTAACAACTATTTGTTTGGGTCTTAATCCTATCAGTTCTTGTTATAATGCGTCACTTGTATACAATATCTTGTGACCTGCACTACTTATTATTTTTTGTTTACTTTTTTTGATCGCAGGTTAAATATTGAAAATACCTTGTTTTGAAAGCATGTTTAAAAAGGGAGGAATTATACCAATTCATGTCACTGCAAATGTTTCGCATCAATTACGAAGACAAGATTTTTTTTGTTGAGCACGGTTTCGGTGTGTGCGTAGGATTTTGTTGGGTAAAGTTTCTTATGCATTTTATTGTTTCGCATGTGAAATATCATGTACAAAAAAAATATTCATTATTTTTTGATTAAAAGTTCATCTGGAAGCTATCCTTGACACGAATGACAACCTATGTCTGCATCTTGAAGGTATTTATCAAACGTCAAATTCTGCTTCAAGAACCGTATTTCCGGTTCTCGCTCACCATTCCAGTATTATTTGTCCTCATGTTCATTTCTCCCCTCCCATTCTAAGATTCACCATTCCGTAAACATCAAATCAAGCGAGTGCATCCCGATGACGTACGTACATAGGCCGACGATTAACTTTTCTTCCCAACCATCTACATATTGATCCGTTGACTCCCCACCCACCGCATAACGGGACAAAATTCATTAGTCTCGGTCTACATAACTTCAGCCACACTTTGTTAGCTTCTTTACTTACATACATTACTAGCGGAACGGCACGGAGTTATGAGCTACTTTATCCGGATCTGCCTTATCCGACGGCATGGTTGGGCCGAGAGAGATTTACATACGGTGATGGATGGATACAATCGTATATGGAAACTTTGTATGGCAGTACGGTGGATGGCGGTGGGAAATTGAAGGTTGGGGAAATTATACTCTATGTTTGGACCCGGGGAGGAATAATGGGAGGAATAATGGTGATGGATGATTTGCTGGGTTTACTCCGAAAGTAACTGTGGACTCACTGGTTGTGAGTTGTGTTTATGCTTTTGAAACTATGATAGATAAATATTTGATAGTCACTTGAACCTTGAAGCACATGGGGCTTTAATTAGTTTAGGCTTGTTGATTGTGACATTTCAATGGTACGTGGAAGTTATAATTTGAAGTATAAGGCCATTGGATAGGGTCATAAGATGTCACTGATTAGTTTGGGCCGATATTTTTTAAGCTTCACCTCGTTTTAAATGACTTCAATGGACTTTATCATACCTCGCTAAATGTCAAATTTTTATTTGGGTATCTAAATCTTCTACTATCCTCTGTTCAGGGTATTTCCGGCTCCCCTGGGATTCGCCTCTTTAAACTCATCCCACTCTCTCTGCTTATATGTCTCCTTATCAACTGCCTCCTCATCATCCAAATCCATCTCCGGCTTCTCCCCACTCTTCTCTCCCCCTCCCTCAATGATACCTCCCCTTCTCCGCTCCTCCTCCAAGTACTCATCAATTGTCATAGTCGGCAAGCTATGTCCCGGCCTAAATACTCCATCCTTAAGCTGCTGTCTTTTATCCAGTAGCGTAAACGGCCTCAACGGTTTTCCATCCTTATTCAGTAGAGCACCACCCTTAATATCATTCGGGATTTTATCCAGCCTCTCATTATAGCCATCATTCTTCTTCTGTCTCGCTCTTTCATCTTGTTCCTCCCTTAGCCTCTCCCGCTCCTCTGGTGGTGGCGCCTGCTTCAACATCTCAAGCTCCATTGTAATCATCTCCAGCTGCTGGGTGGTCTGCATCACCGCCAACTTCAAGGATGTGACATGAAGTTCCCGGGCTTCCTCGTCGTCTAATCGTGCTCCTTGCTCAAGCTGCTGAATCTTCCCCTTGAGCTCCTTTTCCTGCTTGAATTGTGCGATCTTTGCTAAGCGGCGCTGACCGGGGTCTGTGGGAAGCTGAGATACGGGACGGCCAGTTCCTGCATTTGAAGCGGCTTCACGGTCGGCGGAGGAAACGAGGTCATAGGCATCAAGAAGGGTGATGAAGTCTTTGTAATATTGTAGAGCTCGGAGTAAAGCGGCTTTGCGCTCGAAGGGTGTGGAAGTGCTGAGTTTCGTGTAGAGATCGGCGAGAGAGAAGTTGATCTTTAGACAGGGAAGGTCGCTGGTGGAAACGTCGTCCAGGGATTCGTTTAGGGAGAAGACTGATGCGCGGGCAACGAGGTCAAGAGCGGTCGTGAGCTGGGAGATGGCATCGCGGACAGCGGATTGATACTCGGGGGTGTTACTCGAGGGATGTGCGGAGAGCGAGGAGATGAGAGAAGAGGAACTCTTGAGAAGCTGGTTCAGGGTGGGGGCCTCGGACATGCTGGGCGGCGTGGTGAAGATATTTAGAGAGCGTGACGATGATGAACAGAGCAGGGGAAGAGATGAAGGACACGACAGGGGAGCTAGCCCCACTACTTAGATCTACCTACCCCGCTACTTAGCAAGCTGCGCGTCAACTCGACAGTTTAAAGAACAGAATCATGTCGCTCGCGAATTGCAAGATCACTGAGACGAACCCGTTATCCGGAGAGGACGCGAAATGGGTTAAGCTGGTGAAGTATGATTTCGAAGAAGCTTTTCTGGACGAAGATGAAGTTGATAATATGGGACTGACGTCATTTGCTTGGATAGGACTGTTTACACCGACCCCAACGGAGTTACGAGAGATTGGGAATCCGCTGAGCGTTGCACTCGACCTGTCGGCGTTGACTACGATGGAGTTGGAATTGTCGCTGTGATGGAGAATCCTGGACAACCCCCCGCTTTGCTCCTTCAGAAGCAGTTCAGACCACCGATTGGAAAGGTCTGTATCGAAGTCCCCGCCGGACTTGTCGACGCCAATGAGACCGCCGAAGAGTGTGCTCTTAGAGAGCTGTACGAGGAGACTGGTTACAGAGGGGAGATTTCGGAGACAGAGAAGAGCTGTTTGATGTTCAACGACCCTGGAATGTGCAACACCAACTTGCACATGGTCCACGTCAAGATTGACTTGACCAAGGAGGAAAACAAGAACCCTAAGCCCCAGCTTGGTAGGTACTCAGAGCAAAGGGTACCCCAAATACAAGCTAACAAATAGACAGAGGAGAATGAGTTCATCGAGTGCTTCACAGTACCACTCAAGGATCTCTATGCAGAGTGTAGGAGATTTGAAAAGGAGGGCTACGCTATTGATGCCCGTGTTGGAACCCTTGCTGAGGGTTTTGAGCTTGTCAAGAAGTGGAACTTTTTGTAATTCGGATTCCCTAACCGGGTTGTTGATTTGCTAGAGATCTAGAGGTCTTTGGGGGGATTGGAATATTAAGTCGAAGACCGATAGTAATAAATACCCTTGTGTTACACTTTCTTTGTCCAGCGAAATATGTAGTCGGCCAGCAGGCAGATTGGACCAATTGCACTTTGCAACAACAACAAACCTACCAGCTGTCAGTGAAAATTCCGTCACAGAATAAGCAGGAGTTATGTTGAAATAGTGTTACTTCAAAATAGTTATCATACTCTGTGGGTGAATTTTTATGGAATAACTACAGATCATGAAACTCATATATAGACAGCGCAACGCGTAAGTGGGGGATCGACAGTGGGGCAGCGAGAGGAGTCCCTGTCTTGCGCTAAATTTAAGGTTGCCCCGCAACAACGCGAACCTAGCAAAGCAAAGCTATCTACCCGCGTCCGTCTTTCTTTCCACCGACAAACACCGTTTCCTTCTTATTAAAGCTCTATGACCGAGGTTACTACTTCATTGTAGATATCTCTCATAGAGTTCTACTAATAATTCCCATTCTTACTCCGTCACTGCCACTCGTTTTTTTATTTTGCATACAGCGGTTACCACTGCCACAAGCTGGTTCAGTTGTCTTTAGATCGGCACCCCATAGCTCTACAAAGCTGTTTAACCATGGCCCCGCCACCGCCACCACCACCCCACGCGACCGCCTCGGAAACCATTGTATCAGGGGACCCGATGTCGGAAGAGTACGAATATACACGAGACATTGAAATCAACGAAGAAGAACCCCAACCGTCGGCGGAGAACGCCATGGACACCGATGATGAGGTGGAAGCTCTTGCCAATACTGTGCAAGAGGGATTTGTCGAACATGGCCCAAGAGATCAATACAAGAATAAAATGACAAAAGGGCGCAAGGAACGTGTTAATAAGTTTAATGAATGGTAAGTTGCAATTTATCTATCTTATTCGAGATTTAGATGCTGATTCAATAGGATTGAAGTTAAGGCTCAAGAATGGAAAGATGCATCGAAAGCGAGAGAAGACGAACTCTTCAACGACGAGAAGCTTTCGGCAAAAGCTCTTATCCACCAAGCTACAAAGGTTATCACCGAACCTAGAGAATACCAGTTGGAATTATTCGAGGTTGCAAAGCAGAAGAATTGTTTGGCGGTTCTTGATACAGGTGTGTCAGACTAAGGACTCTGGAAACTATCGTGCCGCTAACACTTTTAGGTTCCGGAAAAACTTTAATCGCCTGTTTACTCATCCGACACACACTCAATCAGGAGCTGGAATCCAGACTTCAAGGAAACCCCAAACGAGTTACATTCTTCTTGGTCGACTCGGTCAATTTGGTTTTCCAACAGACAGCTGTACTAAGCTGCAATTTGGACGCTAAAGTCGGGCGATATTATGGAGATTTTATGGACAGTCAGAGGATGTGGAACATCGAGACATGGAAAGAGATTCTAGCCGAGGATCAGGTCATTGTAATGACGGCAGATGTCTTGTTCAACCTATTGACCCATAACTTTGTTTCAATCACAAATATTAACCTGCTGATTTTCGACGAAGCACATCACGCGAAGAAGAATCACGTCTATGCTCGAATTATCCGAGATTTCTATCTTCATGTGCCGGAGGAAAAACGCCCGAAAATCTTTGGACTGACAGCTTCACCCGTGGATGCCCGTACAAACGTTGTTCAGGCGGCTACTGAATTAGAAAAGCTCCTTCATAGTCAAATCGTTACGACAAGCGACTTGAGTCTCCTCCAGAGTGCTATTAGACGACCTGACGAGAAAGTTATGAAGTATGACAAATTAAAGGCTCCGGAAGATACCCCCTTAACTGCAAAAATGCGGCAGGAATATGGAACCATAAAGGCTATCAAGAAAATATGCACCTACTCAAACGAGGCGAGCGCCGAACTTGGTACGATTCAATTCGAACATACTTACACCTGATACTAATGTTTTCCAGGTTCATGGTGTGCTGATCGCATTTGGCTTTACGCTCTTTCTGAGACCGAAGCTGTCAAGATGCAGCGTAGACAAGAGAGGGAGAATGCGTTTCAAATGAATTTCAAAGGACAGCTTTATGGAATTGACACGAACCGAGTCAAACACGAGGTTACGAAGGAAGAAATTGCAGAAATGGATGCGGAACTGGCCAAAATTCGGAAGGCTCACGACTTCGTCAAGACATGCAATTTTCCTCCTCCAAAGTTTACCGCGGAAGACACAAGCTCGAAAGTGATCCAGCTGTACAGAGTCTTAAAAACCCTTTACAGCAAAAGCGATCAGAAGAGGACAATTGTTTTTGTTACAAAGCGATTTACTGCTAGGGTACTGTATGACCTGCTTAAGGATGTATCTCCAAACTGCAAGCTGGGATACATCATGGGCAGTCGTGCTGGAGAGGGAGGCGACGAAAACTTCACCTTTCGTCGACAGATGTTGAGTGTAAGTCGATTCAGGAGAGGAAAACTCAACTGCTTGATTGCTACATCTGTTGCTGAAGAAGGTCTCGATGTACCGGACTGCAACGTGGTGATTCGATTTGACCTTTATTCAACAATGATTCAGTACATCCAGTCTCGCGGGCGAGCCCGTCATGCCAACTCCATATATTTACATATGTATGAGGAAGGCAACAACGCACAGTTCAAAATGATCAACGATTGCCTTGGTGCAGAGCAAGTGATGAGGGACTTCTGTCAGAGTCTCCCTGAAAATCGACAGTTGGACAAACATGGAATGGAGCATAAGAGCATCCAGTCAAACGATTGTTTCTACGTGGAGCCGATTACGGGTGCAAAGTTGACATACGCATCCGCACAGAACATTATCTGTCATTACGTGGGAAATTTGGTAAGTCGAATTTTTTACCGTCATAGAATATCACTGACACAAGCTAGGAGGCCGATGGCACCGACGTCACGCAAGAAACTTATTATGTCCGTCCTGTTGTAGGCGGTAGGTATGTCTGTGAATTGATACTACCTGCAAACGCGGACGTCAAATACATCATGGGCCCAGAAATGCCCAACAAAGCCCAGGCCAAGAGAGCTGCTGCATTTAATATGGTTATTGAGCTTCGGAGAGCCGGCGGATTGGACGAATACTTGCTTCCGAGGATGAAACTGAAATCGCGCCCCAAGTATGCAAATGCTCGGCTTGCTCTGGATGAAAACAAGACGAACAGTTACAGGTGGCGCAGAAAGCCCGCTTTCTGGAAGCTTGAAAAAGGTTCACCACCTCCGGAAATGCTTTGGCTTACTGTTATTTTGCTGGATTTACCAGAGGATATGTGGCATGGGTACCAAATGAAGCCTTTTGGAATCCTGACCCGTGAGAAACTACCGGACATACCTAACTTTCCTATCTATGGTAGCAAGGGCCAGGAAATTACCGTCAAAATTGTCCGAATGTGCCAGCCAATCCAAATCACGTATCAAATGCTGCTGGTCCTCGATTCGTTTATTGATCGTGTCTTTTTTGATTTATTCAATAAGCACTTCGTTTACAGTTACGACACAACAAGGTACTGGTTCGTTCCATTGAAAGGAACGTATAGCGATCACAAAAACCTGAGCGAGGAATGCGATAGCAAATCCATCTTTAACTGGGAGCTTTTGCTCGAGGCGTACTGGAACAAACAACGGCAGTGGGATCCAGAAACAGACGATCCCAAAGACCTGGAAAATAAATTCTTCATCGACAGAGTTGACAGGTCCAAACGTTTTCTGGTGCATCGTCATGTTCCGGGTAAAAAAGGATCTGACCTCGTGACACTGGGTCTTAAACCTGGCGCCTCGTACAGGAATATTCAGGACTTCGCTTATAATTATGGGAAGAAGAAAAAGTGGGCTGCAATGAGATGGCAGCTTCCCAGCGCTGAGACAGAACCGGTTTTGCTCTCCGAGAATTTGTTGCATCGTTTGAATTTCCTTATTCCTCCGAACGAGCACGAGATAGCAGCGGATCTTACTGTTGAGATTGTTCCTTCTAACTTTACAATTTCGATGGTGAGCGGTCTTTTAAATTGGTTATTCTCCATACTGATTTTTCTAGATTCCGGCAACATATATTCGCGCCTTTATGTGCTTCCCCTGTATTAGTACCCGTATCGACGCCTACCTACACGCCTGGGAGCTCGCCAAGCAGCTGAGACTCGGCGACATGGACCTTGCTCTTACCCTGGAGGCAATTACCAAAGATGCAGACAACACCGACCAACCCGAGGCGCTACAGGTCAACAAAATCAAAGGTATGGGCAATAACTATGAACGTCTCGAGTTCTTGGGTGATTGTTACCTCAAACTCGGAACCTCCATTGCTTTATTTTGCGTCGATGCGGAAAACGAATTCCACATGCACGTCGAACGGATGACTTTAATTTGTAACCAGAACCTCTTCAAGAGCGCAATGGTTCTCGGTATTCCAGCGTATGTTCAAACTCGTGGATTCTCCCGTCGTACCTGGTATCCAGATATGGTTCTTCTCAGTGGAAAAAAGACCAAGGAATTAGTCAAGGATTCTTCTCATGTTCTTGGAGATAAAACAGTAGCCGACGTTTGTGAGGCCTTAATCGGTGCTGCCTTGTTGGATAAAGGAATGGATGGAGCAGCTAAAATGACTTCCTCTATCCTTCTCTCCGATCGCCATAAGGTAGAATGTTTCGAAGACTACTACAAAGCTTACGTCAAGCCGGAATATCAAACCGCTGCACCCACGGCGGCTCAAGTCAAACTTGCTGATGATATCTTTGAGCAATTTGGATACCGTTTCAAGTCCCCGAAGCTCCTTATGTCAGCCTTCACTCACGCTTCTAATCCCTTCTCTTGGGAAAAGGTCCCATCTTATCAACGTCTTGAATTCCTGGGCGATGCTTTACTCGACTTGGCTATCGTCGAGCATATTTTCAGAACATATCCTGACAAAGATCCACAGTGGCTCACTGAGCACAAGATGGAAATGGCATCCAACAAGTTTCTTGGTGCACTCTGTGTGGAGTTAAACCTTCATTCAAAGATTCGAAAAGTGGGCTCGCAACTCGACCATTCCATTACCGACTACACACGAACGATCACCGAAATCAGGGAAAACTCGGACAGGATTGACTACTGGCGAGAAAAGGGATCCCCTGTAGCTCCTAAGCTTCTATCCGACATTATAGAAGCCCTAGTCGGCGCCATGTTTGTGGATTCTGAATTCGATTATAGTCTTGTAGAGAAATTTTTCAACGATATCATTGCACCTTATTTCAGGGATATCTCCATTTTCGAAAATGCTGCCGCTATGCATCCTTCTACCTACATTACCAGAAAGATGCAGGATATGCAATGCCGAAACTGGAGCTTTGAAACGGAAAATTTCAGACCAGATGACGATGAAGAGAAGATCATTACTGCTCTCATGATTCACGGAGAAATCTTTTCGTACGGAAAGGAGACTTCTGCAAGACAGGGTAAATTCATCGCCGCTGAAAACGCAGTTGCTAAAATTGAGGAAATGGGTCAAGAAGCATTCGAAAAGCTTTGTACTTGTATACCAGAAGATTTAGAACTAAAGAAAGCAGCTATGGAGTCGATGAAGAAGGATATCGATTTGGCGAAAGCATATATAGATGATGAATAGGGTGATTGTGTCTGTCTGGGCTGCCGAACCGACGGTTGGATGTGTTATATGAAGTGGGGGAAAAATTTAAAAAAAAAAAAGTGGGGGAGGGAGGGGGTTAGTGGAATTGGTGGGGTGGTGAAGGAGTAGCCACATCGAAGAAAAGCATGTTTTTTTTTCTTAGGGAGCGAATTATTGTCATCTTTCATATTTACTGTTTATTGGTTAATGGAATGATTCTCGTAGACTTTAGAAGGTCTTTAGACGAGGTTTGGGAACCTGGATTCTGGGGAAAGGGGGCTTTTATTTATTCGTGTCTTTAGTTAATCATACGATGACGCCTAAAGGGCTCGTATAGAACAAAAAATGTTCGCATCCCGTGTTCATGGTCTAAGCCACTCAATGAACCACCCGAAAAACAAGAGAATGATACCTGCAAGGTATTCAAATTAGTACTCGTATCACTTTCTCATCTCTGTTTATTTCTGACTTCCGTAATTGCTTCTATCAACCCCAGCATTCTGAAATAAGGCAACATTTGATTGTTGTGATGGTGATAATCCATGAACATCGATTTCACCAAGTCGAAATCATTACTGAAATAACTAATGGGTCATGAGTCATAGATAGACTTACGTAACCGATTCTTAAATGGTGTCTGTGGCAAATATTCTATGCTGGTGAAAGCATATTCATGATTCGTGGAGTATAGTCAAGGCCATGATGGCTGGTTAAATGGTTATAGTAGTTGGTGTTGCTAGTACAGAGGAAAGTGTCAGCAGAAGAGATTGTACCCGAAAATTTGTTGAACTACCTGACAGTAATCGTGGCTTTTTTCATGGTGATGGATAAGGAACTTACTTAATGAAACCAAACTATCCGGATTCCGGTGATATTGTTAATCAGAAGGTCTAATCATGTATCGTCACTCGGATGGTCAGGTTTCCGAAATTTATTATTTATTTATTTACTTCCTCTCTGGGGACGAATAGGAACACAGGAGATAAGCGCGCCTCACTAGAAAGCTTGGGCTTCGAGGACAGGAACAGATTGTGTATTTGCTTTTACCCGCATAGGCCTTGAAGGCCTCGAACGGATGTATGATTCAAAATTAAAAATCAAAATCAAATGTTTACTTCCTCATACTCGCTTGCAACGGTAAGGTTATAGCGGAGGCTACATAGTTTTATAACAATATTTAGTGCCCGGTTGTTACCTCGGTCACCTGTTTTGATGGTTGTATGGGCGTAGTCTCCTTACCTCTGCGGTGCCATTTCGAGTATGGATTCCGAGCTTTTTTAATCTTATAGTATGGATAATCTTATAGTATCGAGATAACTGTAGCTAAATGTAAAACTGTAAATCGAGCGACACCAAGTGATACCCTATTATGGTGTTAATGGATCTATGTCAATTAAGAACGTTTCCAATGCTGTATAAAATAGGCTACAGAGATGATGATATCACCGATACAGCAACAGACTTAACTCCCCATTGCTGTTATAAAATATTTGTGGCGGTTCACGTGGTGGACCTGACAGCCTGTAGTTAATTAATCTCGTAGCTGCAGTTATATAAATCAACCCATACTAAAAGATTGCGCGTTGTCAATCATGCGCATGATAATTCTGCCCGTGATTAACCTGCACGTGATGATCCTGCGCTGGATACAGCCGCATTAAGTTGTGGGTATTAACTTGAAACAATCGTATCCGGTTGTGATGGAGGACGGAGATAAGCATGCCCCGCTTCAACCGCTTTTTACCCTCTCCTCTACTCAAACACACTCAACCCTCCACTTTCTGCTCAAACACTTGGTTCAATTACTTTCGCTTGCGACAATAGTATATCCCACAAAAAACTTGCGCTGGCCTAAAGTTGTAAGTGGAAAATGAATTGAAGGCAATCTCTGCTTCTCTAACCTTCGAATTAAAGCTAGCTTGCGTCCCCTTCGTTTGTACAACTGTGTACAGTCTAGGCCTTGCAGCGAGCACAGGCCAAACAGTGGAGACGTTTGCTAGACTACTCCACTCATTGCTTGTGCATGGTTGAGTTTTGCCCGTATAAACAACAACCTGTCTAGTGTTGTGTGAAGCACAGTAAGTTCTTTCTGAATTCTAAACCCGCACTGCTTCAAACATCTGACATCCATTCACTAGGGTCCCTTCAAGTCTCAAACATCGTGATTGATTGCCAACAGTCGCGATATTGCGGTACAGATCACTCGCCCGTTTCAGAAAACCATTCTATCCGGAGATCCACACCTTGCATTTTCATCTGATCCTTGTCGACGTCAACCCGGCTGAGTCATCTGAAGAGAAGACCCACATTAAATCGTGCACCAGCGGTTCTTACTCTGTATTATACAATTCTCGATCGCGACGATGGTCTTCTACGGATTACCAAACGAGATTCTTCACGAAATTGGCGATATACTTATGAGCAACGTCCTAACTGGATTTCGTGAATACGATAGTCGAAGTTATTTTGGAAAAGAAAAGGCTGAAGATAAGATAAACGACCTCTCCTCGCTTGCCCGATTATGCAGAGCCAATCACCGTTTTAACGCCGTTTTTGAACCATACCTGTACAAGTGTGGGGCAATAATGGAATCACAGCCTCTCTATGGGTTGTTTAGACCCCAGAAACCCGCCATGTGGGCGACGATACTGAGCCAACCTTCGACACTCGAAAAGGTGCTCATTCACGGCCTTGATCCTAATATTCCTGTTGCGTTCGGTAGTCATTCTCGCTCTTCACTGCTGCATCGGGCGATCATACCGAACCCTAACGTGGAAATTATGAAGGTCTTACTAGACCATGGAGCGAATGTTAGGTTGCAAGACGATTACCATCGCACACCGTTGCACGCTATCGTGGACTCTCAATACAATCACATGAGAAATTTTGAGAAAACCGAAGCGGGAATAAAATTGTTGTTGGAATACGGCGCAAACATCAACGCCAAAAGAAAACACATAGGAACAGCACTTAACGCTGCTGTATTTCGCGCAGATGGAAGTGTTATGGCACGAATACTACTAAGAAATGGTGCTGATGTCAATGCAGTTGGCTTGACACCCGATCGGAGAACACCACTACAGGAAGCTGTAGCTAGGTCCTATTGGGATACTGTCGAGGTTTTGAGAGAATATAAAGCTGATACTAGGGTTATTGATGCACATGGAAAAACTTTATACGATATTCTTATAGCAAATAAAAGCCGTGAGAGGTTCAGCGAGGTACTAGATAATTTCGATCCCTGATGATGACTATGAACGCCCTTTTCTAATTCACATACAAGTCTAGCCCATCTTTCTGTTTCTGTTTTATTTTCAACATCACGGTTATCATTTATATCGCGGTAGTCATTCGTGTAATTTTGAGTTTTATTTTATAACTTAAATTTGATTATTTCTATTACGACTGTATTTTCTTTATCATATTGATTTTACGCTTGGAAACATAATATTTGGGGATTATCTTTAAGTTAAGATTTAAATACCTCTAGTGGTACTTGTACTGCGGTGTTTCTCCAATACATGATTAACGTCAGTCACAGTCATTGGTCAATACCACTTTTTCAACTGCGCTGACGATCAACTCCCTTTTGTTCGAGCTTCAACCCTTCTTCATCAAGCTTGGAACCTGAACCTGAAATCTTCAAATTTCACTTTCCATAGCCTCCTTCTCCGCCCACTGTTTAACAACCTCCAAATCCCCCACCCACGGTTTCTACCCCCACCACCCGCCCTGATTAGCCCATTCCTCTCTTCATCTTTCTTAAAAGAAAACTCACCACCAGTGGAATATTTGCTGCGGAAATCTCCGGCCAATTCTCCGACACATACTTCGTAAACTCTTCATACAAGAGCTCATACCCCTATCGTCGTTTGATCAGCACGTTTGACCTCTATTCTCCCATTATCACCTCCGCACTTCAACTCAAACCACCTACCTTCCCAGCTAAATGCAATCCATCCGTCGCCCAACCCTGCAATGATACCTCTTCGCCTTCCCCAGTTCCTGCTTCCTCCCTGGCCGCCTTATCCAGCAACGTAAAATAATCCAATAGCCCTACCGCTGACTCTTTCGCAACCTCCCTCGCAGCTTCAGCATAAGCTTCCGTGACCTTAGGATCACGATCCTTTCCCTGACGTCTGTGGTGCACAAACAACATTTTCTTATCGATTGGCGGAGGCGTGATGATAAGGATCTTTGCGTTCTTTGAAGGTTCATGGGACCGGATCATAGAGATCATTTTGGCTAGGTTCTGTTTATAGGTAGGGATAGGAACGTTGAAAACATAAGACGGCAAGCAAGCATCGTTGGCCCCAACCCAAAGAGTCCATAATAGAACAGGGGCAGTTTGAGCGGCGAGTACTTCTTCAAGGAATGGAAGGAGCCAGCTGGAGTTATAGCCGCTTAGGCCGCGGTTTAAAACATCAGCTCGACGAACATAGTCGCTGGAGAGGGAGGCGACGAAGCCGTGTTGGGAGTAGTTGAAGCCTTGCTCGGTCAGAGAGTCGCCAAAGAGAATGATATTGGGGAATGACATTGTGATGATGGTTTGAATTGTGGTTTAAAACGTTGGGTTGAGTTTATATACCGAAAGGAGCCGGGATGCGGGGCTGATCCGAGTCCGAATTTATAGCCTGAGTTAGGGCTTGGTGGGGTGTAGTGGGGTTGCTGGGGTTGGAATTTGTTTACATGATGCTTGTCGAGAATCATTTGACAATACCTGACGGTTTTTGGAACTGTTTTACCAATTGTCAAGGTTTGTAATACAGAATTTCAGACAAAATAGATATTCTGAAAGTGCTAAAATTATTCATCAGAGGGAGGTGCCAAGTCTATATATCTGAATCAGGAATAGAAATTCGGCAAGCTGCGATGACATCTGCCGCTCACGGGGCTCGGCCTAGACCTCGAAAGTTAGGGCTATTTCTGGCTGACCCTTAATAGGACGAGCATTGTTTCATACCTCCCAAACAAGCTACATAATATCTGGTAGCTGTCCATGTATACCATCGCCCGCTCTCATTAACTAACCTTCAAAATAATACCTTTCCTTTCCATTATCACGTCCAACATCATCGCGCATTCCACCACGTGTTATTTCACTCCGGCGTTAAGCCCCCAGACCCTGTCGCACCCGCCACCGGGTAAGAACGTCATCACCTCACCTCCGTTCCCACCAGCCAGCGAGCACCGTTAGTTTTACCTACCAGCTGTACCTCTCACGCGACATTTTTATTTTCCGGCGCATCCACTCCTTCCACGACACAGTATTAATAATTAGATCTCCGTGCTTCCGAACTTGAGCTTCAAGATCCTCCTACTACCCCACCAAACCTAAGCTATTATCTTGCACCCCGGGAGTGCCCCGATGACGTCCCCCGCCTCCTTCACCGACTCCCGGCCTGGCACCCCACGCAGCCGACCTACCTACCTGAGAAGCTCTACAATAAAGTCCAGCTCTTCCTCTGGATCATTAAATAGCTTATTCGCCGCCGCATCTTTAAGAAGCAACCCAAATCGCACTCTCGACGACGACGCTAAAGCGCTAATATGCCGTTCCTTCGTCCCTCACATTGCCGTTCACGTTTCCGCCGACACTGATGAGCTGGCAAGAGAGAAGGGTTTTGCAAACTTTAAGGAGATGATTAGACCTTATGGAGATGATTTACAAGGAAGACTTACAATAAGAGATTCTGCGGGAATCAGTAACACGTATGACGACTTTGGTGTTCGATTTGTGGGGCTACAAGAGGTTGCTATGGCGGGGGAGAAATGGGAGACTGGTATGACGGCATGGGCTAATGGGAAGGAAGAGAAGGAAACTGGAGCATGGGTAGGAGGTAATGTTGATGAGGTTGAGGAGCTCTGTGAATTGCTTATTGAGCGCGCGGAGGGGGAACAAATTCAACAGGTGGGGTATTTGCAGTATCTGAGAAGGTTACTTTCAGCATTGCCAGTTAGCCCTCATGAGACATTTTCACATCCGGTTGCATGTGTTATTGCTATTTCTAGCAGGAATACAAATCCTATTGAAAGTCTAAGGAATCTTTACCAGTCCGGGAATCAGGTACAGCTACCAGGTTATGTCAGTACGGATTATCTCCGGTATTATGTACTTGTCCACGATGAGGACCGCGACGACATTGGGAAGTCTGTGATATCTCTCCCAGCTGAAGCTCCCCATAAAATGCTTACAACTTCCCTGCAGATCTACCGCCCTCTTCGATCAAATGAAACGCCATTTCGGACTCTCCTGCCATCTCCTCCGTCTACGCTCCGGTGGCAAAACCGCCATCACCGACGACGACGCTGTCGTGGTCCCCACCCCCATCTGGCGTTCAGCTTCGGAAGAGCTCTCCGCTATCGCACAAAAAGACTCTGAAGAATCCTCGCCTCTTTGCTTGCCAGAAACCGATGCCTCCGGAATAGCTGTGATGGTCCGAGAAATGACCCAAATGTCCATAGTCCCCTTTATGGAACGTTGCATCGCCACCTGGAATGACCAAGTTGCCTCTCGTCGTCGTGGTATTTCCGGCCGATTTTTAACTATGTCTAAACGTTATTTCGGTGGTTCCAGCAATCGAAACTCCACCATCGCCGCATCAAACTACGACCCTGTATCACAATCCTATCCCCCAACTAGCCCCGAAGCTCAAATGCGGAAATTGGCAGACTTTGCCTTCATGCTCCGCGATTGGAAATTAGCTCATAGTACTTATGATCTATTAAAGACGGATTTCAATAATGATAAAGCATGGAAATACCACGCGGCCGCACACGAAATGACAGCTACCTCATTACTGTTAACTCCTACCCCTCTATCAACAAAGGCTAGACAAGAAATTATTGAACCCACCATAGATGTCGCTTGCTATTCCTACATTTCCCGCTGTGCCGCAACCTACTCCGCTCTCCGCTGTCTCTTGATCTCCGTTGAACTATTGCGGCTCCGAGGCGGTGGTGCAGCAGATGATGCAGCAAGGTGGGCAGTACGAGCAAGAGATACTCATGGACTTGGACGAACTTCACATGCATTAATCACAGAACGAGTTGGGGATTGTTATGCGCAACGGAAAGGCGCTGGTAATCTCAATATCGGCTCAAGGAAAAGGAAAGCTGCCATGTGGAAGATTTTGGCGGCGAATGAATGGGCTACGGCTGGGAAACCCGGAAGAGCTAGGATGTGTCTTGAGGATGCGTTACCGGTGTATCAGGGTACGGAATTTGGGGATATGGAAAAGTTTATTGATGGGTTGAAGAGAACGGTGGGGATGGGTGGTGAGGAAGCTGATGAGGCGGAGGAACTTGATGGTGGGAAGGCGAATAGGAAGAGTTTAGTGGCTTCAATGGGGGAGGGAGAGGGCGTGCTGAAAGAAGAGGGAGGTGGGGATTTTGTCGAGAGCTAGTCAAGGAGAGGGGAGGGATTAGGCAGGGAGAGGGGAGGGGGTGAGCAGGAATTAGGAAGAGGCACCTAGAGGCGCCCGCGGAAGATGATGAGGCGTATTTAATGTTTGGATCTGGCGTTTGGGTTTAGAAAAATGACTTTTATTTTTTTTATGGTTATTGAAGGTGAAGGAGGGTAATAACGTAGCGTAAGTAGCATGTAGATGCTTGATGCATATAATATCTAGAAGAGATGTCGATACTGGTATCTATATCTTCTATTTCACCGTTTCCCCCTTCAAATGCTTGATTCTACTTTTCTGAGTGAAAATTATTCCTCCATTCTGCGTAATCCGACGAGGAAATCTTCCTCCAAAATCGAACCAGATTATAAGTCCAGTTTTGAAGCCTGGTATATAAAACCTCTTCCCTTTAGTCCCCGTAGCCAGCTTTTATAACAAAAAATCAATCCCATACTCCTCCTATCTATTCCATATTCCATAATATACATTCTCCGCGCACCAGACCCTTCTTTATTTTCACCCCAGAACCGCTCCAACCGCCAGCAAAACCGACAAAAATTTACCAACTGGCCTTCTTAACACCGGGAATGTTTCCGGCCAAAGCATTCAACCTAAACTGGAAACGAGCCATTCTGAAATCACGGAAAACTCCCTGTCCCTTTCCGGCCATAACACAACGGTTCTTGATCTGGGTAGGACGGGTGTGGCAGTGCATGGAGTTGAGCTCGAGCTGGGCCTTGAGACGCTGGAGTTGGGGAAGCTGCGTGTTGCGGGCAATGTATCTAGAGAAGAAAAATGAGTTAGCATTTGAGTCGTAGATTTGGTACTGCGTCTAAATTTCTGTCTATTGTATTCCGTGTCGTTGAGTGTATTGGTATGTCGATATGTGACTGGGGCGATACGCCCTCACGCTGCTTTACTGGCCCCATTCAACTGCTCCAGCTGTCATTCTCCTTTTCTGCCTCATCCAAACCCTACAATCCATTAGGAATTGTAACAAGCCCCCCCCCCCCCCCCCCAGTAAAAGGCAGCGTAGAGTGTCTGGTGGCGAGAGGAACAAAGCGACAAATTGGCGGGGAAGCGGTATTCGCGAGGGTAGCAGTAACGGTAGAAATAGTTTCGGCATGATCAGGAGCGGCGAACATCGACAGCAGCAGCGGGATAGTCGGGAATTCGCAGACGGGAAGCATAGACACGGTAATATCGGCGGAGTATCGGGAGAGTCCTACCTCAAAGCCTGTCTCTTCTCCTCATTCTCAGCGAACGCAACTCTCTTAGCATGATCCTTCAGGATTCTAGCATTGACCCAAGAAGCAATGGGGTTCTTCTTGAACAAAGATCCGTGTTTAGGAGCCATTTTTGTTGGAGTTGCGTTTGGGTCGTTCCGAAAGTTAAGTTCGTCGCGGTTCGTCGTTCGTCGGGCTTCGGGACCACAACGGTAGACTAAAATGTTGCCGCGCCAAGACTCTTCGGAGAGCAGGGTTAGCGCTATGGTATGCTGTGCTGGGAACCAGGATTGGTCGAAATGACAGGGGTTATGAGATAGAATGCAAGGAGCTTATTGTTTTAGTCTTGTCACGCGTCTAACTGCGGCCCTGCCCTGTTGTGAATCGCGTTTACGCCTCTGACGACAAACGACAACAAGCAAGAGCTCCCCAACAGCTACCTCGAGCTACCCCGCTGTTCCCACCTATAAGGCTACAAACCCAAACTTCTTTTACTCCCACGTAAATCAGAATATCTATAGCAACCATGTCAGAATTATTAAACTTTGTTCTTGCGCATCCACAATTTCGAGAGTAAGCCCATCTTCCCTTCTCCTGTTACCCAGGTGCCGCTGGAATCTCCCTCCCGGGCTATGATTACATTTACTAACTACCACTCCAGAGCTCGTCTCCCCTCCCTCTACTCCGACTTCACCCCCCTCCGCACCTTAAACCCCACCGGTTTCTCCGCCAACACCCTCGCCTGGACAACCGTTCTCTCCAGCTCCCTAGCCGCCGGCCACTTCCCCGACCGCCTGATCCTCCCCGTCTCACACCTTACCTCCGCTCTATCACACCCCACCTTCGGCCGTCCACTTGCCCTGGGGATCGCTCTCGCCGAAGCCCAGCATTCCGGTACATTATACCCCCTATCACAATTTCTTTCCTCACCAACCTCAATCTACCACTGGACATATCTCGGCTCCTTATTTTCCTGGGGCCTAACAAAAACCGGGCTTCGGGGTCCTCCTACTAAACCAATCACAGAGGGAAAATGGGTTATGATAGAGTGTGTTGAGAAAGCAGCGGAGATTGTTGCAGAGGCTATGAGAGGAAGGGATAGAGTTGATAGGGTTATGACGGTGGATTTATTTAGGGAAGAGGTCGCAAGTGATCTTAGTGTCGATGATGTTAAGGTGTTGTTGAAGTTTATGAGTAGGGATAAAGGAATGGCTGCGTGGGATGGGGAGAAGGGAGTGGTGGTGTTTGGGGAAACGCAGGCGGGAGAATCGGATATTGCTGTGGCTGGGTTGAAGGGAACGTTGCTGGGGATTAAGAGGAGAGTGGAGGAGTTGGAGGAGGATGTGGAGAGGTGTACGGCGACTGCGAAATTGGCGGTGGATAGAGGGAATAAGGTGAAGGCGATGGCGGCGCTGAGGAGTAGGAAGACAGTGGAGAAGGCATTGGAGGAAAAGACGAAGGCTATGATTACGGTGGAGGATGTTTTAGCTGGATTGAGAAGTGCACAGGATAATGTGGAGCTGCTTGAGGTGTTAGAGAAGAGCGGGAAGGCGATGGCGTCACTTAATAAGGAGTTGGGAGGCACAGAGAGGGTGGATCGTATCATGGAGGGTCTGAGAGAGGAGAGGGAGAATGTGGAGGAGGTTAATAGAGTTTTGGCTGAGGCTGGAGATGTGATGGATGAGGAGGGTGTGGAGGAGGAATTGGAGGCTATGCTTAAGGATGTTAAAGAAGAGGAGGCTGCGGAGAAGCGGAGAAAGACCCTGGAGGAGATGCCGAGTGTACCCAAGAAGCCGACAAAGGAGAGAGATCTGGAGAGGGAGTTATCGGATAGTTTGCAGGGCATGACGCTGGGTAGCTCAAAGACGGAAGAGAAAGAGGCACAACCAGAGAATGAGAAGGAACAAGAGAGGGAGAAGGAATATGCGTAAGGGATTGACGATTTGACGAAGTTTTTTTCAAAATTTTTGATTTTCGAGGTTGGTCACAATACACATTGGGTCGATTGGGTATGGGCATGGGTATGGGTATGGATATGGGTATGGGTTGGGTTGGGTTCCGGTTCACATTTCAGGATTGACATTTATTTTCTTTTCTAATTCCGTTTCCTAAAACCAGCGTTGTTTATTGAAGTTTTGTAGTTCAGGTCATGAATGATCCAATTTTTTTTCTTCTCAATTATCCATGTTCCTGTTTTAGAGATCAACTATATTATTAATTTCCCCATCATCCCCATTTTAATTGTTATCCAACCACTCCATCATATCATAACAAAACCCCATGTATACACCCAAATCCCATATCATAAAGTAAACAAAAAGTTCAAGCCACTAATCCAATCCTAAATACAATTACATGAAGTAGTATTCAACACTATTCAATACTATTATACTTCCTCTTCTCATTCGGCCTCTGCATTTCCGGCAACGAAGGTAATGTGCCTGTAAACGACTCTCTTCTTCCCATGTCTATAGGTGGTAATCCATTCGAAGGTTCTTGTGTTTCTTTATTCGCATCATTTGATGGCCGACCAGAAAACATTGAGGATAATCCCGGCAAAACACCTGGTGTAGCACCTGGTAAAGCACCTGGTAAAGCACCCGGCAATGAACCTGGTGAGCTCCCCGGAAATCCCGAAGAAACTACCGGGTACGGACCTTGTGATGGCGATATCGAATTAAGGGGTGGTAAACCTCCTTGTGGCATATTAGGCTGTAACATCGAGGGTAATTGAAACGGTTGTACAGGCTGGGAAAATGATGGGAATTGATAAAATGGTTGATGTGATGGTGGGGGAGGGTTATCAAGAAGAGCGGAGATGTTGGAACGGCTTTTTTGTGATGCGAATGGAGGAGCTTCGGGGCGGGTGTGGGCAATTGTTATTCCATATGGGGACTGGGTCCAAGCTGGATTTTGCGTTGGAGCTGTTATTGGGTGATTCACAGGTTGAGACTGTGGTGAGAAAACGAGAGAGCTTTGAGTGGGGTTTTGGGAGGGTTCTGGTGGAGGTTGCTGAGATCCTGAATTTGGTTCTGATTCCGTTTTCGACTCGCCTTTCGTGGATTCCTGGATTCGAGGATTGGGATCTGCGTTGGAGGCCTTGTCTTTCGCCTCCCGTTCGTTTTTCCCATCCCCCTCGGCAGTATCCTCGACCTTTCTCCTCTTGATACCCCTCCTCGCCGCCTCCACCAAATCCTTAAAGTCCCCTCCATGTTTCGTCCCCCAAGCCTCATCTGACCAAGTAGGTTCCTTCGTCTTATTATTCACTGGCTTAGTATGTGCCCTTTCCCAAATATCCAGCTCTCTAAGTAACTCTCTCTTCGACTTTGGATATTCACTATCAATGTTTGCATTCCAGAGATTCTTCCATTCCGTATGCCTTTCCTGCATGAGCTTCCTTGTTCCATGGTCTGGAATTCCCAGTTCACGGAGCTTTGCACGAAGCTTGGTATCGGTAAGGTGGGAGTAGGTAAGCCGGGGAAGAGGTTCCATTGGTGGGCCATTGGGCTTGGTGCGGGTGGGTATAGAGGGAGCGGAGCGGAGGCGGCGGACGGGGGAGATTGGTGCCACGGAGGCTTTTGGTACGGGCTTGGTTTTGGGTGGAGAAGGAGGAGAGGGATCGATCATGCATTTGTCGAGGTGGGCGTTGATGGCGGCTTCTTTCATGCGGCGAAAACAGATAGGGCAGGCTACGAGGCCATCATCTAAGAAATGTCAGTGCTATGTTCACGATTTTCAAAGATTCATGGAATCGGAATGGAGGAGGTACTTGGAGGTGGGGGTGTTGCTTTCCGCCTTGGTGGTTCGGCTTCGGGTACATAGGCTTCGTCTGTTTCGTCATCGGTTTCGGGAATGACTTCTTTCCTTCGCCCTCTTCTGCTTGCTCTCGTAGACCGTTGTGACGCTTGTGACTCCTGCTCAGCCTTCTCTTCATTTTCCTTCGCCTCTGCCTCCGCTGGTGTCTCCTCTTGTACCTCCACCACTGCTTTGGCTATAGCCACGTCCATTAATTTCCCCCGACATGCAACAAATGCATCTAATAAGTCCTGTACGGTGGTATTTTTACGTAATCTAAACTCCTGCTCTTGAGACCGGCAAATTGGACAGATTCCATCGGCGTGTAAGGCTCGTCGTATACATAATGAGCAAAAGGTGTGACAGCAATTGGTAATTACGGGAGCGGTATAGAAATCTTTACAGACTTCGCAGCGGAGGGCGGCGTCGAGAGCTGTGAGGTACGGTAACGAGGTGGAAGTCCAGTCGGAGGGGTCGGTGATTGAGAGATCGTCTGCCATCGGAGGCAATTCGTGGGTTTCCGAATGCTGTCTGGCTTTGTTAAATGGTTGGATTTTGTCTAGAGATTTCGTATATTTTTTGGGGGCTCTGATAGCGGTTGTCGGACGTTGAAGAACCTTGGTGAATATTATTCTTTGGTGTCTGTGTCGTAACTTGTCGCGTTCATGGACGCGCAAAGTGGGAAGGGAAACGTGATCACTAGCGCGATTCTTCGGTTGTAGCCCGTGGAGATGCCGCCTAGCCAGAGACAGCTTCGGGGTAACTTATCTCCAGACGAATCACCTCAACGAGCTCCATCAAAATCCATAACGAACTCAACTACAACAATGTCCTACCAATACGTCAACCACCGTCTCATCGATGTCGATGCCATTCTCGAGCGTCAAAGAAAGGAAGCCGAAGAACCCGTCGCCCCCGAATACCCCCCCGTAGCTCTCCGCGATGTCGAAGCTGTCCGAAGCGCTTGCTTGAGTGACGTACAGGGTGACCGGAAGTATGCTGCTTTGGAGCGTGTGCTTGTTACCCCACCCTACGGAGGTGATGATGCTGCTAAGGTATCTATTTGCCTTGCTACTGGCCACCTATTGAAGGGAACAAGGGACTGATAGCTCCCCGATTACAGGATCGATACCTTGAGATCTTTTTGGAAGTGTTGAACTCGATCAAGTCCGCTGAGGTGGACCAAATCCTTTCGTCTTTAAGCCAGAAGCCAGCTTCCCAGGATAGCCCCTCAGGTGTTGAGCTTATGGATGTGTTGATGAAGTGAGTTGGGATAGCTCGGTCAGGACGAACAAAGCTGACCGACGAAAGGTACATCTACAAGGGAATGGGAAGAATGAACAACTCTGCTAGCAATGCAGGAATTGCTTCACCAGTTTCGACACACGCTACAGGAGCTTCGACTATGAGTGGACTTGTTTCTGGAATGAGCACGTTTGGTATTGGTAACAGGCCGAGCAAGGACGACTCGGGAATGAGTGTATTGTTGGGATGGCATGAGAAGGTGTGTAGTTACGATGAAGTAAGGAGGAATGATAGCTAACAAAGACTTATAGGTCGTAAACATTGCGGGACATGCTTCTATCATCCGTGTTATGACGGATAGGAGGACTGTTTAGATGGGAGAGGGGGGGAAGATGGATATGTATACCAATGGTGTTTATATTTGCTTTGGGCGTTAATAGCGCGGTAATATCAGATGAAGCGATTCGATTGAATAGAGAGGGGGTTTATGATTTGGATTAAGACATCGTGTGATGATGATTATTTTCTTTATTTCCCTTAAAAGATGAAGCCCATGTTTAGAAATTGCATCCCCGAAGCCTTTCGTTGATCGACGGCGATGGCTGCATAAAACCTTCGGGATGCACGCAATCTGGATATCCTGGGTCCGCCGGCCACAGCGACAAATACAGCCTCACTGATCTTTTCTGCATTATTCTTGATTCTCCAGGAATTCCCCTCTCCCCCTCATTTGGCACCTGAAAGTTATTTGGGACATTCCATAACATTTATATCATGTCTGTTATGGTGCCCTTCGCAGCCTCCCCAGTTTCTACAATCCCCGCAGCCGATTGCAGCCATAGTGGCAGCGCATAGCTGGAAAGGCTGACTGGCCAAACAGGAACGGCACGAACACGACGAGCAGCATCAAAGGATGGCGACTCCCAACGGCTGAGCAACGAAGAAGGAAACACCAGTTGAGCGAGCAATATCTGATCCTCTCGCGACAAGACCTCCAGCCGAGTCTCTTCACCTCTGCAACTCCGGAAAGACCCAACACTCAACTACGTGCGCTTGGCGCTCAGCGATTTCGCCGCGAGACTTCCCCACCATGGCTTCACTATCCCCACCAGCTCCCGACTTGACTTCCTGCACGCCTTTCTACGCGACCGACCCCGTTCTCGGCCATATCGTCGTCTTCTACAGCTCCACTGCGCCCACAATATCCTCTGCTCCCCGCATAGAAGCCCATATCTTAAGCTCGGCTGGCTTCCAGTCCTATCCAAAGCTTGCGCTCAACCAATCCTCAACTCTTTATTCCGTCGTCCACCATCTTCCGCCGCAGCTACAAAACTCAGTTCTTCACCATGGACTAGCCATCGCCGTCTTTAAGTACTTTTCGGAGCTACCAAAGAATGTAAAGGAAACCATCCTACGATGCAAGAGCAATGCAGCACCAGCTGGGGAACTGCAAGCTGTGGCTTTCGACGAGATGCATGCAGGTGACCTTACAGCAAGGCTCAAGGAAGTAGAGTTGGATACTCTAGCTCATGACTTGATGTGGGCGTTGTCTGAACGTTTCGTGAGCGTACTCGACCTTGATATTGTTGTGCGATCTGGAGACCAGGAATTTACAAGCGACAACCTTCCGGAAGAGGTTACCAAATTCTTGGACTGTTTTGGGGAACCCACGTATCTTCCTTTTACAAAGATTAAACGAACAGCGAGTAAACCAGCATCAGCACAGCAACGACCAAGGCCACTAAAGGATCTTACAGAAGCTTTAGGAAGGGAACTAGAGGAACTCAGATATACCGAGGAGAATTATGTTGCCAAAATTCAGGATCTCCTGGATAACATTGTGATACCTTTAAAACGGAGAGCTTCTTCAAAGAAACCGGAATGGGGGTCCATGTCAGCAAGAGATTTGGATGCATTATTCCCACCCTGTCTCGAGGATATTATTAAAGCCAATACAAAATTTCTTGAAGGTATCCGAGAAGGTGGAGTCGAAGAAGTAGCCAAATGCTGTCTCGAAGTTTTCCCGTTGTTTAGAGAGCCATATGAGGAATATATTCAGGCCAGCGCAGATTTTCCACAACTTCTTAACAAGTTTACGAAAAATAGAGATTCATCATTTTCTCGCAAAATTCAGCAGACTGGCGAACAGAAACTTCGATCACTAATCATTGAACCAGTACAGAGGCTTCCAAGATATTCCCTCCTCATTGATAACATGATTAATATTCTCCCACCAGAACACCCATCGTTGGCAAGATTAAACGATGCCCGGAATTTGATAGCTGATATCTGCTCTCTCCAATCATCTGAGTCTTCGGAACGATCTATTACCATCAAGCGACTACAAAATATTATTGCAGCATGGCCACAATCTCTTCAACCTTCTGGGCGGCTTATCACAGCCATCGACTTCTTGGAAGTACTTCCACCATACAATGAGGGCACCTCAGAATCTATACAATCTATTATGCTTCTCTTTCCCGACTGCATCGTCATCCTTCGCCGACCCAGCTTGAAATCTATGCTCGCCCGTGGAGTCATGGCCGAAGTCGACCGACCGGGTGGAGGAGTCAACGTCTCAAACCTTGGCAGCGGTAACCGGCGAGAAGGTGCGGGCTATGACCTACAATTCCTTGGCTGGATTGACACCGCAGAAATTAAACTAGCCGCAAGCGATAATGGAACAGTGTTATGGATGACAATGGCAAGTAACCTCAGGGATGGGTGGGATATAAGAGCTAGTGGCACTACTCTACGCAAGATGAGGTTGCTTAACCAGTATGAAGGGAGAGCTCATAAGGTTGAAGAGGAGTTTGCAAAAGCAAGGCTGGAACGGAGAGCAGGACCGAATGCCAAAGGAGTGATTGGTATTCGGGAGGCAAAGTTTGAAGGCTTTGGACTCTGGAGTGTTGTCTGGGGTGCTGAGGCTAGGTATGCTGAGAAGGAGCATAAGGGATCAACGGTAATCTATCTTGATATGGAAAGCTCGTCAAATAATCGAGCCCTTTTGGCAACTCTCGTGGGCCAAGGTGGTGTCGACTGCATCTTCAGCGTCGAGAAATCGGGAGAAGACAAGGTTCGACTAGAATGTAGAAGCTGGAGCGATTACTCTTCAACCGATTTGATTTCCTACGAAGAGCTTCTCTCTGTTTTCACCATGCGTCTATCATCCCTACTTCGACTGCACTGCTCTGCTCAGCACCCCCCATTAACGGCCTCTCTCATGTCTGCCAATCGGAAACTGGTTAGAAGCCTAGGTATTCCCTTCGAAGGCGAGAGCAGCCGCTTCGGCAAACTTCGGACACCCAGTCCGGTAAAACTGATTTCCTCAATCCTGGACCGAAATCAACCCAATACTCCCTCAAAAGCCCGAACAATCCTTGATCGGTCTCAAAGTCAGATGCTTCCTCCGCCGCAGAAAGAGAGGCCCCAAAGCATGTTGCTACGAGGATCAACTATGATTGGCCTTGTGAGCGATTCAAATTCTGCTGATGATGATGCCCGCTTCCAAATCACCATGGCCAACGAAAGTCCATTAAAGAAGCTCGAGGATACTTTCGAGGCCTTCGTAAACGCACTCCGTATAATCGGAAACACAGCCGTCGATCTCACTCCTTTACACGAGATTCATGATGTCGACGATGATGCAGTCGCAGTACTGTTGGGGCAGTTGGTAGAAGCACCTAAGAGGTGTCGCCTTGGACCGGAAACAGGAATCGACGTAGTTTTTGTAGCCTTTGCAACTTTCCTTAACCGAGACTGGAAAGATGGTATGGGACCTGTCATCAGTGAGAAGGGATTGAAAGAATTACAGTCAAAGAGTGAAACTCTGCACTTTCAGGATTTTGAAGATTTTTTCAGAATCTTTATTATGGACTGGACTCCGCAGAACAAGAGAGCTTTCAGGACTATCATCTTCTTGCTGAAGGATATGATGGATAAGGTGGACGCTGAGGATGATAAAGGAATGCTTACAAAGATCTTTACGGAGCTTATCGTTGGCGATGAGATGAATGCCCTCGAATACATGGGCCTTGTCGATCTCCTTGTTGAGGAGATGGAAACACTATTCAATGGTTTATATCCCTCACCATCCACTTCTGATATATCCTAGCTAACCTGACATCTAGAATCTCCTCCTCCTGCTCTGGAAAATGGCGCCGTCAAACGTGCCAAATCCGTTCAGACCAGCGCTCCATCTCTTCGGAAACGTCTCGGTCTCTCCCACGCCTCCAGCTTACGGGAAACTGGCAAGCTCGAGAAATCCGAGCGTTCAGAACGCTCTCACAGCATGTGGCGCTCCCTCTCCAAGCACCGTGACAAAGACAAGGATCCCGACCGTTACGAGCGTTCCAAGAGTAAAGACCGTTCCTCAAGGAAGCGTGATAAGTCTCGCCCTGGTTCTCGCGACTCTCGTGACCATCCCCTCGGCTATGGAGGTGGTTCAGCAAACCAGAGTGCTTCGTCTTTATTATCAAATGTTTCAACTATTTCAGCAGTTAGTGGCTACTCGGGTGTTTCCGGATATTCAGATTATGATGGGGGAGTGCTCACTCCCACGAGACCGACCATGAGTGCGAGTAAATTACTGGGATCAGCATTATTGTCGTCACCAATTCATTTAGCACCACCGACTGTCACACCCCCGCCGCTTGTTCCCAGGAGGAAACGTAGATCATCTCTATCTGATCTCACTGACCACCCTGATTACCGTCCCGCCCAAGCCATTGGTGGACCCCGCGTGCAGCCCCCTCTCCGTAGTGCGGCTTCGGATCTGCCCGTAGTAGAACCAGTGGTATTGGAACCAGAAGCATTATCAGTTGTGAAGCAATCACCACGCCAGGGAAGCTCATTAACAAGAGGATTAAGTAATGCCAGCATAAACAGCAACACAAGCCACGCTAGTAACGGAGGTCTATCTCGAGGACCAAGTGATGCTGGATCTGTCAGTTTACAACCAACGAAACGGAAGCTTCCCGGACCTCCACCTAGGACAAAGTCATTTGGTGCTACTAGTGCTGTACCGGTACCGGCGAGATTGAAGATGCAGAGCCCTCAGAAGGTATTTTTTTTTACTCCATTCCCCTGTTTGAGATATTCGAGTGACATGATATGAATGGTACTAATGCTGGCAATAGTTAAGAGAGCGCCTTCATAACGAAAAAGCGGCCCTTACAGACGTTGATGCATCACTCCAACACGAGATCGACTTAATTGGTGCTGAACTTAACTCTGCTCTCCACACCCTCAAATCCACCTCTAGCCTCCGGTCTGAACGCAGTCAGTCCAACCTGGACGCCTCAGCCATTAAGCAGCTTTCTGCGCGCCTTGCTGATCTTGAAACTCGGTTTGCTGAACACATTTCTGGCTCTGCTCTTTCCTCTTCTCCGGAGATTGAAAGGGAGAGAATTGAAAGAGACAGAGAAAGAGCAGAACAAATAGGCAGGATCAAGATGATGCATTCGGATATTGATAAGCTGAAGGCGACATTGATGAGGAAGGATCAGGAGATTGAGGAACTGGATAAGGCACTCAAGGATTGTGTTGCCGAGAATGATATTCTTTTCGAGAGGTTCAACATGGAGATTGTTAAGATGGCAGAGGCATTCAGGGTTGATAGAGGGGAGAGGGAGTTGATGGATATGCTTACTGGTGTAAGGGAAGAACTGGGTAGGGTAAAGAGGGAGAATATGTAAGTTTCGAGTGGCGGATGCAGAAAGTGTATCCCGTCCCTGATAGTCAGTTGTGCTAACAAGAAAATAGGTTACTCCGCCGTGAAAACGTAGCCCTAAAATCTGTTACCTCCTCCAGTACACCAACCAGCGCAACACTTCCCTTGATCCCGCCTCCTTTACAGCTTCCTACCCCTCCACCGCAGCAGTTGCCGCATCTTTCGAAAGATGGAAGGGACACCAGGGAAGGAAGGGAGGGAAGCACTACAGGCTCTGGAAATCATCGTCATCATCATTATGGCCTTAGCTTTTAGAAGAAGCATGGGGCTGGATCAATTACTCGGCGATGAAGGGCATGGAATAGGGATTAATTTGGGATAGGTGATGATAAGAGAAGCCTGGAATCATGATGAGATGAGATCATGAGACAATGAGATGATGATAGGATGAGATCACGACCAAGATCAGTTACACGGGAGATATGAAGAAACCTACAGTCGTTACTTTGGGTGGGAGTGGGGGTAGGGGTGGAGCTTAGGTTGTTTTTGTTTTTGCTCTCTCTGTTTTTATTTACTATATCTTCTTATCTGCGTTTTGTTATATCAGGTTTCTGGTTTCTATTTCTTTTACATTTATTTTCCTTTTTTTTTACATTTATCTTTTTTTCTTTTTTGTCATTTAGGTTACCTTTATCCAGTTTTTCTTTGTTACTTTTTTCTGTTTATCTTTTTTTTGTTACTTTTTTCTGTGTTTTTTCTCTGTGTTTGTTTTTTGGTAGTAGCAGATGTTGGGCTACAGTTTTTGTGTTTTTCAACGGAGACTCTTAGGAGAAGAGAATTGAATACCTCGCGAGTTATGGCGTTGTTTACATATCCTTATCTTTATCAAACTCTATCATATTCAAGTGAACTACAGAACTTCGATCACTATTTTTCACAGTCCGTAAAAAGACCTGCTGCTGAGACGCTGCGAATTCTGCACGAATGAGCCACGAGCTGCCAGCAGAAAGCTGCAAGCTGCAAGCTATAAACTACAAACGAAAATACGAACCATGAAACTCCACTCCAAGTCCCCAAACATACATCATAACCTCAAAGTTAGGAGCGTTCAAAGAATTCAAATCAAAAACCAAGTCTCCAAGCACACTACAAAATCCACACGCTATCAGCCAAAGACGAGTGATGTATCGAAAATCACTCGTCATACTCCACTCATCACTCCTAAACTACAAAATCCATCCCCGGTCTCAGGGCTCTGTAGGCCACCAGCCTCCCAGCTCCATCACAACCTAGAATCCAATTCTCAAACCATCAACAGAATTCCCGATAACCTGAATCCAAATCCAGAACGAAAATCTCTCCACCAAACGAGTATTTATAGGCTATAAACTTCTTGTGGTGGTTTATTATGATATGTGCCTAGGATAATTATGGCAATTATGGTGGTTATGGTGGTTATGGTGGTTATGGTGGTTATGGTGGTTATGGTGGTTATGGTGGTTATGGTGGTTATGGTGGTTATGGTGGTTATGGTGGTTATGGTGGTTATGGTGGTTATGGTGGTTATGGTACTTATGGTACTTATGGTAGTTATTGTTTCATGCGGTTATTAGAAAAAACAGTTGTAGAGGTTGTAGAGGTTGTGGAAGTTGTTGGAATTTTTGAATTTTTGAATTTTTGAATGGTCGAATGGTCGAATGCTTGATGCTCAATGTTTGATACTTATTGATACTCGATGCTTGTTGATGTTCAATGTGTTTTTTTTTTTTTTTTTCTTTTGAGGGGTTTTGTGTGTATTGTTACGTGGATATTTTTGATGATAATTTTGATGATAGGTGATGTATGTGTAAATTATGGATTATTAGATTTGTACCGCAATAAGGTGAATGAAATTTAATTATAATATTACTTTCTGTACAGTGATTTTCTCGGTGATACCGGTCACCGAAAAAGAGGGTAGACTGATAAGAGTACTCCTGATATATATCTGTTGACATCCGAAAACGATACTGAGGAAAGATGATAATCGACATTGAAGGCGTTCTGATAGGTAGTATTTACACAGTCCCGATTCCACCACCAAACGCAATCACGAAGAACTTGATAATAAGAATACATAGTATATTTCAGCTCTTCATTAAGCATAAATACAAATTCCGCGCCATGTGCGCATCATAAAACTAACACCAACATACCAATGACGTTTAAAATACTCGACTTATAAAATAAAGACGAAAGAAACCAAACAACAACCATGAAAACTAAAAATGAAAAAATGAACAAAAACCCAAACCCAAACCTGCATCAAAGCATCGTCACTGACAATCCCATATCCATCAAAAAAAAGGAGAGAGAGAAATACCAATACAATACAAAACTGAACCGAACTAAACTAAACTATACTGCACTGTGAACCTGAATTATCCCAAAACACATAAAAAAACTAATATTCCGTATCTCGTCCATGTACCCATGGCGCCGCATCATTACACATGGGTATGCTTCGCTGCACTCAAAGGCTATCCGTCGGTAGGGGTGGCAGGTGGAACTCTCCGCCGGTATAATAAAGCGACATCGCTGTTGGAATTTTTCCAGACATAATGCTTAATTGTGGCTAATGTCACTGTTGGATTAATGACCTGTTTATCGTTAGTTTGTTTCCTATCAAAGTCCACCTGATCATCTCATATCAATTATTCGCCATTCGCATGAGGCTCTCAGGTCTACCTTCTAGTAGTCCTCTCTCTATCTTTGGCGTACATGAAAAAGAGAATAACGCAAAATCGGACCAAATAAAGACATTAACAGTTGACATACCGTTCCATTACAAACCAACTCCACCAACGTCTCCAAATCCGGTTCTCCCTGGCTGTATCCCGGTGGTAAATGTTCCACAACATACCCTCTGATCTTCTTCGCTCTCAGCATCCTATTGGCATTGAGTCGAGCAGGTTTTGAATCAGAACCATTCTCGTTCAGAAGTACCGGCATTGTCGTATACTTATTGCCTCTTACATCCCCTCCATCCCCTTCCTGCCAAGGCATGAGAATGAAAGCCACTTTAACAGTTTCCTTCAATGGACAACGATTGTGCAATAACAACTCGCCCAACCAGGATGGGGCTATGCGTTCTAATTCATCAGCGCTTTCCTTGTCGCCGCATCCACCAACGGTGGTTGAGCAGATGTCGACGGAATGAGCATAACCAGGCTTGTCTTCGTTGATAAAAATATTCATGCCGCGAGGGAGGCGAAGGAAGGGGGTTTCGGCGGGCAGGGAGGGGGTAAGATTGGAGGTTATGGCGCCGGTGTTAATAGCGTCGTATTGGGTGCGGAGACGGACAAGTACTCCGGCGATAGTTTCGGCATATAGATCCTTAATCTTCTCTTCATCGTCGGTACCAGCTGCTCCAGAACCGCTACCGCTGGTTCCAGCACCAATACCACCGGCATGAGGGATGTCAAGGGAGGAGTCGGGAATACCAGTGACGGGAGCTCCTTTGTTAACTGGCGCTCCCATGTCAGTGGATGCACTCCGGCCAAGCTTCTTACCGCCGAAGCCGCCCCACTTAAGGTTGCCGAAGATGCCCGCGGATTTCTCCTGTACAGGCTCTGAGGGGACCGAGTCGTCTCCACTCACACGACCACGACTACTGGGTCGTTCGCTAGGTCCGGCTGCGGCATGGGAGAAGTAGTCACCACTCGAACGGCCGGCGGAGGAACGGTCAGCGTCGTCCCAGGGGCTCATAGGCGGCATGGGAGTTGCGACACCAATTCCCAGGCCAGGGGTTTGAGGGAAAAGTCCATAACGTCCACCCATTGGGGTTTTGACAGTAGGAGTGGTGAGGGGGGAAGCCATGTCGACCATGTTCGAGGGAGGAGGAGGAGGGAGGGATATCTTCAGACGCTCACGCTCTTGGCGTGAAGCTTCAAGGGTCTTGCGGTAGGTAGCATCACGACGGATCTGCTCGTCGAGAAAGTTGCCGAACATGTAGCGGAGGATCCATTTTCCCAAATTGACTAGCAGAGGAGTTAGTCTAGGTACATCAAGAGAGATCGGTGTCACTAACTTCGTTGGTCAGCGGGGGCTTCGATATGCTCGGGAATACCCGCTTCGTCCCAATACTGCTCTGAATCGAAGCAGGTGCTTTCTTCTAATAACACAGCAAGACGTCCAGTCTGACAGTTCACAGTGTTCCAGGTACTAATCTGGTCCAAGGTGTTGACTTCCATGGTGACATCGTCAATATGGCGTTTACCAAAGTTTTTGATGGGAACACATGTGATAAGGTCCCACATTTCGACATCGCCTTCGGTATCGACGGTTAAACATCTACGCCTGTCATTAAGAACATTATGCTTCACAAGGCCACGGGCACTAGAGGTTATTTCCTGCGGGCGCTCGTTGAAAGGTACTGCTGGGGTTTCTTCAGTCTCCATCAATGTTTCTGCCACCGACTGCTGTCTACCACTAGTGACAGAATAAACGGTGACAGCATCCGGATCCCGCACATTGGAGCTTCGCGTGCTACGCTCAACCATCTTCATAAGTGCTGTACGAGGTATCGTAGTTCGGCCGTGAGTTGTGACAGAAGCTCCGCCAACAGATGATGCAGTGAAGCCCCGAGGCCGAGTGCTTGCTGATGAAGCTACCCGTGGCCTCCGGTCTGCTTTGGGGGGTTCCGGGAAAACCAGTTCGGCATCAGTATCCACATCCAACCATCGTTTGACACCGGAACTTGCACTAGCTGTCCAAATATAGCCACCACAAGGCATCACTTTGTGGATAGCCTCGTTGTCCTGGGCGACGTTCAAACATAATCCTTCGTTGTTGACACTACGATCATCCCCAAGGTCAATAACGTTGCGAATATCTGTCTTAACTACCATTCCGGAACGGTCGCCGGAATAGAAAATATCTAGTGTAGGGTGGTCCGAGTATAATGACCAAACACTATCGTTGTGCATGCTGAGTGTTTGTAGACATCGGTTTTGAGGGATACTCCAAAATTTAATGGTCTTGTCGGTTGACGCGCTCACCACTATTCCGTTCTGTTCACTGACCAGAATGCTGCGAATGTTGTCCGTGTGGCCAATAAACTTTCCGATCCTCTCCCCGGATCTGACATCCCATAGCCTCACCACCTTCTCTGGTCCTCCACTAGCAACAATGCTGCCCTCCATGCCGACTGCTAACGAGTAAACCGATAGATTGGTCTGAATGTTGTCATTTTCAATCTGGACATTCATTTTCAACTTTTCGGATGCGGTATTCAAGTCCCAGACTCTAATCTTACGGTCTAGTCCTGCACTGACGACCCAGTCTGTGTGAACGCTCGGAGCTGCTAGACATTTGACGTAATCGGTGTGATGTCCAATAAGAGAGGAACCCTGTGTAGATTGTGGTCGCCAGAGCTTGACTTTAAGATCCGACGAGCAAGAAACGACAGCTTCGTTTGAGTAGCAGAGTGCAATGTCGTTGATCCAGTGGTTGTGTGCCTGGATTCCCTCGCGGAATTTAGTCGGAGGAAGCGTTGGTCTTCCATCTCCATGCGCCTTAGGGTTCGATAGGTCCGCACCGATGTCCCACGAACAGATGAGACCGTCACGACCGGCTGAGTATCTAGAGTACAGAAGACAGTTAGAAACTCAGTGGTTCACCTCCTGGTTTGTTGACGGAAAGTTGGTGACTATAGCGTTAACCGAAGGTGAACTTACAAAACTCCGCGGGGATCGACTGCCAGACTGTTCACACCGAGACGATGTCCGCCCGAAGAGTTCTCTAGAGGAAGCACTGTACGCGCGGACACTCGGTCAGCTTGTGTTTGCAGTTGCTAAAGCTGTTGTCTTTGTGGAGTTAGTAAGTACCATAGCTGATGCTTTGACGGGACTTTTTCGTCGTGGTTGCCATGGTGACTCGCTAGAGCATGCAATGGCTGCTACTGAGCTTCGAACAGAGAGTGACGTCGATTTGAAGGGGGAATTTGTGGTTGCTGGGGAGATCTTGACGTGAATGCGCCCGGTGAGCTTTATAGGGCTCTTCTTGACTTGTTAAGGTTGGATCGGTTAGTTCGCAGGTGAGATGGTGGGGAAAGTTAGATTATTGACTGGCGGGGGGGAAAGCCGTTGGTTGGTTGGTTGGTTTCAGGGACGCAAGCTGCAGATGGAAGTGGCGTGCATGTTTAAGGCGGCCGTGGACGTGGGAAAGTTGGAGAGATGAGTGACGCAAGAAGATTAAACAATACAGAAAAAGATGATTGAATTTATTGTTTTGTAATTGTAGAAATTGATTGATTTGTATGTTGGAAGTTTATTATTTATTATTTACTATTTACGAATTTATTGTTCATTTTTTCTCATTTATAAATTTATGATTGGTTGAAATTCACCTACCAGCCAGGTATAATTTACTCGGTTTCAACTTTCCGCTTTCCAGGTGCTGTTGCCTTCTTTCCAGGGTCCTCCGAGGTAGGCAGGGAGCGCATGGCAACTGCAAAACACTTGGCACTGTAAAAAGAGAGACCTGCGCATCTCTCAGGCACCTCCATCCATCCTCCATCAAGGGCTGTAGTCTATCTCAGCCTCGCTCAGCAGGCTGTATGTATTTGCCTCAGCTCTATTCCCATCACCGAGTATGTATACATAATCCAACATGAATTGACAAAGTCGACCCGTCAAAATGCATTGAATATCTCTATCAGAAAACATATCTCTTATCCCTATCTCCAAAATATCATTTTCACACACAAATATCAAAATCATACATAATCTCTCCCAACCCCCATCTACACGCGTTCGAAACATCTCCCACCCTTCCATGCCGCAGGGTTGTCGCGAAATTAGTGCCGTGCTGTATCCTTTGAACAACAACAGTTCCCCCTCAAATCATCTCAGCCCCTCAACTTATTCCCATCCATCCGTCACGTCTCACGATACGCTCAGGAGCTGTATATCTATCCGCTTTAATCGTTCAGCCTTCCAGTCCTTCTTTTCAACGCCAATATCCCTTACATTGATGCTTCCGCGATCCGCATAGCTTTTAACTTAGACGCCCCCTCTTTTACACCTTCACGACTACGAATCAAATGGACGGCCCGGTTTTGGGTCCTGTTACAGGATCCGCATCACCGGCCTCTCCAAATGCCCTCATTAACGCTTTTAACCCCGTTTTACTTGCTGACTATCTAAGAGAAGTTCTTGCTCTAACTCTAGGTGCAACAAAGGCCGAGCTCGAAAGTGCCGGTAGCTTGTTCGATCCGGACCGCGAGTCAGAAACTCTCGCGAGACTCTCCCGGTATGCATCGGAGCCCGTAGTAGCATTATATGCTTCTAAGGATGTCGTTTCCCAAAATGATGAAGAAGAGGTCATGTGTAAGGTTCACGCGTAAATTGCTTTTCGGGCATGACTGACAATCCCGAAGCCCCCATAGGACCCCCCACCAGTAATACCCACATATATACCATTTCTTCCGAGCTTTCGTCGTCGACATCTACCGTCTCTTCGCTAGCTATTATCAAGCGTCCTCAGCCGCTTGACTCTAATCTACCTCTACATGTCCAGCTTCAAATTATGAACCTTCCCGGAACATTAGTCTTGAACAGCGGCGGACAAGGCGCGATATCTCCATTCGAAGTTCTTCATGCCCTTGTCCACTCAGCTTTGGCTCCCTACTTCGATGCGTACACGAAGGGTCAGGAACCTCAGACTGCAGGTCGTCAGAACCGATTTGCAGATGCTGAGGCGAAGACGGGAATTCCTGTTACCAAGAAGAAACTTGCCGAGCTCGAACTCTCTCTGTTGCATCTTCAACAGAACATTGAAATTCCGGAGCTTTTCCTTGCCCTTCACCCAACTATCCAAAGGGCCATTGATGAAGCAGCAAAGAAAAACACTCGCCCTACCCTTGATTTGATTGAGGCACATTTGCTGCAGGATAGTTCTTTCCTTAATAGTTTGCAATCTACCGTCAACGCTTGGATTAAATCCATTCAGTCAATCACAAAGATGTCTAGAGATACTGAGAGTGGAACGGCCACCCAAGAAATTAACTTTTGGCTTTCTATGGAAATGGCGCTAGAGAGAATTGAGGAGCAGTTGCGCGGGGACGGTGTTTTACTTACTCTCGACGTTTTGAAGAATGCGAAGCGATTTTTAGCTACTGTCAGTTTCATTGCAGATACCGGTCTCAAAGAGGCCACTGATCGAGGTCCATACTCCTTTTGTATTGCCTTTTTTCGCACATGCGTTGACTTTTATTTGTAGTACAAAAATATAACCAGCTTATGCGAGACTTTCCTCTTGACGAACTTTTGTCGGCCACCAGTCTGCAGAAGGTTCAGGATGCCGTGGTTGGCATTTTCGTGCACTTGAACAAAAAATTGCGAATTTCACCATACCCGATTCGCCGCGCTCTTCCGCTCGTAGAGGCCATTTCCGGTGATTTGGATAATCAGTTGCATGCACTTCTCAGCGGTCGGCGATTGATGCATCTCGAATACAAAGATTTTGAAAATCTCATGAACATTGCCGATGGAATCTTCCGGACTTGGGACGATAACATCAAGGAGTTCACGAACGTGGCACGAGAGGTCACTCGCAAACGTAACGAGAAATTTATCCCCATCAAGGTTGCCGCCCGTCACCTCAAGACCCAGGAGAGACTGGCATACATCCGTGGGTTCAGACATGGTCACGAGCAGCTACAACGCACCATCGCCAACGTGCTCGGACCACAGGATGGCATTACCTCTCGCGACGCCGCGGCTGTTGCGGACGACATCGGTGATGTTGACGCTGTCGAAGAGGTTGCCCAGGCCTACGCTGTCTTGAAGGATGTCGACGTCTTGGACGTTTCTCCTGAAGGAACTGAGATCTGGATTGCCGCCGAGAACGCTTACAACGAGCGTACTTCTCGTGTCGAGAACTCCATCATCGCCAGACTTCGTGACCGGTTGGCAACCGCCAAGACTGCGAATGAAATGTTCCGTGTCTTCTCAAAGTTCAACGCTCTGTTTGTCCGCCCTAAGATTAGAGGAGCCATTCAAGAGTATCAGACCCAGCTCATTGAGAGCGTCAAGCAAGACATTGCTGCTTTGCACGAACGGTTCAAGCAGCAGTATGGTCACTCAGAAGCCCACGCTATGGCCCAGCTTCACGATCTTCCGCCTATTTCTGGTGCTATCATTTGGGCGAAACAGATTGAGAGACAACTAAACACATACATGAAGCGTGTAGAAGACGTTCTTGGGCGTGGATGGGAGATGTACCACGAAGGACAAAAGTTGAACGGCGAGAGTAACACCTTTAAAAAGAAGCTTGATACTGGACCTATTTTCCAGTCTTGGCTGAATGACGTCAACCGCCGCAACATTGCCATTTCGGGTCGTCTATTCAATATCACTCGTAACCGTGCTGCAGGAAACACTCTCGAGTTGGTTGTCAACTTCGATCCTCAAGTCATTGCCCTCTTCAAAGAGGTCAGGAACTTGACTTGGCTCGGTTATTCGGTTCCTCACATTATTACCAACATTTCTAAGGAAGCTAAGCGCGTCTATCCTTATGCCGTGAGCTTGATGGAGACTGTTCGTACATACGCCCAGGTCAACAGAACGATCTCTGAGATGTCAGATGTTTCCATACTTCTCAGTGGTTACCAGAACGACGTCCACAACCTGATTACTAAGGGAGTGCCTCTGAAATGGGAGTCTTTCGTTCACTCCTATGACCTCCATTTAAGACAGCTCCAGTACCTTCCCAACGGTGGAGTCGACCCCTCAACCTCCCTTGTGGGTCGTGAGAGTAGACATGTCCAGTTTGTCCGCGACTTTGCAGCAGCCGTGTCTATCCTCCAAGGAAAAACCGGAACTCTCGCAGTCATCCACGAGACTATTCAGAAGTCTATGGCCGAGCTCCGTACCTGCCCTTACGATGCCGACGCTTTCCAGCATACCATCGACTCTATTCAGACTGCCGTGGACCAGCTCAACTTGGAAAACTATGTAAATCTTGCTCACTGGGTTAGTGAGCTGAACCACAAGATTGAGATGATCTTCCACAGCCGTCTTCAGGAGGCTGTCGTTATGTGGCTTGAAATTTTCCGGGGAGAAAAGGAGGACGGTGTCGACAGTGATATTATCCGTAAGCGTCAGAGTCGCTTGGAAGGAGATGTTGAAGCCGGCAATACCGATGGCCTTTACAACCCTAAGTTGAAGAGGCTTGTACATGAGATTAGCATCAGGAACCAAGTCATTTACTTGGACCCGCCGCTAGAATATGCTAGAGCCTCATGGTTCTCTCAGCTCCACCAGTGGTTAGGTATCGTCTGCAACCTTCACAAGTTGAAGGCCTCTCGTTATGAGATGAACCTCAACGTTGACGACACCGAGGAGGAGGTCTTCTCCGACCTGCCTGCACACTGCGCAGAAACTATCTCTGAGGCCTACAGTGCCATCGAGGGCAAAATCAGTGTTATCTCTGCTTACGTCGAGGAATGGCTTCGATTCCAGTCTCTTTGGGATCTCCAGTCGGAATCAGTCTATAATACCCTTGGAGATAACCTTTCCAAGTGGCTTCAGCTTCTTCAGGAGATTCGGAAGTCGAGATCTACCTTTGATACTTCTGATGTTTCTCGGTCTTTTGGAAACTTAATCGTTGATTATGAACAAGTCCAGACCAAGGTCAATGCCAAATACGATCAATGGCAACACGAAATTTTGATCAAGTTTGCTAACAAGCTCGGAAACCGTATGCGTGAAGCCCACGCTGAGATTGGTAAAGCCCGTAAGGACCTTGAGGCGCAGTCTCTTGAGGCAAGCAGCACGGCCCAGGCAGTTGCATTTATCACTATTGTTCAGCAGTCTAAGAAAAAGGTTAAGGCTTGGGCCCCCGAAGTTGAACTTTTCAAGCATGGTGAAACTACGCTCAATCGCCAAAGATATCAATTCCCGAGTGACTGGCTGTATATCGATCAGATTGGAGGAGAGTGGACTGCATTGAATGAGATTCTTGCAAGGAAGGGCAAGATTGTGTCAGATCAGACAGGTAGGTCATATTCTTTTCACTCGGTGGAGCGGGTTCTTGCATTTTGCACTTCGCCCTTGCGCCTCTACATGCAGATTAATATGTGAAATGATTACTAATGACGAGTCGAATCACAGATGCACTCCGGGCCAAGATTATTGCCGAAGACCGTGTAGTTGCCGACAAGATCGCCAACGTAATTGCCGAATGGAACGACCAAAAGCCTGTATCCGGTACTATCGCTCCAGAGAGTGCATCCGCAACTCTCAGCACTTTCGAGACCCGCTTGACACAATTGAAGGAGGAGGCCTCAATGGTTTCCAAGGCCAAAGAAGCTCTTGAACTTGCTGCTGGTCCCGACAACACACTCAGCGGAGTTCTTGAGGAAGTCCAAGACTTCAAATCTGTCTGGCTTTCATTGTCCGGTATCTGGCAACAACTTAACGAGCTTAGAGATACTCCTTGGACTTCAGTGGTTACCAGAAAGATTCGCCAGAAACTTGAGGATCAGATTGTTCGCACTAGACAAATGCCCAGCAGAATGAGACAATATGCGGCTTTTGAGCATGTCCAGAATGTCCTCAGAAACTTGGTTAAGGTTAACCCCTTGCTCACTGAGCTCAAGTCGGAGGCTGTTAGGGAGAGACATTGGACCAAGATTTTCAAGGCCCTCAAGCCTGGTCATCGTATCTACCTCTCATCTTTGAATCTAGGAACTGTCTGGGATCTTAACCTCGCTGCTTCCGAACCTGTCATCCGGGATATCGTCGCCCAAGCAACCGGAGAAATGGCATTAGAGGAGTTCTTGAAGCAAGTTCGCGAGACTTGGACTCAATACCCCTTAGACCTTGTTGGATACCAGAACAAGTGCCGATTGATCAGGGGATGGGACGATATCTTTGCCAAATGTTCCGAGAACTTGAACTCTTTACAGGCTATGCGCCACTCGCCTTATTACAAGGAGTTCGAAGAGGAGGCAAGTTCTTGGGAGGACAAGTTGAACAGAGTACATGTCTTGTTCGATGTCTGGATTGATGTGCAGAGACAGTGGGTTTACCTTGAGGGTGTGTTTACCGGAAACGCCGATATCAAACACCTCTTGCCTATTGAATCTTCTCGATTCCAGAATATCAACAGCGAGTTCTTGAGTGTGATGAAGAAGGTGTACAAGTCGCCCAATGTCCTCGACGTCCTCAACATTTCCGGAGTCCAGAAGTCGCTCGAGCGTTTGTCTGAGCTTCTCCACAAGATCCAGAAAGCTCTCGGAGAGTACTTGGAGAAGGAGCGTGTTTCCTTCCCTCGTTTCTACTTCGTGGGAGACGAGGACCTTTTGGAAATCATCGGAAACAGTAATGACTCAGTCCGTATCCAGAAGCATTTCAAGAAGATGTTCGCTGGTTTATCTGGACTTATTCTTGACGAAGACAGCACTATTGTCGGATTCACTTCAAAGGAAGGTGAAGAGGTTAAACTTAAGAAAGAGATTTCCCTCATCAAGACACCTAGAATCAACGACTGGCTCACTGCTTTGGAGACGAATATGAAGCTGACCCTTGCTGAGCTACTTGCTGAGGGTGTGACTGATTTCACTCAGCTTTTCAACTCTCCTGATCTCAACCAGAAGAACTTCAAGGATTACGTTGCGAAATACCCCGCCCAAATCGTCGTCCTTGCAACCCAGGTCGTCTGGACCACTTCCGTCCAAAAGGCTCTCGAAGAGGGTGGATCCCGTCTCCAGTTCCTCTACGAACAGGAAGTTAAGGTTCTTACCCTTCTCGCCGCCACCGTCTTGGGAGACATGGAGCCCATCGAGCGTAAGAAATGCGAGCACCTCATCACGGAGTTCGTCCATCAGAGAGACTGCATCCACAAACTTATTCAGCGCAATGCCGACAACGCGCAAGACCCCCACTGGTTACTCCAGATGCGGTACAACTACAACGAAGAAGGAGGCGACTACATCAACCGTCTCCGTATCAACATGGCTAATGCTGAGCTTGATTACGGTTTCGAGTACTTGGGAGTTCCTGAGCGTCTTGTCCGCACTCCTCTTACTGATAGATGTTTCCTTACCCTCACTCAGGCCCTTTGTCAGAGACTTGGAGGATCGCCGTACGGACCCGCTGGTACTGGTAAAACTGAGTCAGTCAAAGCATTGGGAGTACAGCTTGGAAGATTTACTTTGGTATTCTGTTGTGATGATACTTTTGATTTCCAGTCTATGGGTCGTATTTTCTTGGGTATTTGTCAGGTCGGTGCTTGGGGTTGTTTCGATGAGTTTAACAGATTGGAGGAGGGTATTTTGTCCGCTGTGTCCCAGCAGGTTCAGAACATTCAGATTGGTTTGAAGAAGAATATTGAAAACCCCGATAGTCAGATTGATATGGTAGGAAGAAGCTTGAAGGTTCACCGCAACACTGGTACGTATACCCTTCTACCTTTGGAAGCTTCAATTGTACAGTGGTGGCTAATTATGAGCAGGTATTTTCATCACTATGAACCCTGGATACGCAGGACGTTCCAACCTCCCAGATAACTTGAAGAAGCTCTTCCGTTCCGTCGCCATGTCAAAGCCCGACAAGGAACTCATTACCGAAGTCATGCTTTACTCTCAGGGTTTCATCCAAGCCAAGGATTTGGCCAAGAACACCGTCCCCTTCTTCGACAAATGTGCCGCTCGTCTATCCAAGCAAGCTCACTACGATTTTGGATTGCGTGCCTTGAAATCCGTCTTGGTTTCCTCCGGAGGTTTGAAGCGTGCCAAGATTGCCGATGCCGGAGACAAGGCTTCCGATGTTAAATGGGAGGCTCAGATTATTGTTCAATCTTTGAGAGAGACTATTGCTCCTAAGCTTATTGCGCCGGATGTTGAGATTATGAAGGTTATTGAACAGGAAGCATTCCCTGGAGTGCAGTACGTTCCTGGTAATATGTCAGAGCTTGAGGAGGCCATTAAGAAGATTGCTGGAGAACAGAACTTTGTGGTTACGGATACTTGGATGACGAAGATTCTTCAGCTTTACCAAATTCAGAATATTCATCACGGAGTTATGATGGTTGGAAGTTCTGGTTCAGGAAAGTCTGGCGCTTGGAAGGTTTTGTTGCAAGCACTTCAGCAGGTTGAGGGACAGGAAGGTGTTAGTCATGTTATTGATCCGAAGGTTATGTCGAAGGAGGCGTTGTACGGAAGCTTGGATTCTACCACCAGAGAGTGGACCGATGGACTTTTCACTAGTATTTTGAGGAAGATTGTCGATAACCTTAGAGGTGAGGACACGAAGAGACACTGGATTGTGTTTGATGGAGATGTCGATCCTGAGTGGGTTGAGAACTTGAACAGGTATGGTTTCTTATTTCTCTTCTTTTTGTTTTCATTGAGAGATACGGTTGCTAATGAGATGAGTACAGTGTGTTGGATGACAACAAGCTTCTTACTCTCCCCAACGGAGAACGTCTTAACCTTCCTTCCAACGTCCGCATCATGTTCGAGGTTGAGACTCTTAAGTACGCTACTCTTGCTACTGTATCTCGTTGTGGTATGGTCTGGTTCTCTGAGGATACCGTTACTTCCGACATGATGGTCACCAACTACCTTAAATCGCTCCGCACCGTTGCATTCGAAGATCTCGACGAAGACAACACCGCCAACGCCGGTCATGTCACCGCAAAAGCTCTTCAAACGCAAGCACAAATGGCGGAGATTCTTACTCATCAACTACAGAATGGCAACTTTATCCTCTCTGCTCTTGCAGAGGCTAGGAAGTACAACCATATCATGGAGTTTACCGATGTTCGTGTGTTGAACACATTGTTCTCACTTTTGAACAAGATTGGAAGAACCATGATTGAGTACAATATTCAGCATGTTGACTTTCCTCTGGATGATGAGCAGGTCGAAGCTTTCGTTTCTAAGAAGCTTCTCCTTGCTTTAATCTGGTCGTTCACTGGTGACTGTCCTCTTGCAGACCGTGAAGCATTCGGACTCTACGTCGCTGGACAATCCACCGTTGATGCTCCTGATATGACTATGGGCGGTTCCTTGATCGACTTTGATGTTACACTACCAAAGGCAGACTGGACAAGATGGCAAGACCAAGTCCCTCACATTGAGGTTAACACCCACAGTGTAACTCAAACGGACGTTGTTATCCCCACTCTTGACACAGTCCGCCACGAGGATGTGCTGTACTCTTGGCTCGCCGAGCACAAGCCTTTGCTTCTTTGTGGACCTCCCGGATCCGGAAAGACTATGACTTTATTCTCTGCGCTCAGGAAGCTGCCGAATATGGAGGTCGTTGGTCTCAACTTTTCTTCTGCCACTACACCGGATTTGTTGATCAAGACCTTCGAGCAATACTGTGAATACAAGAAGACTCTTAATGGAGTTGTTATGTCTCCTACGCAAATCGGAAGATGGCTCGTCATCTTCTGTGATGAAATCAACTTGCCCGCTCCCGATAAATATGGTACTCAACGCGCTATTTCTTTCCTCAGACAGTTGGTTGAACAGAATGGATTCTGGAGAACGTCTGATAAGACTTGGGTTACCCTTGACAGAATTCAGTTTGTCGGAGCCTGTAACCCTCCCACTGATGCTGGACGTACCCCCATGGGTCTTCGTTTCCTCAGACACAGTCCCCTCATCATGGTCGATTACCCTGGAGAGCAATCCCTCATCCAGATTTACGGAACTTTCAACTCTGCGGTTCTCAAGATTATCCCGACTCTTCGTGGATATGCCGAGGCTCTTACTAAAGCTATGGTCCAATTCTATCTCGAGTCACAGAAACGGTTCACTCCTAAGATTCAACCTCACTATGTTTACTCTCCTCGTGAGTTGACTCGATGGGTTCGTGGTTTGTATGAAGCTATTCGACCGCTTGAAACTTTATCCGTCGAAGGCCTTGTCCGTATCTGGGCTCATGAAGCTTTGCGTTTGTTTGAGGATCGTTTGGTAGGAGAAGATGAGAGGAAGTGGACTGCGGATGCAGCAAACAGAATTGCTTTGGAACATTTCCCTAACATTGATGAGGAGAAGGCACTCAAGGGCCCGATTTTGTTCTCTAACTGGTTGTCGAAGAATTATGTCCCTGTGGACAGAGAACAGTTGAGAGACTTTGCTAAGGCTAGACTGAAGACTTTCTGTGAGGAAGAGGTGGATGTACCGTTGATTTTGTTTAATGATGTGTTGGAACATGTTCTTAGGATTGATCGTGTCTTTAGACAGCCGCAGGGTCATTTGATTTTGATTGGAGTTTCTGGTTCAGGAAAGGTAGGGTTTACTAGTTCGTCACTGGGGAAAGGTTCGCTAACGACTTCATAGACTACACTTTCTCGCTTCGTCGCTTGGATGAACGGTCTCAAGGTCTTTCAGATTAAGGTTCACGGCAAATACTCAGCCGAAGATTTCGATGACGACCTCAGAGATGTTCTCCGCCGCTGTGGATGCAAGGGAGAAAAGATCTGTTTCATCATGGACGAAGCCAACGTTCTCGACTCCGGTTTCCTTGAGCGTATGAATACACTTCTCGCCAACGCCGAAGTCCCCGGACTTTTCGAAGGAGACGAATTCGCCGCCCTCATGACCGCATGTAAGGAGGGTGCTCAACGCCAAGGTCTATTGCTTGACTCGCAAGAAGAACTTTACAAGTGGTTCACTCAGCAGATTGTCAAGAACTTGCACGTTGTGTTCACTATGAACCCTCCTGAAGGTGGATTGTCTTCCAAGGCTGCTACTTCCCCTGCCTTGTTCAACAGATGTGTTCTTAACTGGTTCGGAGACTGGAGTGACCAGGCCTTTTACCAGGTCGGTACCGAGCTCACCCAGTCTGTTGATCTTGACAGACCTACTTTCAGAGCACCGGACAGCATTCCTGTTGCCTACCGTGATCTCCCCATGCCACCCACCCATAGAGAAGCCGTCGTCAACGCTATGGTTTACATTCACCAATCTCTTCACCGCTTCAACTCCAAACTCAGAACTCAACAAGGAAAGGTTACGTTCCTTACTCCTCGCCACTTCTTGGACTTTGTTGCGCAGTACGTTAAGCTTTACAACGAGAAGCGTGATGATCTTGAGGAGCAGCAGAGACATCTTAACGTCGGTCTTGAGAAGCTGAAGGATACCGTTATCAAAGTCAGCGATCTCAGGAAGAGTTTGGCGATCAAGAAGGCACAGCTTGAAAGGAAGAGTGCAGAGGCCAACGACAAGCTTCAACGCATGGTTGCCGATCAACAAGAGACCGAGAAGAAGCGTACTGCATCAGTTGAGGTCCAAGAGGCGCTGCAAATCCAGGAGCTCGAGGTTGCTCAACGCAGAAAGGTAGTATTGAATGATTTGGAGAAGGCCGAGCCGGCAGTTTTGGCTGCTCAGGCTTCCGTTTCCGCTATCAAGAAACAACACCTTACCGAAGTCCGTGTCATGGGTAAACCCCCGCAAAACGTCATGTTGGCTATGCAGTCTGTCTGTACCATTCTTGGACACAAAATGTCGAACTGGACAGATGTTCAGTCGATCATTCGTCGTGATGACTTCATCTCTAGTATCGTGAACTTCGATAACGAGAGGATGATGACCAAGAAATTGCGCAAGGAGATGATGGATACTTATCTCTGCTTGCCCCACTACAATGTCGAAACTATGAACAGAGCTTCGAAGGCTTGTGGTCCTTTGGTTGAGTGGGTTATCGCGCAGGTCAATTACTCTGAGATCTTGGAACGTGTTGGTCCGCTCAGAGAGGAGGTTAATGCGCTTGAGACTAAGGCTCTTATGACCAAGGCTCAGGCTCAGGCTATGCAGGATACTATTATTGAGTTGGAGAAGAGTATTTCAAAGTACAAGGACGAGTACGCAGCGCTTATTTCCGAGACCCAAGCTCTCAAGGCAGAGATGTCACAGGTTCAGTTCAAGGTCGACAGATCCGTCAAGCTTCTCGACTCTTTGTCTTCCGAGAGAATTCGTTGGGACGCATCTTCCAAATCCTTCGAGGCCCAGATCTCTACCCTTGTTGGAGATGTTTTGATCTCTGCGGCTTTCTTGGCTTACTCTGGTCTTTATGATCAGCAGTACAGAAAGGCCATGCAGGACGATTGGCTTAACCACCTTGGCTTGTCCGGTATTCAGTACAAGCGTCACAACCCTATTACGGAATACTTGTCTACTGCAGATCAGCGATTGGTATGGCAGAAGAATGGATTGCCCGTCGACGACCTCTGTACCGAAAACGCCATCATTCTTGACAGGTTCAACCGCTACCCTCTTATCGTCGATCCCTCAGGACGTGTCACTGAGTTCCTCACCAACGAGAATAAAGATCGTCGTCTCACCGTCACTTCTTTCTTGGATGACTCTTTCACCAAACAGCTCGAGTCTGCGTTACGTTTCGGTAACCCCATCCTTATTCAGGATGCGGAACATCTTGACCCGATCCTTAACCATGTTCTCAACAAGGAGTACCAGAAGACTGGTGGACGTGTTTTGATCCAGCTCGGAAAGCAGGAGATCGATTTCTCGCCGTCATTCAAGCTGTTCTTGTCGACCAGAGATCCGTCTGCAAGCTTCGCACCTGATGTCTGCTCTAGGACTACGTTTGTTAACTTCACTGTTACCCAGTCTTCATTGCAGACTCAGTCATTGAACCAGGTGTTGAAGTTCGAGAGACCAGAGGTAGATGAGAGAAGATCAAACTTGATGAAGCTCCAGGGTGAATTCAACTTGACGCTCAGAAACCTTGAGAAGCAGTTGTTGCATGCATTGAACGAGAGTAGAGGAAATATTTTGGATGATGATAACGTCATTGATTCATTGGAGAGATTGAAGAAGGAGGCTGGAGATGTTACTTTGAAGATGGCGGAGACGGATGGCGTTATGCAGGAGGTTGATACGATTACTAAAACTTACCAGGTCATTGCAAGAGCTTGTTCTTCCGTCTTTGCGGTTTTGGAACAGCTTCATCATCTCAACCATTTCTACCAGTTCTCCCTACAGTACTTCTTGGATATCTTTGATTCCGTACTGCACAATAACAAGAACTTGGAGGCGGAGAAAGACTACCATAGACGTGTGCAAATTATTCTCAGGGATTTGTTTATCACTACGTAAGTTTAAGGATCCTTGATGGGATGGTTCATTGCTAATAACGGAAAACTGTAGTTACAAGAGAACTTCCATTGGTCTCCTCCAGAAGGATCGTGTAACCCTCGCCATGCTTCTTGCCCAAGCTTCCCAGTACCAGATGGACAAGGCAATCATCGACCGTATCCTTGACAAGGACCTCCCCGGAATCGACGTTTCCACCGAGCCCGAGCACCGTGACGATGTCATGGTTCGCGCCGCCTCTCTCCCTAACTTCATGGCGCACTTCCAGCACGTCGCTACAGAAGAATGGGACAAATTCCTCGAAGAGGAAGAGGCCGAGAACTTTGTGCCAACATGTTGGGACGACAACTTGTCGGACTTGGACAAGCAACTCCACAAACTTTTGCTTATCAAGCTCTTCCGCTTGGACCGTTTCGTTCCCGCCGCAGAACAATTCGTCTCTATCGTCTTCGGCAAGGAGATTATGGATACCACTGGAGACCTCAGGGAGATTGTTGCCCAAGTCTCGGCTACTACCCCCATTGCTCTTGCCTCCTCTCCTGGTTTCGACGCTTCCTACAAGGTCGATGGATTGGTTGCACAGATGCGCGTCAACTGTGCCAACATCGCTATGGGATCTCCAGAAGGAACAACTCATGCCGATTCCGCTATTCCCGCCGCGGCTTCCATGGGTACCTGGGTTCTTGTCAAGAACGTTCATCTCAACCCCAGCTGGCTTCAGTCTCTTGAGAAGCGCCTTGATGCCCTGCGTCCCCATCCCAACTTTCGTCTCTTCCTATCCATGGAGGCTTCTCCTAAGATTCCTATCAACTTGCTTCGTACCTCCCGTGTACTAATGTACGAGCAACCTGCCGGAGTTCGCGCCAACATGAAGGACTCGCTTTCCACGCTTTCCATGCGACCCAACAAGCAACAACCCGCCGAGAAGGCCAGAGTATACCTACTTTTGTCCTTCCTTCACGCCGTTGTTCAAGAGCGTCTCCGCTACGTCCCGAACTTGGGATGGAAGGGATTCTGGGAATTCAACGATTCCGATTATGAATGCTCCGCATACATTATCGACACCTGGATCGACGCTGCAGCACCCGGTCGCACGAATATTTCGCCTTCTAAGCTACCTTGGGAGATGATGCAGACTCTTGTTACCGAAACTTATGGTGGAAAGATTGATGATGAAGGAGACTTTAAGAAGTTGAAACAGTTGGTGATGAGTTTCTTTACCGCGGATGCATTTAATGATGGCTTTAAATTGGTGGATACGGATACGGCTTCGTTGACGGTACCAGAGGGTACGAGAATGGAGGAGATGGTACAGTGGGTTATGAGATTGCCGGAAAGAGAACCTCCTACTTACTTGGGTCTACCGGCGAATGCGGAGAAGTTGTTGTTGGTTGATCATGGAAGGAACTTGATTAGGAATTTGGAGACGGTTACGGGGATGTTGGAGGAGGGTGAGGGGATTGGTGAGGGTGCGGCGGCGGCGTAGTGGATGAGTGAATGTATATGAATGAGCGGATTTGTAAAGGATGAGCGGATTTGTAATGGATAAGGATGGATTATATTAGTTGATAAACGCGAAGTGATGGAAGGATGGGAGTAGATCATGATATCTTTTTGTTTTTTATTTGGATTTGTTTTTTAGGTTGGGGCATATTTTTGTTTTTTAACTGATGGTAATTGATTGTGGTATTTACTTATTTGTTCCTGGTTCTTTGAGTGATCTTGAAACACGATTTTTTGCGCGGTGTAGGGTTGGAAGGATAGACTGGCTTGGATCGGCTCGGGTATAGGATGATCTAATCCTGTAAGCAAGTGATTATTGTTCAAAATAAACTGACCATACCGAAGTTTAATCGGTGTAAATAAACATCATTGATTTTGAAATCTCTCTTGCCACAAGACATCTAGGTGACTGAGCTAAACTGAAGCTCCAGAGCTGTGGTTCAGATGGGAGTGTATCGCAGAAAAAGACTTGGGTTAGGCTATTAAACAAATTTACCAAGCAACCCAAAAATTATATTACAGTAAACTCCAAAACAACCCAACAATCCAGCGAACCAGCGCCCCAGGTCTCCAGCCCTCATCCTTTTTTCCGTATATAACTTTCATTACATCTCCCCTTGTGTACCCATTCCTAACAAAAACACCTCCCATAAAAACCCCTTTCACTGTCTAAGACAAACACCCGCACCCGGATGACTTTCGGGGCAATGATTTGGTTCCGGCCACTTATGATCTTTTGCTGGAGGCGGCCAAACACCTTCTTTTCTACACCCCTGTAAATCGGAGCTGCATCTACAGCTTTTAAACATCATGCGTGATGTTACATGTTGGAAGCTGGGGAGGGGGGTTGTTAGATAAATGCTAAAAATATGAGGGGAGGTCTATAGGTGGATAAGTAGCTTACTTTTGTTCTCTGGAGAAATTATAGAAACTTTGGATTGGGTTACGACAGTTATCGGTAGCGTAGCAAGCACAGCAGGCGTTTTCTAGGTGTAGGTTCCAGTTGTTCCATCCATGGCCTCTGTTTTTGATGGAAAGCGGTATGATTAGTAATTGGAATTTTTTTTTTTTTTTTTTGGGGGGGGGGGCTAAGATAAGAAAATACTTACTCCTCGGGATGGGAAAGTTTTATGCATTCGCCGCTGTTGACGATTTGTTTACGGTGGATGGCGTCGGAGCGGTATATGCAGCAGCCGTTGGGGCTGAAGTTGGTTCTTTCGTTGGTGCAGATTATTGATTCTCGGTGGGTGTTGCTGCGTTTGTTTAGTGCTTGAGATGGTTGTGATGATTGCTGGTTTACTGGTATGGCGGTTGTGAAGGAGAGGGATAGGAAGAAAATAAAGAAGAAGAAGAAGTTCATGGTGAGAATTGAAAACAGGGGGAAGGAAAGAAAATAATAGTTGGGATGCTGAATCAACAGATCTTTGTCGCTGTGTTAAAGAGCTGCTGTCGGAGTTTATAAAGTAACGGAAGAACGGTAAGTACTTCTAGAATAGTAAAACAATGACGATTATATATCCCGTGTTAATTCGGAAAGCATACCCACGATACGGAAAGTATCAGACGCTCCGGGGTAGGTTGGGAGTCTTTCGTCTGTCACCCGTGATGGTATCCAGGCATGCATGCATGTAATGAAGCGAACCATTGCTGAACAAAAAAAATGCACAATTCAGTTCACCTCCAACTATACCGAACATTAACAACCGCAATCCTTATCCACCTAGAACCAGATTGATAAGCTTCTCCCCAGACTAAAATCAACAGCTTCTGTAAGAGAAGAACGATTATGCACGACTACGCGAATTATACCTTATTTTTATCGATAGCGTTGTAATGATATAGGTATTAATCGTGTTGGGTATTGATATTTGTCTAGTCTTATGGTCGTCGTTATATATACACTTTTTCTTGTGCTGTGTTACCAGCGCGGCAACCGTTGATACCCAGGCTAGGAAGAGGGTGTACCCTAAATGATAAATTTGACGCTTTTGACAAGATTTGCGAAGAATAGCTAACTAATTTTGACATCACTGTAAAATGAACGGTTCTAAATAAAATCGGCATGTAGTTTAGGGAATCTAATATCTTTTTTCCGTCGCGACACCACGGAAGGGTTCTACCCCAGGCTTTCCGCAGATTTTTTTTTAAGTTATTGAATTTATTTACCTATGTGATATTTGCACAAAGTAATCATGGATGTTCTTTGCATCTTATCTTGCCCAGAACCTAGCCCAGGTAATCTTACATATCCCCGCGGGCAACAAACTCTTCGCTAAAGAACCAGTTCCGAATTAATGAAAGGCACTACATCCTCTCACATTATTGCACTTTCATCGTTCACGTACAATCGATATATATTTTGATAAGATAAGACATGATAATGATAATAATATATGTAGGGCTGAAATAATTTTATGGGGTACTTGGTACCTGGTGCTATTCCCAGCATACACAATTACCGTATACCCGGTAAGCTAATTGTACAGGATAGGTGGGGATATTAATGTATACTTATTCACTATAATATAGCGGCTGGGCAGTTCATAGGATAGTAGTCCGAAGACTTTATTTCAAGCCTTATCAACGGTTAATTTTTGCCAGCCGTTTGTGTCTTAAAGACTATCAGCTTACCATTTCCGCTACACGGTGTTATCCCGAAGTTCATTTAGAGAAAACGAGGTATCACCCTATGTGGCCACTGGGTATCGTTCAGGTACCATGGGATATGAGCTTCAAAAATATCATGGCGAGATTCTTTTCAGACTAAAAAAATATTATCGCGAACCCAACCCTAGGGTATACCTGATGCAAGATCAGGAGATATGTGGCTTAAGGCTGCAGAAGCCACATCACGCCACACTGCAGCCACCCGAACAAGTTCCTTCAAACTAGAATCCAGTACTATGGCGACCATACAGTATGTCCAATTCCAATATCCTCTGTTGTTTGAAATAGCTGCTCAACAACGGTAAAGAAGTCTACCCCACAATCATTCTCCTCAACTTCAACGCCCATCTTGCCAACCCCTGCTTCTCTGTACTCTCGACCACTGCCTCCTCCTCCGGTATCTCTCTCCTTCCACTAAATAAATCAATTTCCATCAGCTCCACCAGTTTAGTTTTATTCCACCATTTATATGCCAATCCCAAAACCACAAACACCGGCAAAAGAATATAATTCACCACGACCTCTTTCCAACTAAACGGACTAAGGAACGCCGTATAACCCTGAAAGAAGACCAAAAACACATTCGCCGCCAACGCAGCATAAGTTCCATACGGATACCACAATGCTTTGAATGGGAGTTTATCAATATCCTCACCCTGTGCTACCATGGCTTGGCGAAACCGAATATGGACAAGCTCGATGGTACCCCAGACGATAAAGGTCGCTACTCCAGAAAGTGTGATAAGTGCTTCGTAGATTACCCCCGAACCGGCGCTCACGCTTAGGAAACAGATACAGGCGAAGAGATTGGAAATGAGTAATCCTGCCCATGGCACTCCTCGACGGTCGACTACTCCGAGAAAACGAGGGGCTTTTTTGGAACGGGCTAGGTAGAGGATTGTTCGGCTGGAGACGTAGAGGGAGGAGTTGCCGGCAGAGATGACGGAGGTTACGATTAGTGCTATATCTTTTTGTTAGTTGCGTTCTACTCAGATATAAGACATAGAGGTGAGTATTTACCATTGATCAAATGCGCGGCAGGCGCAATATTGGCATCTAGTAGAGCCAATGTAAGCGGAGATCTGGCAGCGCGGTCTTTATTTTGCGAGGCCAACAATCTTTGGTCGTTATCTATTATTTGTGTCTTTAGTAATCAACCACAACCGGATGGAAAAGTCCAACTAACAAGGTAGTAAAATTCCCACAAAGAACATCATCCCAACATAAAAGATGAGGATACGATAAAACACTTGTTTAATAGCTCTTGGTACAGTCTTCCTTGGGTTTGAAGTTTCTCCTGCTGTGATTCCGATCATTTCAGCACCTGCATAAAGCGTTCCGGCTATGACAAAGGTTTTGGCAACGCCATTGATGCCATCGGCGAAGGCGCCAGGCTTGTGCCAGTATTTGAAACCGATAGGTTGTGGGCCGATGACACCGGCGGAGATGAAAATCGCGATTATGAAGAAGAATGTTATGGATAAAACCCTGTAGGAAGAAGTTAGGGCTTGGGGCATGTGCTAGATGGGTGGAGATGGTGAATACTTGATTAGCGCCAACCAGAACTCAACTTCACCGTACTGGGAAAGTTAGCTGGGTACCGTTGGGGAAGTGAAATAGGGACCTACAGCTAGGACACCCAGCATTGAAAGTGATAAAAATAGCACCCAAAATATCCTGCCAAAATGTTAAAACTTTATAATGAGTTGAGTAACGAATTTGTATGACCCACATTATCCTATTTAATCGTTAGTATGCACTCTAATTTATCAAGGTTCCAACATTACCAAGCCCATTGCGGTACGATATTTGTCCAGTACCTGTAACGTATCAGTTACTACACATAATTGTCCAAGATTTCCGAGCACCTACATAACCACCACCGAAATTGCTGTATACTCATTTGCCAATACCGTAACCTACAATAATCCAATTTCATATCAGCCCTCTCCTCATTTTCCCCTATACCCTTCCTTTGATCTTCTTCCCTCTCTTCCACATACCCATAAATACCAATAAGCCCACCCCAAGGCAAATCCCAAGGCCGGATCCACAAATCTTGTAGCATACTCCGTAAAACTTCCCGATATCGGAATCAACGTAGCCAATTCTCCCAGACTCTGCATAACAAAAAACACAATCAACCCAGTAAGTGCAAACGATATCAATATTCCTGCGGGTCCTGCTTGTGCTAATGCGTTTCCAGAACCAACTAATAGACCGGGACCAATAATTCCGCCGATTGCTATCATTTGGAGGTGGCGAGATTTGAGCTTGCGGTGTAAAACCTCCGGGCCAGGGCTCTGGCCGGCGTTTTCTTCATGGCTGGGGTCTGGTTTCGTGTCCATCATGGCTTCGATGGTCGAGAAAGATGATTCGAAAGCTTGAGGGGTGAAAGACACATGAGGGTGGAAGTGGAAATAAGAAGGCTTTTGTTTGAGTTGGTTGCGTTGCCGAGATCATTGCGCAGTATCGGGTATCTAGCTGTACCAGGTCATGAAGGCGGGATTTGCAAATGCACATAGAAATAGGAAGGTATCCATCTGGCCAAATCTCGGGTCATTTTGTGGGGTATGTCGTGATTGTGTAGATCGCTTGTCTCATGAAGTGTCTACATAGGACCCTAAAAGTATTTGTGGCACGTGGCATAAGAGAGGCATTGCGCCAGGGCCCTGACTTCTATGCTTTGACAGATGTAGAATTTCTAACCTTTCCATCAATCTTAATTCGACTAAGTGTAGTATGAAAGCTTGTATTCTCAATGTCAACGGTGGTATCAAGCTCGAGATACAGCTAAACCTAACAACTCAGAATCTCAGGCTGAACTGCTGAATTGCGTGGCCCTACTCATATTCCCTGTCTTATCTTTTATATTCTCCCGGTTTTCTATCAACTCTCTGATAAACAGCCGCTCGGAGTAGTGCGCGTGTGTAACCGATGATCTCCAAACAAGCTTCATTCAGTCTTGTGAGCTTCTTGACGAGCACCGGTGAGTACCTCCGGGATTGTCCGCTATGTAAACTAAACATTTCGGAATATTGATACAAAATTTATAAGCTCTCTGCATTTATATCTCATTATTTATCTTCGTATTCTTTGCCATATTGAGCCTCATTGCAGGTCGATTCTGTCGACGGCGACTTCTCTGCAGGTCCATTGCCGTCGGTTTCGGTATCGATATCGGGAGCTAATAATCGACGGCCGAATGCGACTCCACTGTGCTTCACTCGGCCCGATAATATTCGGTACTCGCCTAACGGACGACGCGACTTCCGCACTTCAACGCGTCGTCCTAACCATGTCGAATTCGTTAATCCCACCTCCACCTGCATCTACAGATTCACCAGTTTTGGAACTTCCACTAGAATCAGCATCACAACCAACGCAACAATGGCCAAAAATAGAGACACCGCTTCGACTTGTTGGATCAACAGGCACAACTTACTGTGGATCCATCGTTGAAACTACCAATAATCCTTTCTTTTTAGATGGTAACCAGCGAATGAATAATGAAGAAAGCAATGTTTTCAAAAGTCTACAATGGTATAACCCTTTCGTCAGCTATTTCTCATCATTCTACAGCTTCAGGGCCGGATTATTGATAATTGAACTCATAGGACTCCGGACGGCACCACCCTCTTAACCCACAGCGAAGACCATGGCCTCCGTACCTTTATTCTCCCTCCCGATCTCCTCGAGCCCGGTCAGCGTTCTCTAAAGCCCTACAACACAACCTTCAGTCCTTCGCGAATCTACAGCTATCTAATCCATCCTCATGCCACTCTCTCTTCCCCCGGGAGTATGCTCTACCTCTGCAGTCCACGGGATTCATTAATCCGTCTTCATTCTCTCCTCGGCCCCGACATGATTTCCTCCTACCGTCTCGAAGACCCGGAAACCGAAGCCCATCTAACTCCCCACTCCCTATTGATCCCTTCATCATCACCTCATACTTTCCTCGCCGGCACTTCCAATAAAATATCCTTCTTCGACCTTAATTACAGCGGTTCTGGTCCGTTTGAGCAAATCCGTACTACGCCATTTAAGAAAGCTTCACAAACTACTTACAACATGAAAGGCCTAATTATGGCGATGGCAATTTCCACGGACGCAATTTTGGCTGCTGGAACTAATACCCGTATGGTGGGGCTCTATGACTACGAAGGTAGCGGGAAATGTATCACTACGTTTGAGGTAGAGGGGAGAGGAGGTGGGGTAACAGGACTACATTGGAGTAATTGTGGGGCGTATCTGTATGTGGTTGAGAGAAGGTCTGATGTGATAAAAGTTTATGATGTAAGGAGCACGTGGTCTATGGTAGGGGAGCTGAGAGGATACAAGGGGAGTGGGAATCAGAGGATTGGGGTTGAGGTACAGCCGGATGGGACGGTGGTAAGTGGAGGAGATGATGGGGTTGTTAGAATATGGAACGGATTTGATGGAGAGGCGGTAGGTGGGTGGAGAGCACATGAGGATCCAGTTACTTGTGCAGCGGTACACCCGGGAGGGGCCGTGGTGGCGACTTGTTCAGGGACCAGGAGGGGGGTGGAATGGGAGGATAGTAGTGATAGTGAGGAGGATGAGGAAGAGGAGAGTGTGTGGGATAATTCTTTAAAGATCTGGGAGATGCCGCCGAACGTGACTAGGGCAGTTGCACTGGAGGCGTGATGATTGGAGGTGGAATTGGAATCGGAGGAAGGTGAAATGAGAGACTAGCATATATTGGATAATTAGCTTGGATTTTTGAAGTACCTGGAGCTCTAAGGCTTGTGGAGACTGAGTAATTATGGGGCGTTTTAATATGTTCAGGAGTAGATTAGGACTGATTATGTCACTCGGACATCCTGTAGCTAGAGTAGAGTCGATGACTAATTGAGAGGAGAAAACAGATATTAATTCTGTAAGAAAGCATCACCTTAATAAATATTTTCCAAGCACCATAAGGGTATCTCCAGTCAATAACTGACACCAACTCCAACCGTAAAAGTGTGTGAACAGAGTCATATTTTACACATAAAGAAAAAAAAGTTGTTTACATCGCCCAATCATTCATCATACAAAAATTACATAACGCCAGTTTTATAGGTATCCAGGAGTGAGAAAAGCTTAGTTTGTGGGCTCGTTGATCTTGGCCAAAAGTTCGTGGTCACGGAAGAGGGTGTACTCCTCATCTCCGACCTTAACGGGGGATCCTCCGTACTAGGAATTTATTAGCAATTGCAATTTGCGCATGCGCAGACATCGCCGTAGCTCAGGTAACTCACAGGAGGGATCAAGACACGGTCACCGGCCTTGACGGAGACCTCAATGCGCTTTCCGTCCTTGTCAAGACCTCCGGGTCCGACAGCGAGGACGCGGGCCTCAGAGAGCTTCTCAACGGTAGACTCGGGGAGGAAGATTCCGGAGGAGGTCTTGGCCTCAGCCTTGATGCGCTGAACAAGGACACGGTCGAGGAGGGGGGCAAGAGCCTTGATGGAGCGGAGGGAGGTGGCCTGTCGTCATTGTTAGCCGGCCGTTCAAGTGTCGCGGGGTTTAGTAAAGGCAGCGGCGGGGTAGGGCAGCTTGAAAATCGTGGAAGAGACGCCGCGGAAACGTACCATTGTAATGTTTGGTTATGTGGTTATTGAAGATTGCGAAAGACGTAAAGGACGAATGCGAAGATGTGAAGAAGGAAGAAAGTGGGATCTGTCGCAGAAGATATTACCTCCAGTTTGATGCCAAAGATCCTTCCAGAATCTACGCCAAGACACTAGCTTTGCCGAGCGGATGCGGTGATTGACGAGGTGCAACACCCGAAACATCCGTACCGCCAGAAATTGCGGGGTGATTCAAGCTTCATCGTTGGGTATTTTAGGATATTTTTTATTTTCGACAAAATTTTTAAAAGTTTTGCTGTTGAGAGGGAAATTCATTGGTAAACGGAGAGGAGGTTTTCGGAAATGCCGCAGCTGGTGTCGGGCCGCGGGAAGTGGAAATGCGGAGTTTCCATAAACGCGCACCGATCGAAAACACGCGGAGAGCATTCCACGGAGTTGACGCGTGTGGACCTCTTTGGCAGAACCAATTATAATCCAATCATAATACACAATTATTATCCAATTGAACCATCATAAAGCCCATTAAAATCAAATTACTAAACAATCTCTCCAGATATCAGTAATCAACACCGTCGATGCCTCTCACTGGATACGGAGGTGACTCACTAGCTCGAGTGATTCTTGATGAGTTTGACGAGAGGTAGACTCATCCCACTTAGCCCCACTCTACATCACCGCAACACCTCAACCTCACGAACCGCCGTCCCCGTCGCGCTACTCCACAACTCCAAAACACGATGACCGACACACCTCAGCCCCCCAAGATTGCTGCCGAAGCTCTCCCCCACACCGACGTTCCCCAGAACCCCGTTCCTCCTGCGACCACTGGCCAGAATGTCAACCCTTGGGAGGTTTCCGGAGAGGTTGACGCCGCAGGAAACGTCGCCGCCATCGACTATGAGAAGCTCTTGAACCAATTTGGAACTCGGCGCATTTCCCCTGAGCTCCTTGAGCGCTTCGAAAAGCTCACCGGTCACCGTCCTCACATTCTTCTCCGCCGTGGAATGTTCTTCTCCCACCGTGACCTTGAGAAAATCCTCGACAGATATGAGCAGGGCAAGCCTTTCTTCCTTTACACTGGACGTGGACCTTCCTCCGACTCTATGCATCTCGGACATATGATTCCCTTCACCTTCACCAAGTGGCTTCAGGATGTCTTTGATGTCCCTCTTGTCATCATGTTGACTGACGATGAGAAATTCCTCTTCCGTCCTCAGCTCACCATTCCCGATGTCAAGAAATTCACCCGCCAGAATGCCGCCGACATTATCGCTGTCGGATTTGACATGAAGAAGACTTTCATCTTCTCTGACTTTGACTTCATGGGTGGAGCTTTCTACGAGAACGTTGTCAAGGTCTCCCGTTGCATTACCACTAACCAGGCCAAGAGCGCCTTCGGTTTCACCGATGCGTAAGCCCGCCTTTTATCCCCATTATAATCCCTAAGAGATACTGACATTCCATAGCGACAACATCGGAAAGCTTCACTTCGCCTCTATCCAAGCTTCTACCTCCTTCGCTACCACCTTCCCTCACATTTTCGGCACTGCTGCCAACGTCAAGGACATCCCCGCCCTTATCCCCTGCGCCATTGACCAGGACCCCTACTTCCGTCTCTGCCGTGACGTTGCCCAGCGCCTAAAGTACCAGAAGCCCTCTTTGATCCACTCTCAATTCTTCCCCGCCCTCGGAGGTCCCGGATCCAAGATGTCCGCATCCATTGACTCCTCCGCTATTTTCATGAACGACACCGCCAACCAGATCAAGAAGAAGATTAACAAGCACGCCTTCTCTGGAGGTCAAGAAACTGCCGAGGAGCAGCGTCGTCTAGGAGGAAACCCTGACGTCGATGTTCCTTTCCAGTACTTGACATTCTTTTTGGAGGATGATGAGGAGTTGGAGAATATCCGTGTTGCTTACAGAAAGGGAGAGATGATGACTGGTGAATTGAAGGCAAAGTGTATCTCGGTACTTCAGGAGTTTGTTGGTGGTTTCCAGGCAAGGAGAAAGGAGGTTACTGATAAGATTATTGATGAGTTTATGGATGGAAAGAGACCGTTGGAGTGGAAGCAGGGAAAGGGAGAGAAGAAGGTTGTTGAGGTTCGCAACTAAATGCGACTGAGTGTGGCTAAGCTTGGGGATAAGTTAAAAAGGATATCTAGTATTGATGTAGAGGGATTGCCGGATGGAAATCACTAGCAAAATTGAATTTTATGGCGTTTGGCGTTTGATGTTTGATGTTAACGTGTTAATCGAAGGTTATATTTATGAGTGATATTTGATGACGGAGATGTGTTCAATTTACATATTTTGCATCCAAAATATGGAGGGTGCAAAATATGGGGGGTGTAAAATAATGGAGACTCGGAAAGTCGTAATCTTGCTAAAAAAATGCAAAAACTAAATTATATCCGGAATTCCCGTGTAGTCATCCTTAATAAACCATGTTTTTCAATAGCACAGAGTGCACAGGATGCGTTGCCATTTCATTACCGTTGGCATATGTGGCGTACTCGCCTACCATCGTTCTATCCTACAAGCATACCATAATCTACGCTACCAGGGGGGGCGCAGTGATTTCTATATCGTAAGAAAAGAAAATAAAAATAAAGGCGTCAACTCGTGTTCGGCTTATCTTTATATATTTCTGGTTGATTGAAACGTTAGTTTAGGCATACATATATACGTATGTATGTTTATTGGGGGTTACATAGTTATATAGTTACATGGAACGTTTTGGCGTTTTTGTGGTAGTTTGATGGGGATAGTGATAGTGATGGTGATGGGGATGGGGATGTACTCGAATGCCTATGGATTTGTGTTTCATAGTAGTTACACGATATCTGTTACATGAAAATGTTTCGTGGGGTAGTGGGGGTATACTTTAAATCCAGTCTAGGCTCTGATCTCTAGCCTCTAGACTCTGGACTCTACCCGTCCTGTCCCTGTCCCTTTCCCTGTTCTATCCTATCATGTCCTACCTCATTCATCCTACAAACGTTGCCTATGCAATGTAAATACACTTCAGTTACCTGTAGGAAGCTCAGATGATAAGCCTTCTGTGCGAGGTAATGATCATTGTAACCCCACACCCTCCGGAAATAAAAGCCGATGCCACTGCGACTATCTTGGCTGCCGCTGTAGGCCTATTGCAGATCCGAAGGATTCTCTCATGTCATCACCCTCCCCCCTCCTCCCAATCCAACACTCCACCCATCTTTTGTGGGTGCAGGAAAGAGGCAATGTCTTTAGCTTTCTATTGAAGAGCTTTGAACATTTTTGCGAAGAATAGCCTGAGCCAAAGTGGGGGATTTAAGTTGAGATGTGGAGAGAAATGAGATGAAAAGCCTGGCTGGAAAGGTGTGATTAAGTCTTACTTATTGATGAAGTCATGGGTAGTATGCATTACAGAATTTAAGTCTAATTGCTTGACATGTACATGTCACCAGTAATAATTATAAGAGATATGGCGCTTAGCGTTTAGCGTTCGATGTAAAAAAAGAACATGTTAATCGAAGGTTATATAAGTAAGTGATATCTGATGATGCCGATATTCTCACTCTATGCATCGCTTTGCATTCAAGATATGGCGGGTGAAAAATGCAGGGAAGTTGATAAGTTGTAATTCTGCCGTAGTCTCGTAGCAAGATGCAAAATGCAAAATGCAAAAAGTACAGTATGTACTCGGAATTCCGGTCTAATCACCCATGGCATATCATGTTTGAATAGCTCAAAGTAGATACTGGATAGGATGCATTGCCATTCCATAACCGTTGGCGTATGTATGTTTAAGATGCTATCATGTGGCGTATGTGGCGTACTCGCTTTCCATCTGACCAGCATACCATAAGCCGGGCTTCCGGAGGAATTTATGTATCACGGAAAATAAAGGCGTCAACGGCTTATTTAAATGTTTCTAATTGAAACATCTGTTAAGCCATACATATATGCAATTGGGTATTAGATAGTAGAATATTTGGCGTTTCTGTGGTACGTTGAACCATAGACTTATGGTTTATGATTATTGGTTACATAAAGTTTGTTACATAGAAATTTTCTGGGTATACCTTAAATGCAGTCTGGACTCAGACCTTCGGCCTCTCCTCTTGTCCCTGTTCCGTCCTACCACATTTATTCGAATATAACATGAATTTACCGGCCTAGTAAGTTCAAAAGATGCGCTTACTAACTAGTTGTGGAAGGTGTGTAATAATTATTACAACCACGGAAAGTAAAAGCCCGCGCCACTATCTTGGCTACCGCTGTAGGCCTATTGCAGGCCCAAGAAGCCTTCATATCACCCTCAACCTTCCACCTATTTTTTGTGGGTTCAGACAGGTTTTAATGTCTCTAGCTACCTAGCAGGTGGAGAGATATGAACAGCTTTGTTAAGAATAGTTTCGGCCAGAATAGTAAATTTCAAGTTGTATTTCAGTTACTGATGCGTAGAGGAATTTAACAAAAGGTCTACATAGTTAAAAAGTTTTGATTGAAGCTTTTGTATTCTGTGCTTTTCGTTGTTTACTTGGATTAAGCTTAAACCGGGGTCGTACATACGCCGTAATCCACCCCCCTCCCTGGGGAAAGAATGCATAGTAGCGTTTGTGTGGCTAGAGCACTTATCAGCTCTTGGCTTCATGCATATGTCGTATGGTATTCTCATCCATCCGAAATGAATTTCCTCGCTTGGCAGGCTAACCGACGCAAGGGGTGGAATTCTGCTTGTGTTGGTTACCATATACCTGGGTGGACCCTAGATGTTAGATAGCGTTTAGATGGTTCGGATCTCACCGAGCATCATAAGTGATGCCAATATTCAGCTTCGAAAAAACAAAACTGGAATCCCGTATCGACTTGCTTTCTCGATAAGGATTCGGGAATTAGCATTGGATGCCCTTTCCGATGAATTGCAGAGAAACTCCATTGCTTTTTATGGTCATCACAAACGGATTTGTAATTTGGTTGTAAATGGTTTGTATTAGAAAAAGGTCGTGCGTTGGACGAATAGGTATCCAGAAATACTTATAAAAAAATGATACCCGATGATATGGAACCCTGAGTCCACACTAGTACGAATACTGCTTGATCGCCAATAATGCCCGTCCCAGCCACCGGGGTAAAGTGCAATAATTCCCCGAGTTCTCATAAAATTGCCGGAAAATTGCACCTTGGATGGCAGTATTTACCGGTAGCTAAGTGTGGCGTTATGTATCAGTATTAAAATAGCGGCGTTTACGTCGTCAAGTTAGAAAATTATCATAAGAGGAATCTCCCTAGGTTCTAGGTAGGTAATTCTGGTGCAAAAATGGGTATCTGAGTCACTATGTATCACATTTCATTTCGTAGGTAACCAACCAAATGGTATTACAGAAAACTCATTTGCTTGCAAAGATGTCCTTCCCGGGCCTCTGATGCACCTAGTTTCGTCTGAACGCAATGCGCATAATTTGGGGCTTCCAAATCCGTCTCTCCTCTCAGAGGAACCAACCCCCATTCTTGGTGTGAACTATGGTTTAAATACCGGTACATTCTCCTCAAAGAATCTCATCGATTAACATAATCATTCATCGACTCTCACAATAAAAATGCGTCCTTCAGCCCTCCTCCTCGCTGTTACTCTTCTCCAAGCCGTTTCCGCCGTTCCATCATCTGCGGCTACTTCCTCCGATCTTGTTACTGGTGATGGATCTAAAATCAACACCACACCAGTCATAACTCTCAACGACCTCTTTACTGCCATTCCTGGAGGTCGTCAAGCCTTCTCCGAAGTTCTATCATCCTCCAACGGCGTTGGTAACCAACGCCAAGATGTCAGTAGTACCGGAAATAGTCCCGCTGAAACAATCGACAACCTCCTCTCAATCCTCCATCCCATTCTTGGTCCCATCATGGGTATTATCCGTCAGCCATGTCAGAAAATCTACGAATCCTGTAAAGCGGATGCGGCCAAGTGTTTGGAAGGTAACAGACCACCACTTATTTGTGATGGCTACGACGATACTTGTGAAGATTTCAAGCGGGCGATTTGCCAAGGGAAGATATCGTTACAAATGTTACCGGATTTTCCAATTATTGATTTGAAGAAGCAGTGTGTTTGGTTGCTCGGAAGGATTTGTAAGAATGATGACGAGTGTAAACAGAAGTTCAAAGGGGTTTGTGGTGTGCTCCCGGGAGATTTGTTTCCAGGGTTGAATCCGCCGAATCATGGAGGCAATGGAGGATTATTGGATGGTATTTTAGGAAAGTATGGGCTCCTGGGGGGGCTCTTTGGAAAAAAGGGGGCCGTTGACGGAAAGGGACAAGGAAATTGAGGCGGTAAAAGAGGAGGCTGTTACTGAATGATGAATTATGGGATAATTTTACGGACATTTCCAGGAGGACGACTTCTTTATTACATGTATAATGAGTATGAATATATAATTACCGCCACTGAATGATCAAACTGCAATTGAAAAATAAACTCTATAATCTAACTTTGAACCCCAAAAGAACCTCCACTGTGACTGAGCCGGAAAGCATCGCTTTGACCCTGCACCAAATACATACATAATCCACGTCATTAAGTAGCGAGTGATATATCCTGATTACACTAGCATAGCGACCAGCCTGCGCCGTCTGTACCTACATCCTCATACTTCTGCTCATGCATCATCAAAATTTATATGTCATACTATTATGTTACATACTATTTAATTTTGTGGTGAAAGATGCTATATGCTTTAACACATGATGAGAAAATGATCAACACGTCAACCCATCACAATGTATCACCCACCCATCCTCAATGCGTTTCCTCGCAACCTCCGGCCGGCGCTGTTTATTTTATCAATCACCGAATGCTCTACGCATCGCAGTGCGAAGAACCGTTTAGTTGCGGTATAAAAGCAAAAAAGTACTGACAAGAGGGGGATTCGAACCCCCGCCTCTTGCGAGACCAGAATGCTCCGTGTGGTGATCCACTCGGAAACTCAAGCTTGAGTCTGGCGCCTTAGACCGCTCGGCCATCTTGCCTTAATGATATTGGATTGTGTATACTCATTATGATGCCATGTTTTCCAATCAAAGATATGGTTGACCTCACTGGAATGGTACCTATGATAAGGGGTGTTATATTCAAGCCCGGAATTGGGGCTGACAAGAAAATATCACTGATCTGTGAAGTACGTTTGCACTCATCGGATACCTCCGTGCGTCGATCGTTTTCAAACGCAAAACGCAGCTCAAGCTTCAGGCACCGAGTCAAGTTTTCTTCAGTCTACTTCTCGCATCTCGGATGTCGCCTAGTTGTTTAAATTAAGAAAGCGATGGTAGCCGGCCAACCCGTATCGATGACGATCGTAGATTGCCGTTTTTAGCAAGGTCCCAAACAAGCTGCAGTGTACCTGCGAGTAGTTGCAGGTTTCTGAACCCGGGTCGGGATAGGTAAGGCCGATGATCAGCACCGGTTGTATGTTTGATAAAATAAACATAGGAAATAGACAGTGTGGTACATTAAATATGACTCATACAATAGATCTGGTATATTTCTCTCTATGCACATATTTCCAATCCCGACTCCAACAAAGTAAAAACAAACAAATTTCTAAACTACTAAAGATTCTCCCCAAAACCAAACGGGAGTCATTGACCAGAGTCAAAGAAAACAAAACCCCATTGCCAATGTACATTCAACTATGCTAACCATTCCAACAACTCTGACCATTCCAATCATTTCAATCATTCCAATCATCATCATTGCCCCATTAGCACCAAGCGTATTTCTCATTAGCAATCCACTCAATATTTTCCTGATCACTTCCTTCCCCTTTATGCATCATAACACTAGGAATCGAATCCATCTCTCTATCCACTATCTTGACTTCGTTTCCGAAGGCCTTCTGGGCGGCTTTTACACAAGCCTTGTCAGGGTTCCACATTGTAACTTTCGCCAAGCCCCATTTTTTGGCTTCAATTGCTGCAGCGGTTAGAAGTGCCGAAATCTGCTCCAACTCCTGGTGATCTTCCTGCTCTGACTCGGAATCCGAATTGTCGGAGTTGCTGGACTCGGAACCGCTAGAGAGTGAAGACCGAAGAGACTGTCTCGAAGTACTCGACTCTCTCGAGTCTCTCGGCTGTTTGGATAAATCGACATAACGAATGATATAAAGCTGGGAACTTTTCGATGCAAAATCTCTATTCCATAAAATCCATCTCTTCCCATCCTTCGTAATAGCACCTTTGACTTCAGGTGCTTCATTCATATGGGCCCTGAGAACTGGCGCAATGAATTCCTCACGGGTCCAGTGCCAGTCCATGGTTTTGTAGTCTGGGATGAAGGCGATACGGGTTTTATTGTGAGATGGAGGCGTGAGAAGGTGAGATTTCATGAGGGAGATATCTTGGGCGCAAAGAGCAGGGATAGAGGAACGAATGAGGGGAGTGATTTCGGCCATGGTACTTCCGGGAACTGGGTCCATGGAGGGGAATTGGAGGTGAGAGGACCGGTGCGGAAACCAGCCGTGTTTGGCATAGAATTGCTATTTGTAAACGTGTTAGCACAGCCCATATTACGGCTCATCATTGGAATTATTCGGATTGGACTCACTTTTCCAATGTCGGAATACAAAACATTAAATCCCTCAGGATTTTCTTTCATCATATGCTCCTTAATCAATCTCAACATCTCTTGACAATATCCTTTCTTGCGCTGGCATTCGGGGGTATAAACACTGCCCAATCCATGAGCGTAACCCTCAACCACGTTGCAGAATTTTTCCCCATTAACAGGAGGCCTGGAAATGTAGGCTGGTTTTTTGATGGTTTCGCAGGAAGTTAAGATTTCGAAGGGTTTGGACGGGTCAATAAGAACCCAACATTCAATCCCCCCATTTCGAGTGAGAGCTGTGGAGGCGAGGACGTGCTCGCGCTTATGGTAGGTTTCAACGGGTAGGTCGCCAGCCCAAGAAGCAGCGTTTAGGTTGCGAATGTAGCGGCTATCCGTGGGAGTTGCAAGGCGGAGGATGAGGCGAGAGTCGGTCATTTTGCGGGTAACGGAAGGGAGCAGAGAGTATTTTGTCTAAGGTATGTTGAGGGCGAGGGATGAGAAACGGGGTACCTGAATATGGGACCTTAAGGGTAAGGGATGAGAGGCGAGAAATATATGGATATACCACTCAGGAGGAGAATGGAAATAGCGGACAAAACGCAAGGGCGAAGGGTATCGTAAGCGTGCAAAGGGTCGTAACTTGTGAATCAGAATAAAATGGAGGATGGAAATAATCAGGCTTAAGGCAGCAAGAAAAGTAATAATTATGAGAAAAAGGCTTGAAGTAGATAGATTCATAACAAATAATAGGTCCACTTCCACTATCATTCCTCCAACCATTAGCCAGGAAGCGCCTTATGGCACCTCGTGACATGAATCATCTGCAGCTGGTAGCCGCAACACAGTTCACAATGAAGGTTCAATCACCTTCGGGTCTGTAGCTACCGGATTACTGGGATGCGGTTGTCTACAGCTCCAAAATGGAATAGTGCGCTCCGGTAACAGCCGCCGCAAACCGATGCGGCCCGAAACTGTATATGTATCAGCCACAGGAGAACCAAGACTAATACACAACAACCTTAGAATTTTGCTGTGAGCGTACGCTAATCTGACGTCAATCGACTCCATACGGCTATGCTTTCCCTGGAATGAAAATATTGTGGATTTTTCTTCCCGAGTTCGATCATGCAGAAGTATGGGGTTTGCAGGATGTGCAGATGGCGGGTATGCATGGTGTGGGGGCCTCAAGACTGAGGTTGCTTGTTCGAAGCTGCAATAAGGGGATCTGGCTCAGACGATGAGATTTGGACAGCTTCCAGAAAAACTCAGCTTCCGAGGACGGAAGGACGATGGAACGCGTGCGGAATGTTGTACTCGAGCTGTTTTCGGACTGAACCTGATATACGATACAGAGTACAGAATCTGGGCATTTTTGCAAGCGAAGGATAATTCTAGTAAAGATCGACACGCTGTTATGGATAAATAAGGAGAAACAAACACAAAATTCCTAACAGTATGTCAATATTTTGCCATGGCGCTACTTATGAATTAAGAGTCTTGAATATCCAGGCCGTTTAGAAAATTACAGACATCCTGAAAACGAAATACGTTAATTCCTGGCCAGAGGTTGGGGAATTTCTTTAGTAAAATTTACAGTGAATTGTCTGAGATCAGGTTCGCGGCTCTCTGCAGATGTACTCAGGCACCCTGCACTCACCAGGAGCTACTCGCTTAGCCTTCGTTGTTCAATAGCGTAAGAAAGTGACGTTGCATGCTGAAATAACGGAAAGATAAATTTTCATCTTGTTTTATATCAGCCTCATTCTGAGTAGAAACACGTTTTAAGCCACCGTTTGACCACGTTATTGTATGTTTTGTTACACATGTTGTGTGGGGTTGTAGTTGCGAGTGATGATTTGTGCAACTAACGTCACTGCTGTGTATGATCGTTAGAAGGACAATGGAGTTCACGACGTACAGTACTCCGGGTACACAAAACCTGGTTGTCTGTATTGCTTTCGATTCAGCTTTCATCCCACTGTGTCATCGGCAGATATCCTATCCATCTCTTCGTTGTCAGCAGGTAACTCTTACCATGTAAAACTCGGCGCAATAATAAAGAGGTTATTTTAACCATATTATCTGAATGGCGTTGATTCCCTAATTCAAAACAATCTCAACATACGTAGTAGCCAGCGCCAGCTGTGGCTTGGAACGCCACATTTCCCCACATGGCGATCAACGCTATGCACCCCTGTAGAGTTATGTTTATGCGAGTTTGTTAGCCCATCGCGAGTTCGACGTGTTTGACGCGTTTCCCCACCGCGGCGCTGTTTCCCCACCTCCACCACGCCACCGCCCCTCCACGTCGCCACGCTCGCTACAGTCGCCCACAATGGCCTACAACTCTCGGCAAAGCAATGTTTTTCAGATGAAAACCCCCGTGCCTTCAACGGTAAAAAAGAAGCAGCAGCCTGAACAGGAATCTTTTCTTGTCCTTGTGAGTGCCCTACTTGCCTGGCGTTCGCGGAGCTACATCGAACTTCAAACCTCGTTCTATATACCGTCTCGATAATTTGGTTGCTGTTTTATGAATCTTTTGGCTGACACCCACAGGATCAAAAAGACATTGTCGCCTGTCTAAACGACCTCGACATTATCTTCACCCTAGAAGACATCCGCAACCCCACTCCCCTCAAAGTCCAGTATGTCTACGAGCGCTTAGTCGACGTCCTATTAGGACTCCGCCGAGAATCTATCGACCCCCTCACTGTACCTGTCATCAACTCGAAGTCCATAACCGCTGGTTACGACCCCGAATCGCTGCACGACCCTTTAGTCTGGATGGCCTTCTACTGTACCCTGCGCGACCTGATGAAAGGGTGTGGAGTCCAAAATTTCTCCTTCAACGACCTCAATAAGCCCGAGCCTGGTCGTTTACGGCTGAATCTATCCTTAGTTATCAACTTCTCCAGGTACAGGGCTGATAAACTGGATATGGCAAATGGAGTCAAGGATGAACATATTGCTGCTCAGCACCGCACAACAGAGATTTTCAATGAAAATATTGATCTTAGGGAACGTATTGAACGCATTCATGCTCAGAGAGAGGTTGATGCGCCGCAGATTGAGCAGGTACAGAAAGAGAATCGGGACATTGCGGATAGGTTAAAAGAGCTTAAGAAAAAGCAGACTGCCGTGAGTAATCAGTATGAACAACTGAGAGGGATGAGGAAGGAGCATGTGTCGAAGCTGCAGAATTTGCAGTATATGGTTGAGATGAATGAAAGGGAGTGTGCCAAGCTCAGGCCTTGCGTAATGGAGACACCGGAGAGATTACAGCTTGTACTGGATGATCTAAGGAAGCAGTTGGATAAAGAGAGGGAAGGGGTTGATAAGGGAGAGAGATGGATTAAGTGTTTTCAAAGATCGGAAGAGAGTCAGGGGATTGTGCATCAGGAGGTGGTGCAGCTGATAGATACAATGGAAGAGATCCACAGATCTATGGCGAAATTGGATGAAACTACGAAAAAGGTGCAGAGGCATCAGGCAATTATTGGGCAGAAAGAAACGGAGGTTAGGGAGATTACTAGGAGGAGAGAGGTGCGTATCCTTATTATGTTATCCATTCTGCTTATGGATTATTTTTTGGTAATAAGGCTGACAAATTCAGCGTCTCGTCCGCAACCTCAAAACCGCCGAAGAAAAGCTAGAGCAGGAACGTGAACTCGACCAACAGCTACGAGAGCAAGCAGTTCGGCGAACCAAACAATTAGGGGAGGAATATAATGTTATCTCCGAAGAGCTTAATCGAAAGAACAGGGAGATTGAACGAGAATATGAAACCACAAAGATTCAGATGCAAGAGGTATGTCTAAGAAAGCTAGACCAACCAGTGGAGAGTAAAATATTGGTGGGGAGTGCAAGCTAACTCGAGGAAATAGATGATGGATATGAAAGCAGTTTTAGATGACGAGGTATCCATGACACAAGCACAGTTTGATCGTCTAGCGAGACAGATCACGGAATATATGACGAAGATGGAGCATGCAATGGCGGGGGCAGCGCAGGTTAATAGCCGCTAGTGGGAATGAGGATACATTTTTTTTTGTTTGAGCACTTTTTTTATTTACCAGATACCCCTTGTCGAGATTTGAACGTATTTACGACATCGAGATGGCGAAGCGATCATGGAATGTACAGCTGTAGTTATTTGTCCAGTGCGATGTTAAGCGAAGCTAAGTGGGGAAGCAACTACTCATCAATTAATACGTTATAAAATCACTGAAAATTGGACCGGTAGCCGGTTATAGAAGAATTGCCTTATATCCTATCACGATTGTCCTCTATAGAGTAAACTGAGTGCGTATTATTGCGTTATGAGCACTACTTCTTATTCACACGTTAACGGATGGGCGTAACGTAAACGGTCGTTATAATCAGACAGAGGGCCGCAACCATCATATTCCCATCCGACTGGCCAATGAGACTACATAACCTTGTAACCATTTGTCTTGAAATCGACAAAACACCTTTACCTCTTTCCTTCCGCATTTTACTCATATGTTGAAAACGGCTGAAAAGGGTTCTTTAAGAGTGTCAAATGGTTACATACACACATTCAATGTTTCTTCATATGCTATCACTCGGTATCACCACATGCGAAGACTAGAAAAAAAAAATACGCCTTACAAATTACAATCACATTGCAATCACAACCACCTTTTATAAGTATATTACCTGTATCTACCGCATATGTGCTGAGTAAGGGCCGGCTGAATCGGGGCTTGAATGCGAAATGTGGTACATAGTTCGTGTTAATCGATAATGGTGTGGTTTTTAAAGTCTATGGCAGGGTACATATTGTTGATTTGAATGTAGGAATAGCCCTAATTGAAACCCTAAGTATGTTTCTTTATTTACTGGAGAATCCGAAGGGCAAATTTCATCTGATAAATGGGGATTGTGACATGGTAGTCATTGCTTCTCACTCGGCATCAAAGTGTGCCCTGCGCAGAGAGAATGCGGTATCAGTACTAAATACTCTAATTTTACTATTATTCCGTCTAGGTCATTATTTATTCTACGGTAATAACCAAAGTTCTTCCTCGCCCAATCCTCATAGCCAACCATGCCCGGACCATAGATCTTCAACCCCCCCCCCCAAGTTCCTTCAACTCTCAACCTCACAGATCACCTCTAAGAATCCTCTTCAAATCCCGGTACCTTCTCCCCATTGACCCTTTTCTTGGTATACTCCGCAATCCTGAGTACAGCATCAACTTCCTCCTTCGTCGCACCATGCCGCATAGCACCCGCAACATGCCAACTAGTCTGCAAAGGTGCATCCGCCCCAATCAACGCCGCAATCATTGCAAAGCTCGTTTCCATCTCTCCCAATATATCATCAAATCCATAGATCGGGCCATAGACAAGAGTCATCATCATATAATCTGCCGTGGGGGGAGTTCAAGTTAGTTAATTTCCACGCAAACTCATTGTCTCGCCCTAAAATCAGGAATCCCACTCACCAAAATCCGGATGTATGGTACTCAATCTTTCTCTAGTCGCCACCGCATTTTCTCCATAAGTACTATTAAACAACTCCACCCCCCTCTTTTCCAATTGTTCCACATTCTCCTTAGGATTTCTTCTCGGTCTTTTCGCATCCCCTGTTGTAGGCCCACAAGCTAACAAACTATTGATCATCCTCGGGGCCCCATAAAGAATTGCTGTCTTGTATAATGCTTCCCTGTATCTGATACTCTCCTCGGCTGGAACTGTGGTGTTGTGAACAAAGCCTGCTGCTTCCGGGTGGTTTGTGGAGGCGAAAACTATGCCGGAGATATAGGTGTAGGGATTTTCGAGTGTGGAGTTAGAGGGGAATTGGGTAGAGAGAAATCGGAGGAAGGAGGGGGAGGCGAGATGGGAGTCGTTTGTTGGTGCTATAGGGGCGCAGGATGCACTGGGGGAGGGAGAGGAGGATGGGATGGTGATGTTGGGAGTTGCCATGGATGTTGATAGTGATAGACAGAGGGAAAGAAATGAAAGAGGATGCATCATCTTTATTGATTCCGAGGATTAGGTCTCTGAGCGCCGGTACTAAGAGCAGGGATGGGATTTGCCGATGTTTTTTTTTTCTTTGGATGCAGTCTCGATTCAACTCTTCGCTTATGGAGGTAGCTGGCGCGGGGTAAATGATCTGGGAATTGGATCAGATTTCGGAGAATTGGATGGCGTATTTGTAAGACCCGATGTAGATGCGTAGGATGCAAGGTAACTGATTGCGTTCATGGCTTGGTTATGTCATGTCGGAGTTAATTTATATGCCTATCCGGAATTAATGATCCGTGGTAGATGATGTGCTTTTGTTAGTGTAAGATCACTCGGGCTGAAGATGATGCGTGGCACTGGTAGATTCTCGGGATTCAGCGCCAGATCTGGATAGCTTTAGAGTGGCTCTGTGATAGTGCCCGATGGTGTGAGATCATTGGTTCCTCCTTGGTTCACTGAAGGCTACGGTGTTTAGTAAAGTTTGGAGACAATTCGGAGATGCTAGACATTCCTAGCCGGAATGAAGTGTAATCCGATGCTGTGTTGATTGCGGCCGCATGAGATCCGAGACATCGCGTTGTGAAGAGATCCTCTGGCGCAAGTAAGATTCACTATTGGTTCCGATGTAACACATATGGTCGTGTCAGGGTATAATCCTTGGTTTGATATGGTAAGCCGCGTTAGTAAGGAATGCAAGATTTGTAAAAGTAGCACAGTAGTCAAATGATTCAGCAAAGTACATGATAAATATTTGAAAAATAGAGGATATTTAGAGAATCGAGAATTGAGGTAGAGTCATTGAAGTGAGGTTAACAAAAACCTAACCCCGTTCACGTGCTGATCGCCCCATCCAATGCACTTCTTGGCATCCATGAAAACATTGTTTAAAGCACGCTTCAAAATCAATTCAGCTCGGCTAAGCTCGATAACGCCAGTCCAAACAAATATCCCGAAAACATAATGTACACACCAAACAAAAACACAATTGTTATGCAGTTTACCAGTCAAATTTACCATCGACGACCTCCTCTTCCGCCTCTAGGACCAAAATTACCAGGTCCTCGAGGACCTTGCTGCATCATGCTTTGATCATAGCCACCATATGCACCTATTTGTCCAGCGGCAGGTCCTTGAGGAGGCCTAATATACCAATTAGCTAATAATCTAATAGTAATTGGATCGGTTATTGTATCCATACATTCCACCTCTACCCATGCCATAAGCCCCATCCTGCTGCCCCCGTCCATCGAAACCCTGACCTCCCATTCCGTACATGCTTGGATCTCCCATCATATCCATTCCCTGCATCCCCGGTTGAGCTCCGGGGCCTTGCGGCGGTACAGCCGGTCCACCTGGTCCAGCCTGTCCTGGCTGCATCCCAAAACCTCCCATCATAGACATATCTCCCATCTGCGAAGGATCCATTCCTGGTCCTGGCATGATTCCCAGATTCATTGCTGTAAACATAAACTGCTCCGCCATTTTTGCTTGCGAAAACTCCTCACGCAATCCCGTCTGCTTCTCACAGTACGCCGTCCATGTAAACTCATCGAACCCGTAATTGAAGTAGTCAGTGACGTCAGCTCCAGGTTTCCGCCATGGCTTGTCAGATGGTAGAAGGTCGGATTGCATGTCAATCTTGTTGATTGGCTGGCCATTGTAGTTGGGAATCGCGTTGATGTCAAGCTTGGAGGTGGCAGTAGCTGCGGCGGCTGCGGGAGCGACAGGCACGCTGGGGGCTTGTGGAGCTGGGGAGGAAGCGGGAGATCCAGTACGGGGGGCACCGCCTGGAGCAACCGGCCGTGGAGGGGCGGTACGGATTTGATTGTATCTTTCTGGTCGTGGGGGAGGTTCGGGACGGCTTCCGTCTTTGCGTTCAATAACAACCTCAATGTCCTTTGTTTGTTAGGTGAGAATTCAACAGAGGTAATTGGAACGCCTTACATCTTCGTCGTCTGAAACTTCTACTTCCTCCTCTTCCTCCTCTTCTTCGCCCTCCTCTAGTTCAGTTGACTCTGATTTTGAGGGCTGCATTGGTGTGCTCTGCTCTGGCTGAGCTGGAGGAGCTCCCGCAGTTAGACCTGGAACGCCCGAGGAGGCTCCAGAAGCTTGTGTAGTAGCTGGAGCTTGAGCTGGAGCTGAAGGCTGGTCACCGTAGAGGAAATCATCGTCGTCATGGTCCATGGTGCTCATTTTTGCAGCGGTGATGTAGGTGTCGTGTCGCGAGTAAAGCGTGACGCTGGATTAAAGTTGTGGTTAGCGGTACTTGGCACATTTGTCGCGACCAGGGTCACACACGATCACAAGCACCATCGTGTCGAGTATGATGAAAACAAGGAAATATATGAAATAGTTATTTCTTTGTCTTGAAATACTTCTAAGATTGAATGACGCGTCTATACTGAATTTCTCTTTTCAGAAACAGGATTTGATGGAGTTGATGTCCAACAGACACTGACCATCGCGTTGAGATGACAAAGATGAGCACAGACCAAAACGCGTAAATCCAACCTCCAATCTCGAAATATTTTCAATCCAAACCATCCAAACAACTCTCTCCAACTCTTCTACAAGATATTAATCCACAGCCACTCTGAGGCTTAAATAAAAATAATCGTGGCTGGTGACCCGCTTGGCCCCTGCTAGAGCCGCAGTTGGACCAGGGGTTGCTTTGACTATTAGTTCCTCGACAACTTCACCTCAACTTCAACATCAACAACGCAGTTACGGCCTCAGTTTTCGCGGTGCAGTTTTCACTGCCGCTCTCCTTTCGCATTTTCAGTATCTTCATCCCTCCGTCTGTTATTTGATTGATACTCAAAATGTCTTTGTTCGACCGGATCACTCCACCGTACGTCTTTCCTTCAGGCTGGAATCACCACGAACGTGACTGACGAGCATCACAGAGGAGGCGCTGCTGCTACTGGAAATAGTTTATTCGGTTCTACTACTCCTGCTGCCGCACCTTCAACCGGTCTATTTGGAAACACGACAGCCGCAACCTCTGCACCTTCAACCAGCTTGTTCGGTGGTGCAACGGCTGCGCCTACAACGACTCCTAGTACAGGATTGTTCGGCGGCGGGGGACTGTTTGGAGGAGGCGCGCCCGCAACAACCACCGCACCTGCGACCGGCATCTTTGGTGGAGGAACGACCGCTCCCGCGACCACTACTACAGGACTATTTGGTTCTACTCCTGCTACCACCGCCCCCGCGACCGGCGGTCTCAGTCTATTTGGCACTGCTGCCCCCGCCACTACCACGGCCAACCCCTTCGGCACTCCTGCGACCACCACCGCACCTGCTAGCACCGGTTTGTTTGGACAACCTGCGACTACGACCGCACCTGCTAGTACCGGCCTGTTTGGACAGCCTGCGACCACCACCGCACCTGCCAGCACCGGCCTATTCGGACAGACTGCAACCACCAGCGCACCTGCCAGTACCGGTCTATTTGGGCAGCCTGCGGCCACCACTGCACCTGCCAGCACCGGCCTATTCGGACAGACTGCAACCACCAGCGCACCTGCCAGTACCGGTCTATTTGGACAGCCTGCTGCTACCACTGCACCTGCAAGCGGTGGTCTCTTCGGTTCCACAGCTCCCGCGGCCACCAGCGCCTTTGGAACTACCCAACCTTCCACTGGAGCCGCTGGAGCTGTTGCCAGTCCCGCCATCGACCCCAGCAAGCTCACTCCCACCACCCGCTTTGGCGACTGCAACCAGATTCTCCAGCAGTCCCTCGAGGCAATTGAGGCTATGATCCAGGCAGAAATGTCCATGTCCGCTCAGCTCTCCGCAAAATTCCCCACCCATCGGGAAGCTGTTGAATCTATTCCTCTTGATGCCTCCGTTCTTTCCAACCGCCTGGCCACCACTAAATCCTTCCAGCTCACCGATCAGTCCGCCTATGACCAGGTTCGCTCTGCACACGAGGCTGATGATCACGCTGCTTCCCTATCGATTAGAACTCTCGATCTCTTCCGTTTGCCACACGCTCAGAGATCGCAATACATCCAGCGTACTACAAACTTTAACGTGCCGCAGCGGGAAAATGACGTCACTGGTAACAAGCCCATGATTACATATTTCAACAAGCAGGCGGACGAAATGGAGAAGAAGATGGACATGATTAGAAATGTCGTAAGACAGGTGGAGGAGAGCTTGGTCTCTGTTGAGTCACAAGCTATTCAGGGTGCACGGGGAGCACATGTTAACGGAGGAGATATCACAAATGTTACCGGAGGTGTCGCCGGAAGACAAGATGCTAGGAGGTTGAACAGTGCTTTGAGGGAGTTTAATGATGCACTCAAGACGGTTTCTGCGCGTATTGTGGATACACAAGAAAGCTTGGAGGGATTGTGGGGACGTCGATAAATCTAGGGATAAGGGAAAAATTGGGTGGACAAAGAGGATCGTGTATGTTGCGGGATTATAATCTGCTGTGTTTCTTTTTTATAACAAGTTTCGGAGCGCATTTGGGTGGTGTTTTTTTCTAACGTCTGTTTTTTTTTTTTAAAGGATTGTTATTGATTTTTTTACTTTTATGTGCTGTATGAGTACGCGTTTTTCATGCACAGAAAAATTGGATGCATAGTGATGGTGGCCCAAATCCAATATCTTTCTTGCTTTTTACTTTGAATTTGATATCAAAAAGTAGTAAAGCGTAATGATGTTTAATATACTCAGTTCGGCCTTTTTGTTCAGACACAGACCAGTAGAGGAGCTTCAACTTCGCGTGCTTAGTCAGTTCTATTCCACGTCGTGTGTATCACATGTTCGACGCGTCCATTGGCAGCGTCGCGTCTCCCAGGGTTCCGCGTCATATCCAGCGCCGACGGCAACCGCATCTCAACCTCATCTCAAGATGTCCGACTCAACCACAAAAGTCCCGTTCACGATATCACAGACACAAACACCATTAAGCCTAATAGAACTACCACCTGCAATTCTCTCCCTCATACAATCCGATAACTCACCAACGTTTGTTCCCCACCGTCATCCCCACATCCTTTGCCAGCTTACTGGTAGCTTACTGATAGCATACTGGTAAAGCCAGCGGGCCACACAAAGATAGTAATTTTATGATTTGATAGTTAACAATTGATAGAGTGTATATAAAATCCTCACCACCCCTTCCACCCAATGAACGCACCACCTCCACAGCAGACCATGCAGTTCTCTGTACCTCTACCGCTACCTACGCTTTACGACAAGTCCACAGCAGCAACATAACCTACCTCATAACCCCAACCAATAACTCTCACACTGCGGGCTCCGATGATATTCTCCCCGATGCCCGTGACGCCGGAGTAAACCCACCAGGCGTCACCGCCATCTCCTCCGTCACCTCACACCTTGAACTACTCCCACACACTCCCAACACCAGCGCCCTAGTCCTTCCACACCTACTTTCCTTCCCTGTTTCTTCCGGCGCAGGGAAGCCTGGAAAATCAAAATCCTGGATCCTCTCCAACGTTCCCGCCCACATCACCGCTATTAATGAAGTCTTCAGCTCCCTAGTCGTTTTCGAAAGCTCAGGCAGCTGCTACCTCCCTTTCCCTACCATCTTGCTAAGGACAATGAAAGAAATCTTAACAACCGCTGATGCGGAACGTATTGTTCTTTGTCCGTCTCCTCCATTATCTCCACAGCCGTTCAAGCTTCAGAAGTTACTGGAGTCGATATTTGAAGATGGGCCGATTACGGATATTCCAACGGAGTTGGTGGAGGCGGTTGTGGGGGCTATTGCGGATGGGAATGGAAGTGGGGAGTGGGTTTTTAATAGGGATAGAGCGGTGGAGATGGTGGGACGGTGGATACTGGCTGAGAGGGGCAATATGGTTTCTTCGACATTTTTGAGGACGTGGAAGGAATATTTGCCGGAGGGTTGTGAGGGGTTGTGTAAGATTGAGGGGGCGAAATGGTGTGAGAAAATTGGTGGGATGGTGGGGTTGGTGGGCGGATCTGCGGCTGAGGGTGCGGCGGGTGTAGAGAAGAAGAAGGTTGAGGAGAAACCTGTGTCGGCGAAAAATAAGTGGCATGAGAAATTTGGAAAGACGAGGAAGTAGCAGAAGGGAGGGAGGGAGTGATAGTTGAATTATGTGCTTCATGTGAATAGCGCTATATATATGATGTAAAGGATAGAAAATAATGAATAACGGCTGAGTGAGATTATGTTACGTGAAAAGCAAAAAGTAGGGGACGAAATATATAGCCTCTGATTCCACACTAAACGGAATGTAGCCATCATCAGAAACACCGTAAATACTGCTCGCCAAAATTTAGACCAAGAACCGAATATATTTTCCGAGACGCAAACCCCATACGTGATGTCTACCAGTGGCAATCCATTACAGTATTGAAAGACTTTGAAGGTAATGTATTGACAAACAAATCCCTGGACCCATTGCTCATTACAATATGTTTTTTTATACCTCCCACAACTCGCAAATTACCCACTTCCAGAAGTTATAACCCGAGAAACTCAGGCAGATTCCGTACGATTCATCTCCGATACCATTTCTGCGGTTCTCATCAGCATCTATCCCTAAATCCAAGGTTAACCCAAAAGTAACACACCTTCCTTCCTTCACACTTTCCTCCAGCAGCTAATCCATCCTTGATCCATGGTTGCTCCAATTCACCCAATCACCCAATCACTCCATCCCCTCCAACTCAACAGCACCACCTCTAAGATCCTGGCGCTCAAGGTAGTTATAACGTCCCCTTTCGTTCTTATCCTTGAAGTATTGCTTAACTGCAAGAACTGCAACAGCAAGTAGTATGGCGATGAAAACGCTTGTGACGACTAGGATTCCGGCGTGTTCGTCGGACCAGGAAATGGGCTCGGAGGAGTGGAGACGAGGGGTTAGGTTGGACATGTTTCTTGTTTAGCTGGTTAGATTTGGGGAGAAAGAGAGAGATAGAAAGAAAGAGAGGGAGGTTAAGATCTGGGGTTGGTGTTTTGTTGTTGTACTTGTCTCTGAGGCGGTTGTCGGTGAGTGGTGGGAATTGAAAGGATCAAGGCTTGCTGAGGAGTAGTATGCGAGGATGGTTGTTTTGGTACAAGAAACAGTTAAGGGTCTTTGAAACACACACGCGTCTGTTAGGTTTTTTTCTCGCCATTTTAAGGTTTGGAAGGTTGTTTGCATGGTAACCCGCAATATCAAATGGCCCTGGGTCTCCTTGAAATTTTGGTGTGGAAATTTGCCGAGATATTTTTACCGGTTCACTCTTGCACAATTGATCTAATAATTGTGTAATAGAGCTTCCAGATAGTTGGAATAGAGTTTTGAATATTACAAAACATGCCTATATATACAGATCATAGTCCATGGTTTTGTAAGAATAATTCTTTGACGTTCATAAGAAACGATGTGTAGCGAAAGGCATTGATTTGTATATTGATATGAATATTTATGTATTTTATCTGGACGGAAATATTGATTCGAGAGTTGTTCGTTCGTATGGTAACACGCTAGACAAAAGGTTACTCTGAAATTTATACATTATTTCAAATACGACACCCTATAACTCTCTATCCAACCGGTACAGCAACACAATATTTACATTTCTGTACAGTCTAGCCATCTCTAGAGCTATATCCATCTAAACACAATCGTACAAACTATCCCACCTCCATCATAAAACACTAGTGCTCCATCGCTAGCCAACCCCTCATATCCGGCTCCTCCATATCCTGCGGTACTAAAGGTTCTAGAAATACACGTTCATCAAGATGTGGTGTTTGGGTACTAGATAGCGGTGGTTCCGGGTATTCGGTATACGGCGGCGGTGGATCATCAGATTCGTAACTCCTCGGATTATAAAGCGGAAGCGTGTCGACACTATCGTTATCTGATAGTCTTTCATAACCACTTCGTCTTAAGCTTCTTTCGTAGAATCGGCTTGCAAAACAACTGCTGCATAATACTGATATGGTAACTTCGATGAGAAGGATAACGATTATTAAAACGACAAAAATGTCAGCACTTTCGGCCATTTTGAAGATAAAAATTGAAGAGATGTTTAGCGGTAGTCTTCGATAGAGTCGTGGACAAGATGGTGGTATTATAGCAGAAATTGATAGCTGAATAATAAGTTCATCTCGAAGTCATGAGATATCAGTTTTGCACTTTTTGTGGGACTGGGACGTGCGCTCGTGCCGTCAAACAGTGTGGGGTTACAATTGAGAAACAAGGGCGACTCAACTTGAATGGAAATACATGAATCAAAGTTTCATGCGTTTCCGCATATCACTGTAGTATACTGCAGTGAATTTTCATTTTAGGTAAGTATTGTCTAAATTTCGCTTGAACAAAGTCACTAATTTAGTCAAAGAAACCATCATGCCATGCATAATCAATTTATCTGATGTCTTTGGGTAACAAGCAGCGCTCGCACACTCATCATGATTGGCGTTGCTTAACAGTGCTACATTTCTGTAGTCGTGATATAGACCCGCGCGAATTTAAATTCCCCCGAAAATCAATGCGTATGGAATCTCGTGTACAATAGGCTGTAATTTTGCAGCATCGACGCAAGCCACACAAGCCAAGTGGTTTGGAACTCGAGAGCTTTTATGGCATGATGAGACGGTGGGCTGTATTCCTCGTCTCACGCCGATGTAGTGTAATATAGCTGGTATTGAATACTTGTTACCCGGTGGTACACTATGTGGGAGTGCTCGATTTCGAGTAGGTATCATGATAGTTAAAAAGAAAGGATCCGACACGCTTGGTGTCGAAGAGTAATCCAGGGAGTGTGATTGTCATCATTGAACGCCCTTGTTCGATTATTCAGCAATTGTGTTGCGAGGATCTTAAGCTGCGGTTGCTGAGCTACGAAAATTTGTCATGGGCTTTCTAGGTTACAAGACAAGATTTTATCCGCAGTTACGTTAGGGTCTATGGCAAATTTTACGTCGTTAAAGGCATTGTATAGGCAACGAGCATCCATAATCCAGCGGTTACTATGTACAGGGGAAATCCTCGTCACACGAGTGACTAATCGTGACTGTCGATAGTGGCCACTGCGGATATCAGGGCACAGCATCGAACCGTACTTCCTCTAGTGTTACTAACCCAATCATGCAACGCATGCCACGGTTAAGCGAGTTCTACCTGTTTACTTAGTTACCTGCATGCTTCGCACGAACTTTTCAACCTTCTCACCAAATCTGTTCGTCGCGTCGATGACGATCAACCGTGCAATTCCACATGGGAATATACAAATGCCACTAGGCATCGATAACTCCAATATATAAACTGCTTCTCTCTCTTGAGCTTCTTCTTACTTAGATCTTCCTCTTTGCGCTGTTTCAATCCCACTTCGGGACGCCGCTTTTCACCCGAAAGTCGATCTGAACGTTACCAGTCATGGGAGCTCCCGAAAGAGCTTCCAAGGGCATCACTCCCATGATCGTTCTCTGAAGCAAAGATTAGGAGGGCGTTCTAGCTTACCTTATGACGATTTGGAGGTAAGGAAGTTGCTTCTTCAACTCGAGCTTACTGTCTGTATCTAACCTTGAATTGACTAAGTCTTCTGAAGCTGTCAAAGCTATAGGGAGTGACGGTCTTAGGCAGCCAGGAGACTGAGGAGATGAGGCATATGGAAGCTGTGTATTCGATGTAAGTAACCACCTGTATATCTCTCATTTTTCTTCCGTCTTCCCAACCTTAATCTTCCTCAGCCCCCTCCACTTCCTCTACATCGACATCTGCCCCTTCAAATATATCAGCATTTATATATGCCCTCGATTTTTCGTATAACCTTCATTATTCCGCATCGTCGCCTGATATCGTTCCTGGACAAAGAGAACACATTCCTAACACATTTCTCTAGTTCCTCCTCTGGTTCCACGGTATCGACTCCATCTGCACAGACAGTTCCCTCACCGTCTGTTTCTCCAGCATTCGGCCCACCTTTTTGTCTTTTGTCCTCTCGTTCCTTTCTTTTCTCTATCATCTGTCGACTATGCGCAGTTTTAAGTCAAACGTGACATGATACACCAGTCCGAAAAAGAAGTATGCATATGCTCCACAGTAACTTTCTTTTAGTACTGATGATGCTAACGTTGATTTTCTCTTAGAATATCATTGGTTATGCGGCCAATTCATTCCCCTTCTTAGATTTGTCCCATCTACGATCATCGGTATCATACTATTCTCCTCTCTTCGTCCTCCGACTCCTCTTCCTACTCCTCCTCTTTTCCTCTTCCTAAGACTCGGTCCTTCTATATATTCGTCTTTCGAAGTTCTGGTACGTTTATTCCTCTCGATCTCAAATTTCTTTAAAAACCAATCGGCTAACCTTTGAAAAGAAAATCTAGCCAACAAATGGCCCCTCCTTTTGCGAGACATAACTATGTCTCGCCATACAAGCAATTCGCCGTCAAGTCCAAGTCCTCCACCGCCGATTCTGCGGGTGTGCCGCCTGTAGTATCAATACCCAAGAAACTCTGTCTGGCCGGTAGACTGAGTCCACTACGGAGAGTTGAGAGACTTTGTCGGTATTTTCCGGGTCTCTCTTGCTCCTCCATCACACCTCTGTCGGAAATATGCCACATTGGCACGCATAAAACTGACGGGAACTCAAACCGTTCCAATTTCTGTCTTAGCTCTTTGGCTACTGGAAATACCGACTGGCAGGTACTCAGCCCACTACGGAGAGTTGAGAGACTTTGTCGGTATTTTCCGGGTCTTCCTTGCTCCTCCATCACACCTCTGTCGGAAATATGCCACAGTGGAACGCATAAGAATGGCGGACCTCAAAAGTGAATTAACCAAAGATGGATTGTTGTGCAGGTGGTTGGGTGGTGGTTTGGTTATTGTTGAAAAGGGACGCTCATAATATGTCTATTTGGGACAAGGTTCTTAGCATGCTAAAATAATGTTATAATTATCAATTTCTTTTTTTCTGTACCTTAATCTAATACTATCATCAATCTCCTCCTTCAATTTTGTGCCTCTACACTTATTGCTGAGTTATAGACACGGTAACGTGACGGTTCTAACGTTACCGACGACCGTTCAAAGTATGTCGTTCAGTGTTGGTGGTTTCGAAGTGTGGATCATCCAAGAGGTATTGGGACCATGTGCTTGAAGTTTTCTGTAAGTTCTGAATGATGTTTTTGGACTTGGGAGGATGATATATCTTGTTATCTGTCGGACCAAAATCAGAATAGTGCCATATATAACAAAGATAAAACCGCGTAGAAAATATAAAGTTAGTTATTCCGATCTGATCATGATCACGGTTGCGAGAAATTTGTATTATTACTTAACAGAATATCACTGTAAGAAGTCGTCAACTCGTCAGAGGTGTTTTCATGTGCGTTTCAACAACCTTTCTTAGATTTATCGAGCTTGGGATGGCTGATCATCATGCCGTTATAACATCGAAAGGCTGTGATATGCAGAATTGAGTTCCTGCACGTATATATGTATGTACAATCTATACAAACGCTACAACGTATGCAATTCAGCGATGCCATAGGGTTCACGACTTCTGACGGCTCAAAACCTCACGAGATTTCACATCCCGAAGGCAGTTCCAAGACCAACTGCGGTCACTCATATGGCACGATCACGTACATACCCACACCCCGGGCAGCATTCGTACACAGAAGCATTCAGCCGCTTTTTCATCCTAGATACTAATTCAATTCAACTCCCGTCCTTACACCCTATATCCAAATTTCTCATATCCATTTCTTTTCCTTTTTTTCTCTTGCTTTCTCCAGTTAAACTTATCAATATATTCCGCTTTGATGATCATACATGTATCCAATTCAACCTGCCTCGTTACAATCCTGCCTTATTCTAAAAATCCATATCTATATACATCCATAACGTTATTTATGATGCTTAGCATAAAATACCGCTCCCACTATTCCTGCTGCCACTATAACGCCGAATAATACGATTACTGCGATTTTCTTCTCGGAAAGATATGTGCTGGACATGGTGGGTTGTGAAGTTGCACGGGGCTCAGGTGAACTAGTTGTTAAGTTGTGTTAAGTTGTTGAGTTGTGTGAAGTTCGTGGTCGCTTATGTGGAAAATGGTTGTTATGAGTGATGGATGGATGTTTAAAGGTGGAACTGGGACTCTAGAGATGGAAGATGTGAGGGTATTTATAGTTGTCATTTTTGAGCTGTTTTTCTATCAAAGGGGTATTGAATTTGAAGGAGGACTTCTATGGGGAAAGGATTTATTTGAGAGAAAATAGAAGGGGAAATGGGGTGTTTTAAGAGACTCTGTTGGAGGATTTGTTTGCTTGGTGTAATCGTGTGTGTAACCACCTCGTCGCCATAGTGAGAATGTAAATAAATAGTTGGATTTTGGCTTAAGGTTTCCGTCAGTGGAATTCAAGTCTCTAGGATAAGGTAATTGAACGTACCCTTGATAAGAAGGCGGCAATTTTAGAACTCCGGTACCATGTTGAAGAATCCTATCAAGAATTGGTAACGCTGCAATAACAGTCACAAAAAGTAGCATATTATTACATTACTCTTCATAAACGGTCAAACCGTGCATTTTTATTGATTCACTCAGTGTATTAATTTCGAAACTCGAGGTTTAAGTGGAAATTCGAATGCGTATGGAAGGCATAATTTCTGCGAGTAAAATATAGTCTTCCCGAAGGATTTCACTATTAACATATTCCACTTTATTTATTCCCATGCTCATATCCCAGCATTTCACGCTTCACTTCACGAACCACGGGCTGCATCATGATCCCATTACCCCTACCGATTGTCTAGCATTCTCTCTCTGATTAGTACCATATCAATTACCCCCCACACATCACACCAAAATCCCCTTCCCCCCTCCCCGCGCACTAAAATCTCCCCGGTTATTTACCCCAATGAACCCCCCATTTCAAGTATGTTTAACACCTCAGAATAAACCACGCAAACAAATTAAACCCAACAAAAATCCCCATGCCGAGAAATATCAACGCAAAAGTTCCCCAGCTGTTAACATATTCTTTTCCTGGTGCTTGTTGGAGATTTAAGGGTGGTTTGAGCGATGATGTAAAGGATGATGATGATGATAATGATGGTGGTCGTGGTGATGGTAATGGGGATGATATTGAGGACATGATTGAGGTTATTGTGTAGCTCTTGGTGAGTGATGAGTAACGTTTGGTGTTTGATGTTTTGAAAAGTTGAGGACTAGTTGCTGCTATTATCGACGAAAGCTGTGGTTTTCGGGTGTGATAAAGAGCGGGGTATTAGTGAGTAGGCTGGGTGCGGAGAATTAAAAATTGAGTGGAAGTGGAAATGTTTCTAGTGTGTTCAAGAATATGGGAAAGTGTACAATTCAATACATGTATACATTCTTTTTGCATGAGCCTTTTAGGCCACCGTCAGCGTGTAATTCAATGATGATAATAATACATGAGCTCAAGACATAACATTCTATGACACACACAATTGGCTTTTGAACTCAGCTCAGCTGGATTCTATGGTAGTTCTGATTCCAAATGTAGATTTTGCAGGTTCTGAAGACTCCCGGGAATCAGGATTTGCTGGACTATGGTGTTGATCTCTGACTGGTCCTTCGGTAGGAAATATTTCGAACTTTTACTGAAGCTTTAGTAGCTCTCACTGGGGCTTGAACTGCGCTGAGTTCTTGGGGATTTTAAGGGCGTGGCTATAGCGTAGCTATAGCATAGCTATAGGTAATTAAATAACTAATTAACTAACCAGCTATATTAAATGCACAGAATAAGTACCTCAGGTTCTGAAAGATAGTGAAGTAACCATGCAAGGCAGCTTAGGCAAGTAAACCCATATTCACTGCTAATATAGAGAAATAAATAGCAAAACTCTTCAGCGATATTACAACTTATTCGTTTACCCATCCATCCACCCATACATACATCCATACACGCAATAATTATCATAACCCCCGGTACCGTTACACACGAATTACAATTCCTATACCCCAAGCCTTACTTCTTTTCCATAAGCCCTACCCGACCTCTCAAGGCTCATATCACTCAACAAGTGACCAGTCCATAAGTCCATCTAATCACATGACCCTCAACTTAACCCAACACTACTTGCATGGCCGGAACCTGCAACACATCATCACATGACCCACGCGATCCTCGACCACCCCAACCCGCCACATCCCAGCCCAGCCCAGCCCAGCCGGTACTCTACGCGTCTTCCAAACTACGCGTCTCCCGGACCCGATCACCACCAAACCAAATCACCAAACCACCAAACTAACCTACAGCCCACAAAACCAAATTACAACTCCCCCAAACCAGCATCACAAAAACCAAAACAATGCCCCGCTCCGACGAAGCACAAGCATTTATCTGGGGAGTCTACATGGCAGTTCAAGTATAATATAATCCTAATCCTAATCCTAATCCTAATCCCAATACCATAATCAATCCTTATCTGACTATAAGGTGTGATGGATATTTAGGAAATTCCTTATGGTTCGTAAATGGTCTTTGTATAGTGTTTATTTTGTTGTTTATTTTGTTGTTTATTTTGTTTTTTTTGTTGGAGCTGGGTTGAGATAGTGTGATAAAGATGTTGCATATGGATGAAATAAGGAAAGAAGGAATGAAGGAATGGATGAAGGAATACTATGAATAATAATAACATAAGTTACATAACCCCCCTCTGATTTATATATATATATATATAGGGAAAGTAACAACATACGGTCATATAGCAACATTAATCGGTAAACGTATGCTTTCCCCATTCCCTCCCATCTCCCATCTCCTATCCGTTCCCTAGTTTCTCAACTCCCATCACTGACCAGTATATATCCAGCACAATGTCCCCGCCAAGTTGGCCAAGCCTTAAAGCATCTTCCCCCCTCATCAACCTCTTCCGAGAATGATTTCCATTCCGGCAATGTTCCATGGCAAAGAGTTGTTTCGTTTGATGGTACGATTCCTATTAGGTACGTAGCCACCAAACAACTAAGCTAGCTTATATCCATCAAGTCCCTCTTTTTTTTTTTTTTTTCTCTCTCTTTTTTTTTCTCTTTTTTTGATTTTTTATTTTTTTTTTTTTTGGAAAAGGGAGGATGTTGAGTTGCTTTTTATTTACGCATTCCAGAGACGAACCAGGAGCAGCATCAAGACACGCAGAGGTTCTCAGGTCTGAGGGTGTTCAGGTGGATACAAATGCAGCGGGGAAGTTTCGTGTTGATTTTGGGTCTGTTGGGTGGTTTCCGAAGGTTCTGCCCAGTGAGGAGGAGGAGTTTGGGGATGATGAGGAGGAGGGAGATGTATGATGAGAGTGCTGCGGGGAATATTGGGTTGTCGCTAATACATAGTTTTTGTTATTGATACTGGATGTGACTTTTACCATGTGGCAGGTGGTGCATATCACCGTGAATATGTAAAAATCATATACCAGAAAAAAAAATATTTTAGGCGTTAGACTAAATCACTATAACTGAGCTTTTTACATATAGACAACTCCATTAACCCCGAGTTAAATTTCCCAAAATTTTGCAACCTCTTCATTACTGCTGATGTTTTGCATCCTATAGTCGTATTACTCCTTCTTGCAAAGCTCAACCAGGAGCTTCTTTGTCCTCTCCTCTCCGCGATCAAGACGGTTATTGAAAACCTTGGGGAGGTCACTGCAGCGGAAAGAATCTACAACACGGCTATTAGCAACTGCTCTCCCACTAGCAATTCATAGGATTCTCGGGTATACTCACGAACGTTATCCTCACTCCACACGACATTCTTGAAACCCTTCTTCTTTTCCGCCTCCACTGCAGTCTCCAAAACTCCCTTTCCAACTCCCTTTCCACGGTATTTAAGAGTAGTCGTCCAGGCGATAACCTTTGCCTCCTCCTTGTCGCTCACATCCAACACCGCCACTGCAATAACATTCTGTCCCCATTTCGCAACAAAAACATCCTTCTTTCCCTCCTCAAACATCTTCTTGTATCCATCATCGCATCCCACCTTCTCTGCTTCATTCAGGTAAGGCGCTGTGTATTTCGACATGATGGACAAGATGGCGATAGTGGCACCAGCGAGTAGGATACCGACGGTGGGGACATCTCCTGTACGTCCCTTGTAGTTGACTTTAATGATTACGGAACAGAGAGCGATTAGGGGTGCTAGGAAGTAGGGGTGGAGAGTTATGGTGTTGTTGACGGTTTGTCGTTGCTGCGCGATGGAGTTGGCTATTAGGAGGAGCGCTGAAACGAAGTCTTTTGGATCGGTCGTCTGCTCGAAGGAGAGTTGCGGGAGCTCGGCCATTGGTGATGTGGGCGCGTTGCCTGTGTTGAGCGAGTGGGATGTTTGTGATGTGGTGGGGCAGCTTGGAGAATGAGTGAAAGTATGGTGGTGTCTTCAAGGGAAGACGGAACAAGGGATGTGGGGGAGATAGAGTAGCTTTTGAAATCGATAAGGGCAAAATAGAGTTTAAACTCAACGTCGATCCTCGCACAGACAACTGACAGGTAGCTGTGATGCAACAGAGAAGAGGAAGAGCAAGCAAGCAAGGGAAGGAAAGAAAAAAATGCCGTGGTTCAATATCGTATCAAGCCAGATCTCTTAACAAAATATTTGTGCGTCCCTCATCTGCCTATCGGCCATCCGAAAGTCATCTGTCGTAGTTGCCCGCGAAGCTACTCTGCTTCTAGTGTGCACTACTAAAGCTAGTCTCCACGGATGTGACGGAATGCCGCAGTGCTAAGCTTTGCTGGGCGAAGCTGGGCAGGACTTAACGCGATTCGTGGGCCGTGGCGAAACATTGCGAACAATTGGTGAAAACTGGAGAACACCGGTGATGAGGCGGTATGCAGTCGGGGCACGTGGGGTTACACAAACACCATGGAGATGAGCCTGGAATTATACTTTCGCGATTACTGATCATGATTCAAAAAATATAGTTGGCGCTAGTTTTCGTCTGAATGGGCGCTTGAGGTTGAGTTCTCTCTTCGTGCTCCGGGTAGAGTGAGTAACTGACATCTAAACAACCGTTAATATGAATTCGATCACGCGACATTCTGAATACTTCAATCATCTTAACGCACAGGGGGGTATCTTAGTTTGTATGGGAATACGAATGTAACGAAACGATGTTGTTGAAATGCTTCTCGAGGCTTGCGAGGAGAAAAGGTGGAAGATGGAGATATGTAAGTGGTAGAGTGGTTACAGCTTCTTCTCTGTTCAACGGTAGGTACACTATGAGACTAGGTTGCGTTCCGACTCGTGTTTTTGGGCCTTTTCTTCAACAACCAGTGATGATTAATCATGGATTAAGGTTAATTTAATATTCTTCATACTCGTCTCATCGTCGAAAACCACCCCATCGCTTCAAATTGACAAGAAGTTTCCCCTCTGCATTTGTTACAACCTCAAGTTTCTGTTGTCAGCACGATTGGATATCCTAGTGCCGCTCCGGGCCCATCCCCAGAAAATTACAAGTAATCAGTACACGATAAACAAAAACATTTTAGTGAGCAAATATCTCACCAGATCACAAAGCGTACCTGACCTCAATTGATTCACCTACATAGACGCCTATTACCCTGGTACATTTCCCACATAATAGTAAAAGCTCCACCGATTTAGCTGGCCGAAACACTTTGCCATTCTCCTCAAGCATCATCTCCCATTACATATCCAAACAAGAACCATACATCCACCAATAATCACATCAATATGACCATACTTACCTGCCATTTATTTCCTCCAGGCCAGCTAACACTCCATGGCAACAATAAGTTTATATTCACCAGTGCACCACAAGACCAAGTAAGTTCAAACTTAACTCGAGTAACAACATAAAAAACCATAATAAATCCCCCATACATCAAGCAGCCACAGTAAGTAACTCACCTGTGCGGGGTTGTGAATTGGGAGTTGCTCGTCCTCTACTTCAGGCAACCTGCATCCAGTTTAAGCACTGATTCGGACAGCATTGCAGATTTCTGTTTGATATATTGGCAGGCATCTGATGTTTCTTTAGCGATTTACTTGAAGTACTTTGAAATCCCTGTATCAATCTCGTAGTAAACAAAAGAAACATAAGACATTCTTCTCACTCAGACAGTAGTCACTCTTACTATCTATATCCCAGATTACTTGAATCGTTCCATCCAAAATCATTTTAAAATGCTAGCCGCTATTGTAAATTAGGTTAGACCTTAGTTTCTTGTCACGTAACATGATGTTCCATGACGATGTATTTACCCTTCCAGATGTAACCCCTTATACGTAGCCTGGTCACTAATTAGAGTCTAAGGAATAGACATAAATTACCCAGCTACCCTAAAAAACAAGAATAGTGACATATATCTTGCGTAATAAAACTCATCCCCAGGCAACAAATAAGGCGGCGATACTTTTCCCCGCAAGATGCCAATACGAGTGACCTACCATGTCTATCTGTACGTTAGCGCAGCAATGACATCCAAGCACCCACTATCCTGTATCAATCACCAGCTGCCGAAAAACTGCTTAGATTACAGTATCTACAAAGATATTTACGATCCATTAAGTGTACTTACTACTTAAATCCGATACATTACTCACTATGGGAAGACATATATACAGAATGAATTTACCGGGAACTGAAGCGAAATCCTGGAAAGGAAACCCCCAGAATACACATCCCGATTTCCTGTGGGCTTAGTGAAAGGTGTTTTTTTCTAGCATCGGCCCATCTATATGTATACCTGTTTCAGAGACTTGCTTGTAAAAAATTGTCTTTGAGTTGATGTTTTTTATACTCTCCGTCTGTATTATGGAATGAAGACGCATCTTATGTTACACTTCATTATTACCTGTTGCTTTGAGCTCCTCGAGGTATTCGGGGTATCTCATACCGGCTTCAGTTTTTCCTTCAGTATACTTACAGGTTACCTCATCATGATGTCACCAGCGCGTGAGAGAAGAGTAGATGCGATATCTAAAATCCGTCATGATCCGTACCTATAGCAACTAGATCACCAAGCAAAAAACCCGACAACTCGATAACTCAGTATCCTCATCCTTCCTTCCTCCCTTCTTTCTTCTTTGATTAGCAAGAACATATAACTTATAACTCAAGTATAAGCCCCTAGTGCAGTAACTTCAGTTGTTCGGTTCACAGAGGTAACCTTGCTGGAGAACGCACTCCGATTCGAATACAGATTTCATTAACCCCCCGCGGTTTTGACTTTGACTTCGGATAGTTGAATAGCATAGTGGCGCTTATGAGGTGGCGTTAGTTGACGGTTGGTTGGTAGTAGGTAGTAGGTAGTAGGTAGTAGGTAGTAGGTAGTAGGTAGTAGGTGCTATGTATGTAGATTATGTATCTGTAGATTCTGTGGATTATGAAAACAATTTGATTACAATTCTCAGTTTAAAACAATTGTAGTGGTAATGGTTATAGCAATGGTTATAGATCTCCAGTGCATCAAAGAGACTGGATATATGTATCGATAATCATCAACCGAATCGGAAGTAGATTTTCGTTTTTCCTTTTTGAGGCGGGCTGCGGGATGCGGGGTTTACATACATAGGTATATTTTCACCCCCCCACCCCACCCCCGGGCCTTGGAGGCTGAGAAGTTAGAACTGGGGACTTGGAATTGGGGATACATAGAGTAATTTCCGAGTTTTTCGGTGTGCATGTCCAGTGCCCATGGATATACATCGGACCTCCGACGGCCCTTGGGTTAACGAGTGAGATATGATGACTTGACTGCATCCCGATTCCCGCCTCATGATGCACGGGAACTAGGGGTCTGTGTAGTTGTAACTTGTATGGATCCTGTTACCGGATATTCCGTGTTATACATAGATGGTTATAGGATTTGGAAACTATCTGTTTTGAGGAATAAAGTACCAGCAGCGATGAGTGGGTCGAGATCCAGCATTCGGGTTTATCTGAGATTTTGGATAGATAGGATGACGGGGTATCGTGGTATGTAGGACCTGAGAAAAAAGATTTTGGAAGATGAAGATCCATTCTCATTGATCCTGTATCCTCAGTAAAGAAGTATGTATCGAAAACAACGAATGCAACGAAAATAACGAAAATAACGAGGCTTGCCGCTAAAATTTCAAAAAGATGAGTAATCTTTGCTATAGGGGCTGAGGATATTCCTCCAAGCCCCACGATCTTGGGTTGCGGGATTTCGATCCAGTCATTTTCGTCCATTCAGCAATATGTGGAGTATCCACGTCATGGCCCCCACACCATGAAATAAATGTCATGCGGACAAGGAATAAGATTGATGGAAAAGATGAAAAAGCTTATCAGTGGCTGATGACAACACGAATCTTATCAGCAGAAAAAGGAAGTGTTAATCTACGTGGCGTCCGGGGCTCCCAGGTGATGCTGCCGCCGAGGAGCTCATGGAGTTTTGTTATCTGCTGTAGATAAGTGGGGTAAAGAGACTGCTGAGTACTCTGTAAATTCTGTAGATATTGATTCCGAGTCGTGAAATAACGGGTTATGAAATACCCCTTCTTACACTCTGTTCTTTGCCTCATTCGTGATTTGTAGATTTCCAGACCCAGTGGAACCTTGTCAGACCTTGTCAAGGCTGACCAGTCACATCTCTCAGATTGCTGCTTACCCGCCCATGTCGCCGGTAGCTCCATCGTGAGCTCTGCCCCGGGCCTTGGAGCTGTAGATGCGCGGCGAACTGCGAATTTATTTTCGCTGCTAAGAACCAAAGACGCGGAGAAGACAATTGCTTTTTAGCGAAACGAATACACGACCATAGCACGTTTTTTTTTATAAGAACACAAAAACGCCTTGGGAGTATACGTATTAGATAAGTCATTTCGCCAAGAAATATTATCTAGCTTTTTTTTATATTTTATCTTTCTTTTCGTTAAAGGAAAAGAAAAGACAGGAAGGAGGGTTTCCTTTTTTTTTTTCCTTTTTCTGTAAAGCTCATCGAAGACGTGAGAACGGTTTCCAAAAAAATCCACCACCACTACAACCCTCCTCCCCCGCAGGAAACGAAGACGACACTTCTCACCCAACAAACCCACCCACCCGTCACAAATCGACCCGCCTCATCTTCACCCGTCAACCGCGTACAAGACTTCGAAACCCGAACTCAGCCCTACCCACTCTTTGCCACCTCGACACCGCCGAAGAAGAAGCGTCGCACACCAGTGCAGCCTAAGTATTCGTCCGTCACCGTCACGCATTCCACCTGACTGCGGCGCGTTCTCGTATCTCTCAGCCACAACGGCATGCCCGGTGGAGCTTCCAATATTATTCTGGAATCCTTCACGTACCCAACCATATCCTACAAAATGACATCCAACACAACAATGCCAACTGAGCTCTCGGCCGCGCAACAAAATCCTCCTATGGATCCTGCTATCCTGACTCCACAGATACCTACAACCGAGACCGCGCAGGACCACGATCGAAACACCATGACGGTTACAATCGCTGTCGGAGAAAATGGCGCCAATCAAGCCCAGTCTGTTCCAGTCAATAATCGCGCCCCTACCGCGGAGGAGGCGGCAATTCAGCAGCTTCAACTTCAGCAACAGGCGCATCAACAGTTACAGGCTCAACAGCAGGCCCAAGTCGCTCAGGCTCAAGCGCAGGCTGCTCAGCAGATTCAAAATCAGCAACAGCAGCAACAGCAGCAGCAACAGCAGCAACAGCAACAACTACAGCAGCAACAAATTCAGCAACAGACTTCTCTACGACAGCCTACAAGTCCTGTCCAGCAATTGGCTTTAACCCAGCAATTGGCTTTAACCCAGCAACAGCAGCAGCAACAGCAACTTCAACAGCAGATTCAACAGCAGCAAATGCAACAGCAGCAGCAGCAGCAGCAGCAGCTCCAGCAACAACAGGCTCCTCAGACTCCTCAAAGACAAATGCAGCAAGTTACTCAGACACCGCAAACTGGTACACCAACAGGAGGTCAGGGTCAAGTGTGCAGGTACAATAACCGAATTTTTTTTGCGTTTCTTGACTTTTTTTCCCTCGCATACTATTTCCAATTCACAAGCAGTCGCTAACCTCTCCCCCAGTAACTGCGGAACGAATAGAACCCCCCTATGGCGGCGCGCTCCCGACGGCAAAACCATATGCAACGCCTGCGGCCTCTACCAAAAAGCGCGCAACCAAAACCGACCCATGAACCTCAAGCGACCATTACACGGAGCTACTATGAGTCCTATCCACGCTTCAAATGGAGCCACGTACGTAGCAGCCGAATGTGTATCATCAGGTACATGTCCTGGTGGTGGTAGCTGTAACGGTACCGGAGGTGCTGAAGGATGCAATGGTTGTCCTGCATTTAACAATAGAGTTGCAAAAGCTGCGCAACTAACAATTCCTGGTGTTGACGGAAGTCAAGGAGGAGTTCCTACTGATCCTGCTCTTACGGCAGCCACTGCAGCTACTGCAGCTGCGGTGGCAGTTTCTGCCCCGAGTCCAAGTCCCCAACCTCAGCCTCAACAGCATCATCAACAGGGTAGAAGTGGAAGTCCAACAAGTACTACCGTCGTAATCGCTTGTCAGAATTGTGGTACAACAATAACTCCTCTTTGGAGAAGAGATGATAACGGTCATACTATCTGTAATGCATGCGGTATGTATTATCTCTATCCTAATCCCGGATGTTTTTTTCATTTCGTAATTCGTGATGCCCTGTGCGAAATTAACCCTTATCTATTACTTTTACCTTGGCAAGATTGCATTCCCATATATTGTGATGTGATATGATAGGGAATCAACATCTTTATCGCGATGCGATATGGTATCAGATCATCGCGATGGGGATCGTGGCGATCTACATATATCTCTCCTTATCTTATCTATGATTCTCGTGATGCATTTGTTTCCCCGACACACGACAAGTGTCCCACTTGCATCATGTATTATCACTTGCCTTGCGTTATCTTATCTCCCTCATTCCCAGATCTCATCTCCACCAATCCACATCCCATTTCCTACCTACCTTTTAGCGTTTGCTTCAGCACCAATTGTGCATCGCACTTTTTTATTTTTCTTTCTATTTTCCTTTCCTTGGTTTTCAAAAACTTAGAAACATGACAACTAACAAACCTCAGGTCTTTACCATAAACTTCATGGAGTCCACCGTCCCGAAGCCATGAAGAAAACAATAATCAAACGCCGTAAACGTGTAGTGGCCCCGCAAACCAACACCTTCCCCTCCTCTCCCGTAGCCATTGCACAAGCCCCGCCACATGGGAGCCTAGCAACCTCCAATGCCGCCAATTCCCTAGGTACCAGCGGCACAGTGGCCGCCAATGGAGTCCCAGGCAGCGGGGGAATCGGCAATGGACAAGGGGGTGACTCAGAAATGACCGATGTCTCCCGTCTCTCTTTATCAAGTCCCTCCGACTTCCTTTCACAACCACGTCATTACCCACCACCTGTCGATTTCACCACCGCTCCGAAAGCTCCGGTTGCTAATATGTCCAACATAAACCCCGCTGGAAATAACGGAAGCAGCACTTTGATCGCTGCTGCTGTCCCGCTTAATTCCAGGAAACGAGGTATTGCGGAAACTTTAGGAGGATCAAGCGGAGGAGGTGGCTTCAGTCCTTCTCCGGGAGTCGTCCAGCTTCTTCAAGGTCTCCCTGGATTGCAAGGGTTACAGGGTATTCAGGATAACGTCCCCATCGACCCCAATTTGAATAATCTTCCACAGGATAAAGAAGGCAAGAGACAGTGTTTGTTAATGCGAAAGGATGCATTAGAAAGAGAAGCAAAGAGGGTTCGGGAGGAGTTGGAGATGTTAGGAAGGGAACTTGGAGCTCTGGAAAATGAAACTGATGATGGGAATATTAAATCCTCGGCGGATGCTAATATCGGTATCAACAACAACACCACTACCACCACCACCACCATGCCGAATAACAACGGCCACGGCAATGCCAGCCCTAACACCAATACTACCAATAACATCACTACCACTACCACCACCATTAACAACACCAACACAACCAATAACAATATAACCAACCCTACAAACACCGCTGATACAACAGCCCAGATCGGAATGGATACAGCTAATACGGATCAGTCGCTAGGTGAAGTCAGTATGCAGGACCAGCAGGATTCGCAGTCGAATCAGGAATTGGCCGCGGCGGCGGCTATGAATATGGCTAGAGCTGCGGTGGCGGTGGTTGCGGGATCGGTTGTGGCTGGGTCTCAGCAGTAGGATGGTGATGGTGATGGGGTTGTGGTGTCGGGTTGGTGGAAAAGTGAAAAGGGTTGTAAAGCCATGCCTGTGGGATGAATTGGGGTGGATTAGGAGGAGGGGGATAAAGGCATTACGAGTCAAGGCCAGGGAACTGAAGAGAAATGAGAGACGAGAGATGAGGAACGATAGATGAGAGAAATTAAGAACAAGGATCAGGAAGTTGCGCAGCGGAAAGCAAGGGAAAGTTTGTCATGGCGTTAATCCTTTTTTTTTGTTATGGTTCAAATGAAGGAAAGGAGACTGGAGTTATATGTGTTTTTTTTTTGTCTTCTTTTGTTTCTCTTAAAAATTACGTATTTATTTACCCTTTTTTTCGGGTTATCTTTTTTTTCACGTTTTTGATGGGATGGGGGCTTTTGTTTTGTTTTTTTTTTTTGTGGAAAAATAGCTTTTGGGAGTGATGGGATGGATCAGTGCTTGGATTATATAGGTGCGTAACTACGTAGCTGCGTAGGTATAAGGTACAATTGGATAATCTGTTTGTTTTTTATGTATACTGAGTCCTTGTGGTTGTGGTTCTTGTGGTTCTTGTGGTTCTTGTGGTTCTTGTGGTTCTTGTGGTTCTTGTGGTTCTTGTGGTTCTTGTGGTTCTTGTGGTTCTTGTGGTTCTTGTGGTTCTTGTGGTTCTTATGGTTGTGGTTCTTATGGTTGTGGTTCTTATGGTTGTGGTTCTTATGGTTGTGGTTCTTATGTTTGTCCCAACTTATTACCCATCATGCCGGAGTTTACCTGTTTTGTTGTAACTTGATTCTGTTTTCTTTTCTTCTCTTTTCTCTTTTCTCTTTTTTTTTTTTTGATATTTGTTAATAGTTGATAGAAAACATGATGGATAAGGCGGGGGATGAGGGATGCAATACCTACATATGTACCTACCTACAGATGTAATTGATGATATTATGTTATATCAAAACAAAAATAAAAGCTTCAGCACGTGTATTTACGTTCCATTACTGAATATGATTAGAAAGATACAAACGTAGCCCTGAGAAATGGAAGGATATTTTTTTTTTGTTCTTTTTCCTTTCTTCTTTGGTCTTTATTTCTCGTCCTGGATTCTTTCCTACATCGTTATCATAATATATCACTCGTTTGTAGATCTTCGGTTGGTTATTGCGATTGCCGTTTTTTTGTCTTCTTTCCTGGTGGCGCAGTTACTTGAAGTTGGTCATGAGATTATGAGATTACTGGTTTTGTTGATGGAGGTAAATATAGAAAAGAGATAGAGAAAGACGAGGAAGCGAGAGGGGTAGAAGGGAGGTGATTGGGATAAGGACTAGAAGTTTTAAGTAGAAAATAGGATAAGATAGGATAAGATAGGATGAGATAACATAGGGGTTGAGTGGATTCTAAGAGGAATTTTAGTAGGCTACAGAATAGTGGAGTGTGGTTAATAATTATGGGATGTGATAGGGAGCTGGCACGACTGAGGGGATTAAATTTTACTACCCGGCCACGGTTTTAGATAGTTAGGGAGTTTGAGGTTTTGTGGATTGTCGGTGATGATGTTTTTTTCTTCTGTTCAGTTAATACCTGAATGATATTATCTATGTTTTTAAACAAAATATATACCATCTACAAAATTACAAATTAAGTAACCGAGCAGTTCAAGCAGTGGATTACAAGGCTCAAATACGGCTCTTTCCATACTGAGATCTGTATACAGCGAGAAAATTCTGGATAGTGTTATGAGGTGACGCATGTGGTTCACATAGCGGGTTAAACTTATTTCTATCCAGGATGATAAGGTAGATATGGAGCTGTATTCATTATCATGACCACTATGGATGGTTTAGCGGCATTCATTACGGGGGGTCACTAGTGGAAATCCCGAAAGCCGTGATGTAGATTTTAATCCGCCGAAAGCTGGGTTACGTATATAATCGAGGCTTTCTCCCTTATGAATAGAGGTACAGATCTCGTTATTCTTTATTCTTGTTTCTTATGTATTCATACTGTAATTAGGGATGCGGCGGACACGCCCTTGAGTCGTCCATGTGACTCCTTAAGGCTCACTAGTGTATCTGGAAGCTTAGTTACCAATCTTGTCCTCGCAAGTCTTAATGTGGAAATGACAATACTTGCAATTGAAAACAAAGAGGCTGATAGACCATTAGACGCTTATTGGAAAGAAATTGATGATGGTAAACAAGGAGATTATCACGCTTAAAAGTAAGTCCTAATGATTGTGTAAATCTTATAGATAATCTGATTTGTAACAATAAAATAAAATGGTTTTAAGTAGCCTTTCAAAATAATTCCGGATGAAATAATTCAAGGAAGCTGGCCGCTGAGCTACAGATTTTAAGAGTAGATATCGTCTAAGTGAGAATAAGGACTTATGTTTTCTCGATGTGGTGCAAGATCGAAATGAGGATTTTGAAGAACTTCAGGACGTATATTGCTAAAGGAATATTTAACAGACATTCACGACATTGGCCAAAAAACAGTGATTAGATTGGGTGCACACCATCTGGAGTGGTGCAAGGAAAAGACTCCATTTACACCTCGCCAAATCTCTACATGGAGGAACTACAACTCCTCTTATCATCTTCCAGCGTCATCTCCCGTCTGTCCCTCTACTTTCCATTGACTCTCTACATCCCATCCAACCTCCATTCATCACACACCACCATTCTGAAATCGAACGATCCCCATCACTCCACCTAATCAACTCCTACCTAATTTCTTCTCTCACCTCAAGAATCAACAACATCAATCACCATGACAAGAAAAAATAAGAAAAGCAAAACTCCCAAGGCATCCTATTCGTCCACCACCACTCCCTCCGAGATCCCTGGACCATCAAATTTTATCGATACTGTAGCTGCCGCTCTTATTTCAAACCCGCTGTCTCCGCCATCGGAATCATCAGCATCATCAGCATCAGCGGCATCGGCAAAATCATCGGCATCATCAGCGGCATCAGCAGCATCAGCATCATCGGCATCATCGGCATCACCACAGCAATCATCGCCGGTCTTACCGGAGAGTAAGTCCAAGGCGAAGGAAAGCATGCGCAAATATCTACAGCAAATAGAAGGGGAAGCGAAGAAGGCTATGGAAGAGCTAGAGAATCTAACAGGGGAGTTAGATCAAATGCGAGAGGAGCTGATTCAGCTGAGGGCGGAGAAGGCGGAGAGTGTGAAGAGGAACAGAAATACCACTTCCGAGTCCACCAACATCGATAATGCTAAAGCTGACAACATGTTCAGCCAAGATAATACGGTGAAATCTGAATTTAGCAAATTTGGACCACAGGAAGTAGCAGCACTTTGTGTTGCGTTATTATCCGGTAATCGGAAGGTCTGGGACATCGCAGTGTCGCTGGTTCAAAGCATGGAGGCGACGGGAGAGTCGGCTTTCCAGGTTGCGCTGAGAATGATCAAGGATAGAGAAGGGGAGATCGGATTATCTGCTTTCGAGTTCTTTAAGGCACTTTTGCAAGAGATGGATCAGGAAGCGCAGGCGGAACAGAAGACGGAGGCCGAATACAAGAAGGAGGCTGAACAGAAGAAGGAGGCCGAGCAGAAGAAGGAGGCCGAGCAGAAGAAGGAGGCCGAACAGAAGGAGGAGGCCGAACAGAAGGAGAAGGCCGAACAGAAGGAGGAGGCCGAACAGAAGGAGAAGGCCGAACAGAAGGAGAAGGCCGAACAGAAGGAGGAGGCAGAAGAGAAGAAGGAAGTGGAAGAGAAGAAGGAGACGGAAGAGAAGGAGGAGACGGAAGTGAAGGAGGAGACGGAAGTGAAGGAAGAGACGGAAGTGAAGAAGACGGCAGTGGGTAAGAAGCAGAAAAAGGTTGAAAGGAGGGATATGATAGAGTTGGGGGACGATATTCAAGTACTGGGTACCGAGAGGGGTTGGGAAGAATGGAATGAATGGATGGGAGAGACCGCCGAGCCGGTGTTACCTTTAGTCAGTCCGGCTCTACCAACTGTTCCGACAGAGATAAAGAAGGAGGAGAAGGATGAGGAAAAACAAACGAATAATCTGTCGATGGAGGAATTGATCAAGTGGATAAAGGAGGATGCGACATGGTCATGAACGGACGAAGTTGAAGAATGAAGATTTTTGAGGATTTGGGAGAGGACCCAGATGTTAGGGATGCAAGGGAGATGGTGGTAAGAGTAGATTTTGGAAAGAAGGATTTCTATGAGAGAAAATCAGCAGCAACGTGGAAGAGTTACGGATCTGGAATGAGGGATATAAAGACGGAAGCTCATGGGGATAAGGATGCAGAGGTAGTTAACAAAGGTCCGGGAAGTCGGTTTTATAATTTTTCCTAGTGAATAAGGTATTTACTTAATGCGTGACTAATATTTTTTTGGTAGAGTTATTATGCTTTGTCGATAGACACAATTTAGACTGTAGGCATCCGTTTGAGCTGTTTTGTTATTGGTACAGTGATTATTGGCTAGGCAGTTTTGTTGTAGTAAATACATATAATGTCTAATGAAGAATAGAAATCATAGGTTTCATTGTGTAAAAACCTTTTGTTCTAGTAAAAGTTCTTTCTCGTTGAGAAATATCTTGCCAAGGAGACAAGTCCCTACATCTTCACTTGTATTCTCCATCAACTGAGTTTCAGTCTTGGTATCAGTAGTTTTGAGGCTCTTGATGGCTTCCTGGAAGGTCTTTTCTGTCTGTTTCTTGTATTCTTTGAGCTGCTGTTGAGCGTGCACCTGTATCTCTTGCTTATCCTCGATGATGCGTACCTCAAGTTCGTTGTTTCTCTTCAGGAGGAGTGTGTTTTCCGCGAGTTGCTTCTTAATGAACTGTTGGATTTCACTCTGATTTTCGGTAAGGTGATCATTGTTTTTTCTCTAGAAGGTATCGCATATTCCTAAACACATTAAATCCGCCGTACTTGGACATCTCCTAAAGCTCCTTCTTCAATTGGGTGTTCTCCTCTTCGAAAGTCTTGAGCTGGATTTTCAAGTCGTTTTCGGGTTTTGTGCACAAATGTTATCTCATTGAGATTACATATAACACTTAATCAAATCTCAAAATTACAAGACCGTCATAAGCTCTATAGGAACTATCAACGATCTTTCCTCGCCGCAAAACAATATACCTCTGACCAAGATAATCATACATAACTTCCCAAGGAATACCAGTCATATCATCTGTAACCTTTACCGAAACAACATATCTCGGGCAACCATAAAGAGTTCCAGTAGAGACGAAATCTGGATCTTCATTTCCCAGGGTTATCGGGTATGGGTTGTCGTGCGGTTTTCCAGGAATACCAAGCTTAATAATCCCATACTCGGAGTACAGAAGTCTGGTTTCTTTATTATCGATAGAGGCAGTTTAGGACAGCCTAAACTATATTGGATATTGTATGGTGACGGACACTTATTCCGGGTAGCGCAACCCCTGACGGTGATAGTTATTTCTTCACAAAAGATGATTATTTATTAATTTATTTATCCCACATCAAGTAAATACCATGCTTTCAGTATGCTTATATAGCGAGTAAGCGAACGTTGTTAGTTTACATGGTATGGTAGCACCATTGTGGATAGTTACTAAATTTCTTGCGTGAACAGTTGGCAGGGAATACGGGGTGTTTTCTTGATATACTTGGGTATTTTCACATATATATTTCTTGATACAAAGACAGATGGAATGAAATGGTACACTTTCCACTTATCCCCCTATAGCATCGTAAAGATTGCAAAGTGATAGTTCATGATCGGCGTTACTCCGCAGAGTTATTTTTCCCTGGCACGTTATGATCGAACTGGGTAGGGTCCTGAATAAATATGTTTCGCGTATGTAGTCTTCATGTTGAATTTTGAGCGGCCGCATAATTTAGTCGACTTTGATTTTTATGGGTCACTGGTCTTATACAGAGTGCTGGCTAAACTCAGATTGTACGGATCTTATGCACCAATAACCCAGCTTACTCGCTATCCCACCACCCATCCCACGTCACACATCACCCCCATTTTTCACCCCCCCAAAAGCAATATGCAAGAAAAAAAAATATTGTTACAGTTGTATAGTACATGATTGATGATTGATGATTGATGGATTCAGCTTTTGTAACATGTTTTTTTGATGCTACAGAATAAAAACAAAAACAAAAAAGAACGGGGTGGGTATGTTTTATTTGTTTATGGGGTGACTTTGATTCCGATCGTTGCGGCTTGTCCGATGATCGACTTTACGAGGGATTCGAGGGAGAGAACAGCGAGACGGGGTTCCTATTATTTTATTGTTAGCATTCTGGTGTTGAACCCAGACCACCCAAAGTAAGGTGTATCTGCTGGGGTAAAACAAAAATTTGTAACGTACAGTTCTCTTGATCTTGGCAATCTCATAAACATGCTTCAAGGAAACGGTTCCGATGTGCTCCTGGCTACCAGGGCTGTTGATTCCCTTCAACTTGTTCTTCTTCTTCTCGACACCGGCAGCGGTAAGGAGCATCCAGGAGGTTGCGGGTGTGCGGAGGTCAAAGGTGAAGGATCGGTCGGGACGGACAGTGATACGGGCGGGGATGGGGGTTCCCTAATTACGGATATACAAGTCAGTATTGGGTGCATGGGGAGTTGTCTGTAGCCGCGGAAGTTTTTGGTAGGAATCCTCGGGAATAGGTGATGTTGGTTTAAATCCCAGCATTCCCCAGCAGCTCCAGCATTCCCGATGCTCTCGGAATATTATATGTCCTCAAAATTTTGAGTAGATACGACGTTCCGAGTAATCCGGTCATTCACAAACGTAACTCAACATTCCAAGCAGCCCCGGCCTTCGTGTAATGGAACCAAGCATTCCGAGAGTATGTCAACCCTCCGCTACGTTTCTTTCTATTCCGGACCGCTCGCTGGAGCTACTCGCTGAGGCTGAAGGGAATGCTGATTCGTTCAAGGTGGCGGAGAGCATTGCCGGGACTTCGCAGGGACTTCGCATTGACTTTGGGGATGTGATAGGATACGTACGACGTTGATGTGAGCGGTTCTCGCGTTAAACTCCTACAATTGATTATCAGTCTTGTATTCCAACAATCTTCGTGCTCTCCTGCTCGCATGCGCGTTTCCGCGCTCTCCCGGTCTTCCGTACCTTACAAAAGTCCATAGACTTAACTCCCTTAGATCCCAAAGCCGGACCAACCGGAGGGGAAGGCGAAGCCTGTCCCGCACCGACAATCAACTTCACAATCACGTTCTTCTGAAGCGCCTTCTTTGACATTGTTGTATGAGTTGCCGTGTAGTGGGGTTTAGGGCGGTTATGCGCAGCTGGGGTTCAATAATTTTCGCGGCTCTGCGATAAAGATCACGTGGGTGGAAATAGCTACGCTAAGAGTAAATAAGGAAAGGGGATGGGGGCGCTGCAGGGGTAGGATGGCTGGGATTATTGGTCTGCCCTAAGGAAAGGGAGGGATGAGGTTGGTGGAAAGACGACGCGAAGAGATGCGCGTCATGACTAAAGTTTAACTCCTCAATCTGTCGAAAGCTTGACAAAGTTCGACAAAGTGTGAACCCCCAATACTCCTTCTTCCACCCGAACTCTCGACAACCAGAAACCCACCGGTTTTTGTAACTCTACCAGTTCCCGCTCGTTTTAAACTGAACGAGACTCCAAATCGCCAGCCACCACAAACGCTGGCACTCCCCTCGTCCTTAACATACCTACCAAGATTCTCGACTTTATACGGAACTGCCTAAGAATGCCCCCTAAGAAGAAAACGAAGGCTGCCGTTATAACAGCCACAAATACATCAACTAGAAGCACTAGGTCCAGGAAACAACAAGACGATGCGAGCTCGGTAATTAGCGTTGAAAGTGTTAAAACTGTGAACAGCACTGGCAGCGCGAAAAGAAAAAGAGCAGGGAGTTTAACGGCCACAGCTAGGAGCACAAAAAAGGCCAAGGAATCTACGGAGACTTGGTGGGATGAAGTTACTGGCCATTCGAACGCGGAGATTTTGGATGGAGAGGGATTTCAAAAATGGTAAGAACCTACTACTTATACTTACCGATATGCACTTGAAATGACGTAGGAAATGTTGATTAACAGTTTACAGGATTGAGGACCTTAAACTTGATCCCTCAGGAATATTTATGTATTTGATCCTTTACAAGTGCCAGGCAAATACCAGCATGACGATTACGAAGGAGCAGTTCATACGGTTTATGGACAGTATTGGGTACATTTCCTCCGCCACAACTTTCATGCTTTGATGCTAACCTCATCTAGTGTTAAGAGCAACTCTCAACTCCTTACCGTCCTCCCTACTCTTCTCTCCGAAATCCGACCCTGCAGAGAGCCATGCCCGAACCCCAACTTCAAGGCATTCTACAAATGGTGTTTCCAGCATTTCAAACCCGAAGGCCAAAAAGGAATGCCGGTAGATTTTGCCGAGATTATTTTACAAACCCTATTAGACCCCACCCGATACCATCCAGACTGGGTATTAGACGACTACCCGCCAAAGAATGAAGAATTTCCTCACGTTGACGCGTTTTGCGAATACATCACTCAGTCGGAACCTAGACCCGTCCATGTTATCAATAAGGACCAGTTTGAACAGTTTTATGAATTTAATTTGGCGGTTAGTTGGAGCGCTGTGGAACATAGTGAAGATAGTGCATGTAAGTTTTTTTCCCCTGGATGACGTCATGATATTGTGACAAGGGTACACATGTCGAGTGAGAATGAATGAGTTGGAATGAGTGGGAATTTGGAAATCAAGATGCTAACAGGAGAAATCAACAGGGCCGGCACTTATCGATAGCTACGTAGCCTGGAAGCGGGAAAAATACCCAGCATGATTAAATAAAAGAAGAGAGAAAAAGAGCTTGGATTTTTTTTCTTTGTAATAAACTTATTTTTATTCTTTTTTGTGTTTCCTTTTTTGTGTCTTTTCTTTTTGAAAGATTTTTTTTTCTAGCGATTACATATACCTTTGTTTTTTTTTTAACATTGGTCATGGTTTGTTTATTATTATTCCTTCTACCTCTATACCTCTTTTCTTTTCTTTTCTTTTCTTTCTTTACCTCTTTTCTTGATTCATTACTTTACTCACTTTTCTTTACACTTGACGTAGAAAATTCCTTTACTTACTGTAACCTATACCCCACTCCATCCACCCCCCATACAACATCTTTTTGTAGAATGCTTGTTTGTTAAAAATATTGTACATTCAGAATATCATATATATTTTAATTCACTAGAACACTAGAATATATATCCAGTGTTTAGCTTGTACATATGTACTACAATTTGTATCACCATGCAGGACTTTTATCACACATTAACCACGGTACCAGCAAACATTTCTTTCTTTCTTTCTTTCTTTCTTTCTTTCTTTAATAATTATAGTCGAAACTACCCATCACGGATATCTTAACCCCCACCTCTTGATTGGAAAATGATAAACCAGGACTGGAGCTTGGTATATCCTAAAATCCACAAGCTTAGGTTACTTATGTATTTCTTTACATGGTATATTAGATCATATAATTGATCTAGATCTTTACGGTCTATACAGGATGAAAACCCATGATCTTGTTCTCGTAGCTAAGACTATCGTAATCGCATATACTTATTACTCCGCTTATTGATTAACTATAAAACTCGATATTTAGGTATATACTCCACCGCTGGTCCACGCTTCGCTATTATCTGCAGTTCTTGCCTGGCGTTCTGTTTGTTGTTCTACTTCCCACTATTTCTAGACAATCCCAACTTACGATTCTTTCTCCATACACGCAGAATCGAAATGTTAGTATCACTGGCTTTAGTGATATCTGTTTATGTTCCTGTTTATGTTTATGGCTTTTTTGAGAGAGAGAGAAAGGTGTAAGGGTTAGTTGTAAGGTTGTGGCGTCATAAGCCTGCGAAGTTGAGGTTGAGATTATGAAGTCATAATGTGACAATACCGAGTGATATCAAATTATACCGAGTGATAGTTCATGCTAACCTGATTACCCTCAAAAAAACACCAACATCCATAAAGCCTATAACTCGACTTAACTCGACACAACATAAATTAACTCACAGTTCCCAACCCGGTACATGAACTCGTAACCTTTTAGGGATTACGAATTGGTAATTGGTAATTGGTAATGTGGGGAGAGGGGGGAGAGGGGGGAGAGGGGGGAGGGTTGGATCACGGGAAGATGGAAGACAGCTAAGTAAGCAATTGTCTTAATGAAAGCAAGTGAAGCGAGTGAAAGCGAATAAGTGATGTTCAGTTTATACTAGCATACTAGCATACATACTGGTATCAATAACACCAAAACCCCAATAAACCAACCACACAGAAAAAAAGTATGTAATCTTCAAGTCTATAAATCTGCATTATCCAACCAGCAGAAAAAAGTAAATTCCAAAAAGAGCCTATATTATCCCATCCCGCCCCCCTTCCCATCCCCCTTCCAAACCCATCCCATCCCCCATTTGCATCCCCCATTTCTGCCCCCTAAACCCAATTGGCAATAAATGAAGATAACTACATACTCAAAACACAACACGGTACTCAATACTCAATACTCAATACTCAATACTCAATACTCAATACTCAATACTCAATACTCAATACTCAATACTCAATACTCAATACTCAATACTCAATACTCAATACTCAATACTCAATACTCAATACTCAATACTCAATACTCAATACTCAATACTCAATACTCAATACTCAATACTCAATACTCAATACTCAATACTCAATACTCAATACTCAATACTCAATACTCAATACTCAATACTCAATACTCAATACTCAATACTCAATACTCAATACTCAATACTCAATACTCAATACTCAATACTCAATACTCAATACTCAATACTCAATACTCAATACTCAATACTCAATACTCAATACTCAATACTCAACACAATACTCAACACAATACTCAACACAATACTCAACACAATACTCAACACAATACTCAACTCAATACTCAACACACAGCAACACAACACACAGCAACACACAACCAGAATCCAAGACGTTAAGCAGGTAAGTATGTAGGTAAATATATCTTTTCAACTGTAAGTAAGAAAAGGTAACAATAATAATAATAGTAAGTAAGTAAGTAAGTAAGTCGGTATAATTGTAGTAGTAGTAGTAGTAGTTATAAAAAAAAGAAGAAACAAGAAAAAAAAAAGAAAAAACACCATATAAATTTCTGAAAGGTGATGAGAGTGCAGTTTTACAATCTATGATATAAAAAAAAAGGCGCAAAAAAAAATGCAAAGAAAAGCAAAGAAGAGTAAAAAAAAAAAGTATGGATATATAAAGAAAAAAAAAAGAAAGAAAGAAAGAAAGATAAAAAAAACACCACCAACTTTTTAAGAAAAAAAAAAACGAAAAAAAGAGAGAGAGAAAAGGAAAAAAAAAGGAAAACACAAACAGCAACAGCAACGGAACCAGAAAAAAGAAAAACAAAGTTACTATTAGCTATCTTCTATAGCACGACAGTTTATCAAGTAACCAATCCAACCCAACCCATCCAATAATCCACAACGACTTTCACTCTCCTCATACACAAGCTACACTAGCTACAGTACTCAGACAAGATACTCACGAACGCCTATACTATGTTGGTTTCGATTTCCTTCCCTCAGCACTTTTCTTCGTCGTTGGGGTTTCCGACGGTTGAGTTTCTAGAACATGAGTATGGTTTTTCGCCTTATGAATTTCTGAACCTTCTTGAGAACAGAATTCAATCGACTTGATCCAATCATCATTCCAAATCTCTTCTAATGTAGCTCTCTTTGCAGGATCCAATTCCAACATACGTCCAATAATATGACGACTTTCACGGGGTAGTATCCTAAGCAAACGCTGGGGTCCCTTCGGCGGTTGTGCCCCGGCGCCCTGAACCTCCGATGGAGGTGGGTTACCGGGAACACCCTCGATCTGGTTGTTGGAAGGTGGGTCTGGTGGCATCGAGAAAAGTCGGAAGGAGTTGTCGCTTTGTCGTGGTGCTTTCCAGGGGAATCTACGAAGGGTCATGCAGCAGAAGATGATAGCTAATGACCAGACGTCGGCGGGTTGAGGGTCGTATTTAAGGTCATGGCAGACCTCGGGGGCAAGATATGGATCTGAACCGACGATTCCTATAGAATAGATTAGCCAAACTGAACTCAATCATTAAACAAGGCCCAGAAGAAAATTGCTCACCATGTGCTTCTACAATTCCGTGTTCAAATGGATACCGAAATACGCTGGCACTACCAAAGTCGATAATTTTGAGAATTCCATGTTCGCTGATCACCACATTGTCGAGTTTCAAATCTCTGTGGGCAAGACCCATCGAGTGCAAGAAAGTCACACCGCTCACAATCTGCATGAACGCACAAGCAACCTCCTCTCTGGACATTTTTCCAGTCATAACAGTTGCAAAAAGATCATAGGGACAGTATTCCATCACCTCATACCATCTTCCTCTTTCGTGAACAATATCCAAAGTTTCAACGATATTTCCATGATGCAGAGTTGAACCGATACAGAATTCAGCTGTAACCTTCTTTGCATATTCTCTTTCAGTTTCATAAGCATGTCTTGCTCTAAATTCCTTGACCGCAAAAGTAACGCCATCGCTTGACCGCTTCATAAGTCTTACCGAACCACCGGCTCCAGATCCCAAGACTTTTCCGAATTTACCGTACTTCTTGTTGAGCCCATGGTCGTCTGCGAATGGGGCGGCAGTGGGGGTGGCTGTGCCGCTTTTAGTACTGGCGCTGCTTGGCGATTGGGATCTCTTCTTTCCACCCTTGAAGAAGCGCTTCAAATCGCCCATAGAACCCTTTTTACTAACAGTGGCGTCGTCATGGGATTTGCCAAGAGAAGTGAGGGAGAGGTGTGAGTGGTGGCGCTTGTCCGATTTATCATGCGAACCGAGCGCAGAGAGATTAATACTAGAAAGTGTGTGCCGAGTTTTGCTAAATTTAAACCGCGACTCAATATCGTTTAGGTTCTTAGGTTGCGGGGGTCTCTTGTGACGCGCGTATGGGTCGTCTGGGTCCGGCGCAGGTGTAAACGGTCTTGATGGAGGATATGTAGGGGTAGTAGCTCCCGAACGGGATCCGTAACCGTATGGTGTTCCAATAGGGCTCTTCTCTGCTCCGTATTCCGACGGCTGGAAGCTTTCAGGTCCAATAGTAAATGTAGGTTGTGGTGCGTTTCCATGTGCAGAATGCGCAGACACAGGTCTTGATGATGCTGGTGAGGTAAATGTAGAAACTCCCCCATTGTATCCAGAAGGTCCACCAACACTCAATCTCGGAGGTGAAGTCTGGGGTGTCATAGTGTTTGGGTCACTTCCTCCAGGCCGAGTAGGTTGTAACGACGATCGGTGATCATGGTCGGCACGGGATTGACGGAAGGCCGGACGATCCGTAGTGGAGGCGGGTGTAAGCGGTGGTGAGTTCATTGGTTTTCGTGGAGAATCTGGGGAGTTTTCTCTGGACGGGGCCTGTGTTTGTTATATCCTTTATCAGTAACGTTCCATCGTACAAATGCACAAAAACAGCAAACTATAAGGGCAATAAATGGCGTCGGGCGAGTACAAGGCAGCAGGTCAAGGATAAACTCAAAACACAAAGCGGGTGCAACTCTAAATAAAATAAAAAGCAATTAAATTTAACTCACACGAGTTGGAGGTAATGAAAATGGTTGATAGTCGAAATGCGCCAATCGCTCCTTTTGAAGAGAGCTGTGTAATGAAGCAGCATTTAAGCTGTCGGATAATGCGTTCAACCCATCAATCTGGTCATCTTGGCTGCTGGGTTGTAGCTCTGGTGAAACCACGGATACGGGTGGGATTTGTTCCGTCTCCTGTGTAAAATGAACCGAGGACTTTTTGCTGGAGTCAGCATCCTCAAATCTGATATGCTCGTTTTCCATCTTTGTGGTTGTTGTTTAGTTGAAGGTGACGCTTCTCAGGCTGGCTGTTGATCCAGTAAACTATCCGCGCTCGGCAACTGTTGAACCTTTCTTCCGGGGGGGCCTTTGACGTCGGAAAAATGGCTTGTAGCGTGGGGGTGTTGACGATTGTAGTCTTGGTGACTCAATGCTGAGATGTAGGTAATTGGGCAGCTCTGAAAGGGAGTGTCGAGCAGTGTAGGGTGTAGGGACCGGCTGTAACAGTAGAGAGGATTGGTAGCTGTGACGTGAGAGGCTGTGTAGAGATTGTCGAGAGCAGGTGTCGAGTGTGTATTGACTTCTCTTTCGTTCAACGGGTAAGATTACGATGAGAGGAGGTAGAAGCAGTGGAGGAAGGATCCTTTACGCGGTGGCAACGTATAGTCTCAGTGTCGGGGTTTCGTTGGTCCTGGTGCTTATTCAAATGGAAACCGGCAGTGGCACTGGCAGTATTTTTGAAGTAAGTCGATGTAGCTCTAGTTAGGAGCAGATGGGATTTAGGGTGTCGATGGGGTGTCGGCGGTAGATAGACTTGGTGAACCAGCAGGGTTTCTTGAAGAGGGAGTATGTATGTAGTAGAGCCGGCGGCGGCGACGGCGGCGAGCACGGCAGCATCAGCAGCGAAGCGATAGAACACGGAGGCAGCACCGAGAAGCTTTTTTGAGTAGAGCACGCGCGTCGACAGGCTCGGCTTGAGGAATTACAGTACAGTATTCTCTCATCTTCTTCTTTTCTCTCACTCTCTCTCACTCATCTTTCCATCTTTCCATCTTCTCACTCTCTCTCACTCTCACTCTCGTCTTTCTTGTCTTCAATAATGATGAACCACTAAACATTACTCCTTCAATAACAAATCATTCATAATTACCAAACACCACACCACGCCTTCAAAAAAAAAATATCAAAAAAAAAAAAAAACATTAATCTCCCCCCCAGCAAAAACTCTTCAACTTGTGAGTCGTCCTCAAACCCACGCTTCCGATCTGCCGCACGCCGCCCCTGAGGGCACAATTCTCTCTACTGATTGGGTAGCAACGCTTTTAGCCACAACTCGCACGCTATGACATTTACTTTACCAATGGTCCAAGCCGATGAGAGATGAGCTCCACTCTCTTTTCGGTGCAATTTTTTTTTTTGTTTATTTCCTTCCAACATCCTCCGCTTTCTTATCCAGCTGGACACGCCCTCTATCTCACGGGCTCTCGTCTTTTCCATCTCTCCGTCGTTTGGTGGGGCATACTCTCGTACTGATTGGCGGGGCAGTCCGGATATATCTTGCCGGTTCCGTGGCTCCCTCGGCAGCTATGTATGTGTGTGATATCATATCTACAGGACGTTGGTCAAGCCGGCGATGACTCTGCCGGAACCTTGTCTGTACTATACTTGTAGATTCGGAATCTACACTATCAAGGCATGGAGGTATCTTCGCGGGAGTTTCAGGACCCATCAACTTCCACCAACAACAACCATTTAATCAAAAAATCTTACAACTCGTTCGTTTGTTCGTCGCCGCAAAAGATAGCTCCGTGTTTAACCACACAAAAGAACCACCCGGCGGTGCCTAGAGCATTAAAGCTATCTTGCGCTCCAACCCCTCGCATGGCGCAGCAACAACTTGAATTTGCCTCAACCCAACTCAACGAAACGGAGTACATTTCAAAAAAGACTTTGAAACAGCCCCGTCCGAAATTTGATTGCCGGTAATTGTTGGGGTGTTCAAACCGTGTCTCTCGGCGTCACGTGTAAGCCATGCGTTGAGCTGCGCGAAGACGGGAGCTTGTCGAGACTGTTCGGCTGTCGAGGATGGTAATACCGTCGAGGATATCCGTCCATGTACAGCTTTAGATATGTATCTAGTCCAAAGCTGCCAAAAATTGACCAAGACTGCCGAGTGTTAGAATTCCTGGGCAACGAGCCAGAAGCTATGTGTGGGCTTCTCGGAGGCTGGAGCTCCAGGTGATTTGCGCTAACTCACTAGGCAGAGCGGAAGACCTACGGGACGAACCTATCTGCGCAAGCGGGAAGGACACACGCTCTCTATCGAAGCTCTTATCGGCTCGGGGGGGAACGGCACATCATGACTACTCCGAGTTGGCGAATTGCTTGCGGAAGCTTAACTGACTCCGAAGAATCAAAGCAGCTGATCTCCGTGATTGTGCTAAAGAAAAACCACTCTATCTGGAATGCTGTATGTATCGCAGCTGCATCAGATAGCTCGCAGACCTAGCTGCGTCACCGGAGCCATGTCACTAAACTGTCACGAAAAAAGCGATCGATCAGCGCGCATCCAGAGTCCTAAAGCAATCTATTCCGAGAATTTCCAGCGGCCTTCCGTACATACATTAATCTCCGTTGAATGCTTGGTATTACTTGTGTGGACGTAGGAAGCGCGCACCGGTTAGGCACCGGTAGGGGACCGAAGAGTGCCCATAAAGGAGCCGTAGGGAGCCGAAGGTTGCCATGGGGGAAAGCGTAGGGAGCCACAGGAGCTATCCAAGTCCGGAATGACTTTGTCGTTTATGTGGCCGAGTACATCCGCTGTGCATACTGCGACGTCCTGCAAAACATTGCGATGCCCTGCAAAACCTTGCTCGACATATTCCGACAAGGTTTGATAGGGTTTGAAACACGCCGTAAAAGTCCGCAAGGCTCGTTAAAGCTCCTTAAGGTAATCAGAAGCCCACGCTATCCGTATTGTATCATCAGACCTTCCAATGACGGTGCATAAAAAACGCCATAGAGGTACCTCATTGCCTAATCCAGATATAATAGTCGAGTTATTTATTATCATGGTTCCCAAGGTTCGCAAGGTCTCGACGTCATGCGAGTTGTTTTCCCTTTCTCGAAGGGCCGCGCTTTTTTCGTGTGTTAAGCGCTGGTTCGCTTGGCCTCGTAATACCAACTTGCCGAAAGCCGTAGCCTTGAAAGGCGGCGGCGAGGACCAGAAAAAGATCGCAGGGTCCGAAGGGGGCGAAGGATCCACAGGGACAGAGCCTAGAGCAGCCGGAGATAGCCAAGAGTAGTCCTCAAAGCTTATTTCAGATCCGGAGATGGAAAGTTTCCATTTTTATTCGAAAGATCTCAAGGTGGAGAATTGAGATGTTTTGGTTCTAGAACAGATCGGTAACCTTATTTTACAAGGCGTTTGCTATTCCCATTATTTACTGGCGACGGATACTTTGATTGCTTCCTTTTTGAGGATCCTGGAGCGGGTATTAGCTAATGTCTGTATACGCGAGTACAGAATGGATAATCAATCATGTCAATCATCTCGGTATCCGTTTGCCGTCCCATCTTTCAACATCTCCACTTCATGAAAACATCCCAGCTGCATAAACTTCTTCATGTCCTCGTGAGCATGTTCCGAAACAGGCTTCGATACTGCTGAGAAACGAAGCAAAGTAAGCAAACGGCCTTAGCGAGGTGCAATTCGAGAAGGCGAACCCCGAGAGTCTGAGGCGTTATTCGGTTCGCTGTTGAAATACACAAAGTGAAGAGAAGCGAGAGTGCAAAAGTGAAACAAAGTGGATGATGGAGAACAAAGTCCGAACGTGGGGATAACCTCCACAGAGGCTTTCGTTGCTCAAGAGCCGATGGGCTATGTTTCATTTCCACCTCCATTTCCATCTCCTCCATTTCCCAGTCACGTTCTGCCACTCATTCCACGCAATGCGAATGATGCTCCATGACCTAACACTCACTCCGCGCAACCTCCGCAAACGCCGCCTATCCTCCGCACCCCGCAACGACTCTGATGAGCGGCGGTGAGTCACGAACTTACTTTTCACCCCGGGTAAATATTCTCCGAGCCAAGTTTTGTTGATGTTTCAAGTTTCCAATCACACTGACTTTGGAACCTGCATATCTCACCGGTTAACCGGGTAGTTGTATCCGGGCCGGTGACTTCGGCAGCGGTGCACCCCAGGACAAACCCCCCACCGCCGACCCCGCCCCGAAATGCCGCGTACGACACGGAGAGACACGGTGGGACGTGTATGCGTCTACAGTCTGTATCTCGAAGTCATATGTACCTTCGGACGAGACGAGACGAGACGGAGCCAGCCCCGGTGAAAACAACGAGATACCCAGGCCAAAGAAAGAAGCTTGAATCCCAACATACATATTCAAATCAATTCCACCCCCACGAACTTTCATACGATGCTATAGGCTATAGCCAAACCATTTTTTCCCCGAAATCACGGGATTTAAAAACCTCATCGGCTTTGATCCGCGGATCGGCATGTAGTATGTACCTCTAGGTGGGTTTCCCGGGGATCTGCCATCCGAAAAAACAATTATGAAACAACCGTAGTTTTTACAAGATACACGAGGTCGAGTCCGATTTTTCCCCAGCCAACTAACTTTCTGGCTAGCTAGCTACCAGTACACAGTGGTTATTCAGGACGATGCCACAAACTTACATACCACATATTACCACCTTCCCATCAAATATGGCTCGCACGTTGCTCGCATGTCTCGCGGAAACGGGAACCAAAGCGAAGTAGCCATCCCATGCAGTCCCAATCCTAAGGTTGTCTGTATTTCTGTCATAGAAATAGATCTAGGGTATGTATAGCCATATGATACCTAGACGTCCAATGCTTGAAGAATTCGAGACATATGACGCCATTTCCTGCATTTGGACTCCCTGTATGTACATAGCAACATCAGCAGCAGCAGCTCGCGAATCGAAAACAATCCCAGGTGCATAAACATCCACCAAGCTTCCGAAGTTGCCTGAATTCAAAAAGGGAAAAAGTGTATTTGGAAAGACTTTACCCGTCTCTAACCCTTGGGCTTCCTCATTCGGAATTTAGAAGAGCTTAAACACGGCTTAGGATAGGTTATGAAGCTTCGATAATCTGAAATCCAGAAAGGAAAGTGCTCCATGATCATTGAAATGGAGAGGCTAGCCCCTTCTGTTTACTTTCTTGGTTTATTACATACGAGTAAAGCTTGACGATCTTCAGGGAATAAGATGATCTGCAAAACCCTACCATGACCTATACCCTACTTCGTTACCCTGTTACCCTAGGAATCCAGGTTGATGTGAGAGCTTGAATCAACGTCGGAGGCAATATCCCCACTGGTGATATGATACATACATATATCCTCAGTAATGCTGAAAAAATTGTAGACTCTAAGCTCTAAAATATCATTTGTCCAGCACTTGAATTTTTTAGAGTAGACACTTAGATATTCAGAAATAGCTATCCCCCGTTCTATAAAATGGTTTCATCATATATTCCAACTCATGATGGCCACCTAATATTCCAATCATATGACTACATTCAACAGATATTATCCGCGTCTCTGTATCTCTGTATCTTCCGTCAACAAAGGTATGGTAATATCACCGATAGATAACGATCCCCTCAACCATAGCTCAATTTCCAAGACATCGGTAATCTCCCCTCCATATCCTCAATTCAACCCACTCTCAGAACAACAAAACACGCATCCATATGGATAAACATAACCACAAGTTACAATCACAACCACAACCGTCAGTACATATCCTAGCCTATCTCCTATCTTATCATCCCCAGCACCCAGTTCTCCACTTTAAGTAAGCATACGCGAAACAAGGGAAACAAGGGAAACAAGGGAAACAAGGGAAACACCCCAAGCAAACAAATCAAACAAATCAAAGCAAGGGAGCCAGGGTGTTGATTCCCTCCCCTGGGTCCTCGGAATGTTCCCGTGACAAAAATTGATATGCATCCCTGGCTTATGGCTGTATGGCTGTATGGCTTTGAGGCTTTATGGCTTTGTATCAGTAACCAGTAACTAGTGACGTGTTATGTGTATGTATTTGCCGACGTCCGTAGGCGAACAAAAAGTGAATTAGGATATGCATGTTGAGTGTATGTAGGCAGTAAGGGAAAAAAGTGAGGTGCGTAAGTGCACCCCCCCCCCCCCCTTTATTGCACCTGCACTATGTATGTACATCACGTGGAGAACTGGGGAGTGCACATATGTGGCTGAACACTGGATGCTACTGCTGCGGTATGTGCATATGGCATATATATGGTATATGAGGATTGTGAATGGGTGATATGGATAAAGGTAGCTTAGCTCAGATATTAATTCAGCTGGCCAGACAGGCAGGGATTTCGATAGATATACATTGACCCCGTGAGACTGCTCAGTCTGGTGGAGGGGTGTTAAGGAATAAAGTACGAATTTTTGAACCTTCAGATGTTTGGATCTTCACTTTTGGTTGTTTATGTATGTAAAATGAAGATCTTCATAGATAGATATGTAACCGGTAGTTATCTATGGTCACCATAGGAGACACAAGAGATTGTGTGCTTGGTGGCCGGCTAATATTCCCAGTGGTAAAATCAGTATTATCCTTCAAAACTAACAACCGTGCATGTTGCATCCGTCAGACACGAGGAAGCCTTGTGTAAATCTGAGATGATAAATTGTGATGCAATCCAACGTCAGTTCTTCACGGCTGTTAAAAGTTGTAAGATTGGCTGCGTGAATGGGAATCTACATTCACTCGACAATCTATGGAGCCAACAGTGTTTGAAAGGCAAAATTTATTCTGAGTAGGCAAAATAATGTTTCTGCTCGTAGTGAATCGCTTTCTAAAATCTCTATTTCAACCATGATCAGGAATAGTCTCTTACTCGTGCCTAAAGATGGTGACTAGGTCAGTTCATGAGTTCATGACCAGTGCCTTCGTAACGGAGAAAGACCCCGATAGAGGCTACAGCTAGTTCCGACTTTGAGGCGAAAAATATTATCTAGTATACATAGTTCTCATAGAGAACTTCAGTACTCCATGCGTTCATTGGACTATGGTGCTGCGTACTGTGTTTGTCTTCGTTGATGCATTTATGGGAAAAATATATTTCTAGCCAACTTTAGCAATCTTTTCTCTTTTTGATTTTTCTGTAGTCTTTCAAAATAAACCATCGCCTTCAGTAAGCTTGTACGGGAATATCCTTCAATTTATCTAAGAATCTCTCAAGTGTGCTCAAAAACTATCATCAATCAGGAAAATCTAGGCTTGACAAAGTGTCCGACAGGAAGACATATTCTCAGCCTTACACTGAAAAGTCGACTTGACAATGTAGAATTTGGAATGAAAATAAAAATGAAAACGACAATAAAAACGACAATAAAAATGACAATAAAAACGACAATAAAAACGACAATAAAAACGACAATAAAAATTAGAATGAAAATAAGAATGAAAATAAGAATGAAATTTTAAGAATGAAAATAAGAATGAAAATAAGAATGAAAATAAGAATGAAAATAAGAATGAAAATAAGAATGAAAATAAGAATGAAAATAAGAATGAAAATAAGAATGAAAATAAGAATGAAAATAAGAATGAAAATAAGAACGAAAATGATAATGAAAATGACAATAAAAATAAGAATGAAAATAAAAAAGAAAGCATGCACCGCTGGTAAGTTCTCCATAAGTATCAATATATAACCAACGTAAAGAACCCAAAACTTTATATCTCTAACTGAGTCACTGTTTGTAGTTATTCTCAATGTTTACCTACTCATATCAAAAGTACGTTGGATACACATTCAAGGTGACATTTCCTCAAGATATATCTGAAAATATGTGCCCAATATGCTTCATATGATTTCAAAAATTGACTTATTTGATATATGTACATTTGCAGTAGTACAAGAGTAAAAATAAGAAAATACAAACCCTCTGAGAAGGTTTCCTCCAAGAGCTCCCCTCCATTCCTCGCCTGTAGTGTTCCCGGCCTCGAATAACAGATATAACTTCGGTGGTGATACATGCCCTGTAGTTATCTGGGTTAGATATATGACATTGTGCTTCGAGTTTGATATTTCTCTGGGATTTGGAGTGGACCTTTAGCTTACCTACCAATTATTATCTGGATGTGTGACTTCCAGAACGTTTAATGGTTTACCTGAGTTATGGGTCTGCGATATTTTGCACTTGTTAGTCACACTGAAGTTCGAAACAATCACCGGGGCAAGTATGTTGCTTCGGGGAGCACTCACCTATTTTTCCTATCACTGATCCATTCCGTCTGCTTTCACTAGTCAGTCACACTGAAGGTAAACAGAATCACAGGCGCAAGTATGTTGCTTCGGGGAGCACCTACCCTTTTCCTCTGTTACTCATCACGGCGGTCGTATCAAGCAGCGATTACAGAATTCAAAATGGACAGCGAAATTGTCTTGTTTTATAGATGCTAACTGCAGTGCGAACGACCTGCTACTTTCTCGAGCACGATTACGGTGCCTGCAAGTGACAGAAACATGTGAAATGCCATCGACCTTAAAAAAAAATCGGGTTTCGAACACTGCTCAGTTCCCACCCCGCTTTGTTGTAATGCCTACATATTGGCTATTGCAGGATCCGGGTAACCTGGTGTGGTTGCGAAGGTTGCCGAGATGTATCAGAGGTGCTTCTAATGCCAGGTTTTCGTTCCTGGTACAAAACTACCATTGGTCATCACACCTGGTTCGTTGATCTTTGCCATTCAAGGGCATTACACAGAACTGGAGATTATAATTCTTTAGAAAAAAACAAAACAAAAACAATAAAACCCGGACAAGATGCTTAAGAAATAAGAAGAGGTGCATTAATCGTGTCTTAGCTCCCTTTTCGTTTTTGTTTTTTTTGTGGGGTTAAGAAATATTTGGTATTCAAAGAGACAGCTTGATGGCTTTGCCAGCTGCGGCGATGATGGGAACTTTGGGACCACGCTTCTCGGGCTTGTCGGGGTGGTCAAATCCGTATAGAGTACGGCCCATCTGGTTGTTTTCGTTAGCCTCAAATTCATACAAATCCCCACGGACGAGTTTTTTCCGCCTTTGAAAAGATGGGTATCTTCGACCCCTTGAACACAATGCGGGTCTTTTGGCTCAATGACAGCCAGGAAGTATCTACAGGCTTTTTCAGCCCGTAAAAGTTCCCAGTATGTCCATATAGCCATTTTTACAACTTCATCACATGGAAAGAAAGACACAAACATACCCGCTTCAAAGCATAAGCCACATCGTAAACAGTGACTGTCTTGCGGTTTGCATGCTCAAGGAACACAACGCAGTCTCGAAGAATAGTGGTCATGTAGCTCTTCATAGCTAGACGCATCTCGGGGTAAACGCTGATGGACATGCGCTTTACACCTCCACGGCGGGCGAGGCGGCGAAGATCCGGTTTAGCTGTTGAATGTTAGCTGCGGTTCATCAGATTCCTTTGAAACACCTGCGGTTTGGTGCCCCGGGGGTTTCTTAAACACTGTTACCCACACCGCCAGTAAATCCTCTCCTACCATTACAGGAATGGATCTACAGTGGGGTGGTAAATTCTTCTCTCCGCTATTTCGAGAGTACTTACTAATGCCCATAATGCTGTCCTTGGCAATCTTGCGGCGGTGTCTTCTGAGAAGTCCCGCGCCAATTCCACGGCCGGGAATACTCTTCCCAAGTCCAGCACCCCTAGGACCTCTTCTTCCACTGAGGTTCGATTTACCGCCCATAGATCTACGAGCGGTAGTAGGAGTAGCTTCAGGCGCCGGAGCCGGAGTAGCAGGCGCAAGGCCAGCCCCAGAGATTCTAGCACTGGGGGTTCTTGTCGCAATAGATTTGCCACCGGTGAAGAGACGGCCTCCGGGAGCCTTGGTGGCGGTAGTCGGGGTGCGAGCCATGGCGTCTTTGAGGGAACTAGTCGTCGTTATGCGGGGAGTTTTATCGAATCGCGGGCCTTAATAAGCTTCGTTAAGCTTTATTGAGACGCGAAAGGCTCGCGTGATGCCGGTGTTGAGCGAGCTGGTCAGGTCTCTAGACGCGTTGTCTGAGGACGCGACGTCGTGACGTGACGAGGTCTAACGGTGGGCTTTTACATACGCCGTACAGTACTGGGATGCTACTGACAGGGATATCAGTAGCATGACTCATATGAATGGAATGTACATATATGCTGCACCCACCATACATAACCGCCCTCCGCTTACGTCATTGGACTCTATTGGAAGGTGGGGTGGGTCCAGAAATGGTGATTCACCGGATTCTGAGGCGTGATGGTGTTGAGAAGGGTCGAGAGGAGGGAACCACGTCACAAGAAAATGGCAAATAAAAGAAGCCAAGAAAATAGAACCCTCAGTACCACTCTATAAAATAATCTGGAATATTTCGCCATGGCAAGCTCCAACCCATATATGGACTACTTAGACCAATTCTCTAAGTATCAGGAGCTCCAGGAAGTCCCCAATTCATATCAACGAAATCCCAGAAATTATGATAATAGAGGGAAGTATGAAGAATATACACGTTTTGAGTCTATTGCTCAGGTTTCCGTGTAATCTTTATGGAGATGGTGTATTACACAGTAATTTCAGGGCCACATTTCAATCCCCGAGGTGTATAGGCAGTATGCCAAGCAGAAGCAGCATAAAACGAAAGATTGTAAAATATGTCTCGTGCATCAAGGGCAGGTAAGAAGGATAGTTTAGGAGTAGGCCAAAACAATGATACGACATAGAATGGTCAATACGAAGTTTCAACTCCATAAATCGGTATGATATGGTAATATATAGTTTTCATCCGATATCCTATTTTCCGGACTTTGGAGCAAGCTATGAAATAACCAATACAAATAATCCTTTCCACGAACTTTTGACTAAAAATTTACGTACCGGTAACGAAAGAAGCTTTATCTTGATTGACCCATCGACGGCTCTACCGCATTCAAACCTAAATCTCAATCCAAAAAATATCTCTATACCACGGTCCACTATTCAAGTAAAAACCGGCTATGTATGAAAACTCTTTTCACCAGCAGGATTTCGATATAAACCGTTATGGTCTAATATTTTTACACCCGCTATTTTTACACCGACATAAGCAACCAAGAAGGATATTACACCTTCTATTACACCTTATATCAATCATAAATCACAAAAATATACGCTCATTCTAACTTCTGAGGCTATCAAACAATCTTTCGCCGGAAGACACAGCCTACAGTGCCTGGGCAAGTTGACAAGTTGGCAAATTGGCCAGTTACTATTCCAACCTATTTTTCCTTTACTTTGAACATGTAGTACCTTCCAGCTAAATCCTCTTAATTTCCCGATATCTCAACCAAAGGCCCATCGAGGCAATGTAGGCGGAGGGCTGGGCGTTTATGTTATCCCTCATTCCCCACTCACTCTATTCTCCTACTCACTCTATTCCGCCATTCACCCCCATCCCTCACTTCCCTCACTTCCTCGCTTCCCCTGCTTGCTCCAGTCCGAGTGATTCCAAATGCACGAACCCAACCATCCAATAATCCAACCATCCAACCATCCAACCATCCAACCATCCAATCACCTCTAATCCAACCATCCAACCATCCAACCATCCAACCATCCAATAATCCAACCATCCAACCATCCAACCATCCAAATACAATACAATACCTCCCACCCACAGGCTTCAAACTGCAAAAACTGCAAAAACCACACATCTAAAGTACATCACTAAATTCCAATACTGCCCTGCACGTAAACTCATTGAATATACTTTTACATACCTATGTACATAGTAAAATTTACTAGGTCTAGGCCCGGTTCGGTTCAGGGTCTGAATTGGGATCTTTTGGTTTGGTTTGGTTTGGTTTGGTTTGGTTTGGTTTGATTTGATTTGATTTGGTTTGATTTGGTTTCTAGGGGATGTTTTGTATGTGTAGTGGGATTTTTGTATGTGTAGTGGGATTTTGTGATTTGTAGAGTGGGATTTTGTCATTTGTGGTGTATATGGAATTTATGATGGATGATGGATGATAGATGACAGATCAAGAACATGAGATTTTGAATGGTACGTTGTCTATTTTCTCTATTATCCCGAGCATCCAATATCTAGAAAAACCCCCTATAAAATCCATCTATATTCCCCAAACAAACCCCCCGAAATTTTCATCGCTTAATTTAACCACATCATAAACCAACACAAATCAACCTTTTACCAAACAACAGCGACAACAGCGGCAACCCACAAAAAAAAAACACCCCCCACCCCCCACAAAAAAAAAAAAAACACCCCCCCCCCCCCCCCATCAACCCGAAAGTGAAGCAAAAGATAACGCAAGAAAAATAAAAATAAAAAATAAAAAAGAAGAAGAAAAATAAAAATCCCAAATATTGTACACTACAAAGAAGAGAAGAACCAAGAACTACGAACCAAGAACTACGAACCAAGAACTACGAACCAAGAAACCAGGAGCCAAGCAACCAAGAAACCAAGAAACCAAGAAAACCAAGAAAAAAAAAAAACCATGATATTTCTAAAAACAAAACAAAACAAAACAAAAAAGACTCCACTTTGTTATATAAGATGGCTAGATAGGTCTTCTAAAACTAATCTCCCAATCCACCACCGGTTTTCTTTCCGGGCGTGCCATTCCAACTCTATTCAAAAGGTGTGTTCCAAATGTAGGTAATCCGACTAAACTCCTTTCTCTCCATCTCCTGTCTACGCCGTCTGAATGTCTGTAGCCCTGCCCTCTGGGACTAACATCTTCGTGTCTTCTGTCTCTTGTCTTTTCCTTCTTGTTCTTTTCTTCCCGCTTCTCTTCTTCGCTGTAACCTTCGACTTTATCAACCGCCCCCATATCATCCCGCTCACTCTGTTCTTTCTGCCTTTCGATCTGATTCCCTTCTTCTCCATCCCGCTTCTCATCCACCCTCTGTCCCTCTTTACTTCCATCCGCCGGTCCCTTCGCTGTCTCCAACCCATCCCTATCCGGCGGTCTCAAAGCAATAACCGGCACAGTCCACAAATGATTCCCCTCTAGACCCTTTAGATGAGCGACGACAGCCTCACCCTCACGACCGAGTTGTTCCAACCTATCCCTAAGCTGCGCCATATCAATAGGAGCCAAAGGTCTCAAAATGACTCCTTCGACCGATTCCACATTACTCCGA